>OU964964.1:6773648-6801148 GCA_918808275.2 Dolichovespula sylvestris
GACGGAAGAAGAGGATGGAATACTACTATAAGGGAACGGGAAGGTGTAAGAAAAATGAAAAATCGTCCGAAGTCTCGAGGCCATACGCCCAGTTGCAGCACAACGTTGAGCTTGCAATGCTTTTAACTTTGCCCATAAATTTATTTGCCCTGCTACCCCCGCTCTCGCCTCTTCCTTACCTCCTCCTCCTCCTCCTCCTCCTTCTCCTCTCCTCCTCTCCCTACTCCCTCCCTTCGCTTATACCTCCGATTCCACCTACGCCACCCACCGCCACCTCCTTCTCGACCCTCCCCCCTTTCGACCCTCCTTTGTGATACCCGTTCCCCCCTCTCGCTCTTTCCCCCTTTCTTCTCTTTTTTTTTAGTTTCTCTATCTTCCCCCCCTCTCTCCCTCTCTCTCTCTTTTGCGCGCGTGTGTTCGTGCGTTTCTTTTTCTCTCTTCAATCCTTGTATCCACCGCTATTTCTTTCTACGACCATTTCCATCCTCTTTTTTCGACCGATACCGCTAAAGTTTCGTCAAGAAACAGTTCCTGCCATTCTTTTTCCTAACCCTTCGTTCTCTCCTCCATTCCCCCATCCCTATCCTAAACCTCCCTGTCCTCCTTTTCTTTCCTCCTAAACCACCTCTCTTTCCCTCCGTCGGCCTTCCACTCACGGTTTCTAAAGTTCACTCTTTCTTCCTTTCCCGTATCACCATCTTTCTCTTTTAACTTCTTCCCTTTTTCGTACTATCTAACTATCTATCTATCTATCTATCTATCTATCTATCTATCTATCTATCTATCTATCCGTCGCCTGCCATCTCTTTTCTTTTGCTCTTTGTCTCTCTCTCTCTCTCTCTCTGTCTCTCTCTCTCGTTTCGTCTTATAAAAAGAAAAAACACGAGAGAGAGAGAGAGAGAGAGAGAGAGAGAGAGAGAGAGAGAGAGAAATTCGAATCAGACAAGGAAGTTTCTGAAATAGTTTTAAGAGACTCCATGGGATATTCAGAGATTCATGCATGGTTCGAGATAGATAGAAGGAGAATAAGATTTTCTTTTATTGTAGTACGGCAAACATCGGGAGGGGTTTGGGTGGGTTTGGGGTGGAGATGGTGGTGGTGCAGGGGGTGGCGGAGGTGGTGTGAGGCGGGGTAGAAGGGCGATAGGAGTCAGCGAACGAAACAAATGTTTCTTAAAGTAAGAAAATTTCTAGCGTGATTCGTGCCACTCGCGATGTTTCTCTCTCTCTCTCTCTCTCTCTTTCTTTCTTTCTCTTTTTTTTTCTCTACTTCGAAGCCGAGAGACGGATAGTGACGATTGAATTGATTTAAGAAAAAAAAAAAAAAATGGACAAAATTATAAATAATAAGGTGAAGAAGAGATAAAGAAAAAAAAATAAGTCGTCTGAAAACTATCGATATTATTTATGGCGTCCGTTGTCTCTCGTTAAAAAAAAAATTTCCAAAGAAAAAAATATATGGATACTTTTTTTTACTTGCAATAATCACCTTACTTGATTATCCAATAAAAATTCTTAATATATCGGTATATACATGTATACATATATATATATATATATATTTTTTTTTTCTTCTCTTCTTTATTACAAATATATACTATATATAATAATAATAATAATAATAATAATAATAACAACAACAATAATAATAATAATAATGAAAAAGATAAATACTTGGCGAATAATTAATCGACAATGAATTCGCAAGAGACACACCTAACTTTTTTATTACTACTTCACTTTTCTTCTTACTTTTCTCTTTTTCCTTTTTCTTCTATGTAATAACAATAATAAATACTACTACTACTACTACTACTAATAATAATAATAATAATAACAATAACAACGACAACAACAAAAAGATAAAAGCTTAGCGTATAAAATTAATCGACGAGTAATTCTCAAAGATGGACACACGCAGACAAGCTTTTATTTCATTACCATTTCATTTCTCTTCCTTCCTTTTATCCTTCCTCTGATCTATCTCAAAACGTCCACGCGCTTTATCACTCTTCACACTTTTTCATCGTACCAACCCCCCTCCCCCCTCACCTCCCCGCCGACTCTTCTTCCCTCGTCCCTCCCCCCGGCCCCCTTCTTCGTCTTCTTCCTCCTTCTTTTGTTTCTTCCTTTTCCTTCTTATTCTCATTCTTTCTGTTTCTCGGGACGATCGAGAAGACCGTACGTACGTACGTACGTACGATACGTCAAAAACGTTAAATTCATCGTCGCCGCTTTCACAAGGAGGCACACACTCCATTACCCCGTTGGCCCCGTCATAAATCTCAAGTTCTCCGCCTTATTTGAGTGCATTAAACTTATCTAGACGTGGAATACTTCGAAGCCATGCACGTCAACGTTGTCATAGCCGTTACCATGAAAAGTCTACCTAACCACCATCGAAAAGTTAAAGTCCTCTCTTATTCCGGGTAATTTCTAACGCGGGGTATCTTTTCGCAGTTCCTCTTCCTATATCATCGTAACACGACTTTTCACTTAAATCTAAAACCATACTTTGAAGTTTAGTCGTGTACTTTTTCATACATCTCTCTCTCTCTCTCTCTCTCTCTCTCTCTCTCTCTCTCTCTATCTCTCTCTCTCTCCTTTTCTCACTTTCAACGATCTTTTTGATGAACACTTATTGCTACTTGTTTATATTTTCTTCTTCTTTATTTTTCGTATTTTATTTTTCCTCTTCTCATTTCTCATCCCTATTCACTTTCTCAGTTAACGTTAATTTCAATGAAAACGTACGAATGATAAGAGGAAGAATAAGAAGAAGAAGAAGAAAAAGAAGAAGAAGAAGAAGATTGGAAAAAAGAGTCAAGCCACAATGGATTACTCGAATCTACCTTTCTTTCCAGTTTCTCGATTCGTGACTCGAACCTTCCACTTTGTACAAATAAACTTGAAACGTTTTCAAAGCCTGGTCACGATTAGAGTCTTTTCGCGATGACTGCCTTTACGCTATCTCTCTCTCTCTCTCTCTATCTATCTATCTATCTATCTATCTATTTATCTCTCTCTCTCTTTCTCTCTTTTTACGCTTGCCCCATTTCGAAAGATGTTTACCCGACTCGATCGCTCGGTTCTAATGCATTAGTTCTTTTTAAATATCTAACAGGTTGAAAGCGATCGAGGATTAGTTTAATTCGTCGTTTAAAAGAACTTTAATAGCTGTTTTACGTGATTCCACGGTGATCGGCCAACGTTAACGTCGATACGTATTAATCGATTGGTCGATAGAAATAGATACTTACTATCGATCGGCCATGATCGAAATAATTTATATTCTATATGACAATTTTTAAATTATTTTCATGACAAATTTCCTGCGCACGCGAAAGGGAGAGAGAGAGAGAGAGAGAGAGAGAAAGAGAGTCGATAGAAAGATTAATATATCATCATAATACATAATCGATATCCTAATCGATCGTGTTTCGTTTCGTTCGTCAGTTCATTCATTCATTCATTCATTCATTCATTTATTTATTTATTTTTTTCTTTCTTCGTAATATCAATCCATTGATAACGTTCATACGTACGAAAGGTGTTTGTTAAAGTTTCGACAAATTTCGTTCGGTAGCAGAATTCATTTTCTTGATCGCCATCGATTTAACCGTTTACAAGTTGGATGGAAGCGAATATAGTCGTCGTCGTCGTCGTGTCGGGTGTAGGATTTAACGAGAGACGGTGCACGAGCAAGAATAATAGAATACGCGCGAGAATGTCCCAATCTCTCATTGAGGGGAGGGGAGGGGCGGACAGACAATTCGGAATGTACGGGGTATTTAAAGGACCCATCGAGACGAGTCTAAATAAGACGGGTATTAGGTTGCAATTGTCTGTAATCAACAGTTTAGCATTGCGAGAATTCACAACGCGATGCGAATCCTGGAAATAATTCGGTAAATGAACAGATTTTCTATGACGTTACGTTTAGACAATTGCACTATAATAAATATATATATATATATATATATATATATATATATATATGTATGTATAAATATGCTCCGATTGTCATAGAATAATATATTAAACAAATAAAATTCACAAAGGACACTAAGAGTCAAGTCCTAGTTAATTGTACATTTTCAATTCGTCTACGATAATATTATTTTCTGTCGATTTATTATGCACGTACGTATAAATAAACGTACATACGCGCGCGTAGATTGCGAAACATATACATACATTTGGTATGGCCATTATACGTTTTCTTTGCTTTCGTTCTTTCTCTCTTCCTTTTGCTTTTATTTCTTTTCTCTTTTCTTCCTCCTTTTTTGTAAAATATTATCTAAAAATTAAATCCACAAAGTGGAATAATACGTAAGTATGTAAATAATTACGTATTCATGGTACTGTCAGGATCGATTAATTTTTTTACGATACTTTTTTTCACTGCATTACTTCGCTCTCTCTCTCTCTCTCTCTCTCTCTCTCTCTCTATCTATCTCTCTTTTTCATTCTTTATATAATGCAAATGATCTAACACGATTAATATTATAGAATTAATATGAGTTTTGTTAGAATTTTGAGAGTAATTTATTCTCTCTCTCTCTCTCTCTCTCTCTCTCTCTCTCTCTCTCTCGACACAGCAAGAAGTTAAAATAAATTAAGCTTCGTTACCATTCCGTGATATACGTATTTAGATAGATATGAATAACGCGCGAGCGTTAGAGAAAGAATTAAAGAGAGAGACAGACAGAGAGCGAGACAGAGAGCGAGAGAGAGAGAGAGAGAGAGAGAGAGAGAGAGGAAAAGAGAGAAAAAAAAGAAAAAATAAATCGCTGCAGACAATTCGTGCTGGTGTTGCGTTGAATTAGTTTCGGAAAATCCATTCGTCTAGATTTTATGCTATTTTTCTCTTTCTCTATGTCCCTCTCTCACTCTCTCTCTCTCTCTCTCTCTCTCTCTCTCCTTTCTATTCGTGTAACCGTATCTCGAGAGTGGAGACGATTTCAGTAGAGAAAGAGGAAGTAGAAGAGGACGAGGAGGAGGAGGAGGAGGAGGGGAGGAGGAGGAGAAGGTTAGAGGTGGGAGGTATTACGTGACTGAAAATCTTAATGCCACCGACATGTATAAATTTCATCACGAATATAATATTCGCAGTATAACCATGAGAGAATTTTTATTCCTTAATGAGAGAGAGAGAGAGAGAGAGAGAGAGAGAGAGAGAGAGAGAGAGAGAGAGAGAGAGAGTGAGCATATTCACGAAAAAGGATTTTTTCTTTCTTTATTTTTATTTTTATTTTTTTCTCTCTCTTTTTTTTTTTTTTTTTATATATATATATATATAGTAACTCTCTCTGGCCCCCGTTCTTTTTCCTCTTCCGTTTTCTTTTTCTTTATTTTTTCTCTCACTCTCTCTCTCTCTCTCTCTCTCTCTCTCTTTTTCTCTTCGTCCTTTCCTCCATTCCCTTCGTTCCCATCGACAGATAGAATTATTGAAAGGGTAACGGCCCGATGTCATAGGGACATGGTAAAAGAAGGAAAAAAGAAAGAGAGGTGTACGTGTTTTCTTTTAGCATTGGGAATATCCCGATCGTTCGAAACTGGTTCATGTTAGATTTAAAAGAGATCTCGCTCACGATCCCGAGCTATCGCTATTTATTCCGAGATATCGTTATTATTCCGTTTCTATACTTTTATATATATATATATATATATATATATATATATATATATTATATATATTTATGTGCGCACGTGATATATAGATGTGTAACGTATACTCGTTCTTCTTTTTTTTTTTTTATCAGGAACGTTTTAATTAATCTTTGTAATCTTCGTTCGTCGATAATCGAAACATCCTTCCTTTTCCTACACGAGTATTATATCTTGTTATTACAAGAGGTATTTTTCAATCACTTTTTCTTTCTCGACCTATCGATTATATTACAATGCGATATATATATATATATATATATATATATATATATATATATCGTGTAATATTTATGCTAACGATAAGATTCTTTTCTCTTCTCTTCTTCGTTTCTAATTTTTTTTTCCTTATTTTTCATTTGTTTTTTTTTTTTTTTTTTAGACTGAACAAAGATCGAGTTGATAATCAAAAATCGAAAAAAAAAGGAAAGAAAGATACACGTAGTTACACGAGGTGTACGCGTACGGGCGGTTGGAATAGATGAGAATGACTACAAGTTACTGCAACGGAGTGAATGACAAAGTACGAGAAAATGAGCATTATATGAATGATGGAGGTATGAATGAATGCTCTTCATATGCAAGTGGGAATGAGTGAAATGTAAATTACTATATTTGAGCATAGTGATACTTAGCAAAAGTGTACTCTTTAAATACTAGATGAAGGCTAAAGAGCTTGAGAGAGAGAGAGAGAGAGAGAGAGAAAGAAAGAGTACAGCATTATAATCATATTATTTAGTTAAGAACCATTATATAAATATTCATATTATCTTTATATATATATATATATATATATATATATATATATACATATTTAGTTTTATTAAACTTTTATTATATTTTCAGTTTATTACATATTACCTCTTTTCCGAATATAAAAATTCTATGAATATATATATTTGTGTGCGAGTGTATGTGTGCGTACGTGTTTTGTGTGTGCGCGCGCGCGCGTATGTGAAAGGTCATGAAAATACGAAAAAGCTAGTGGAATGGTTGGTGGTTTAATAAAAGAGACTTTGTACGTATTCTCTGCGACTACTCTCGAAGAGCTCTCTTTTTTATTAATTCAACAATCTCTCTCTCTCTCTCTCTCTCTCTCGATCCTTTATTTAATTTTTCTTTTGTCGACAAACATTTCGCCAGTATTTCAACCCAAACAATTCACTGTTAGACGCGATCACCAGTTTGTTTTTCTTTTTATTCTCGAAAACTGCATAAATCTTTTTCTCCTATAGCCGACGTAATGAACCCCGTCGAAGTTGGTTCCCCCACTTAAACCACCCCGAATGCATTTTGATTTTGTTAAATATTATTCAACAAACTCGACGATCCTTCTTTCACTGAACGTTTGTTCGTTCAAATAGAAAAAAAGAAAGAAAAGAAAAACGACTCGTAGCAGACAACGTTCATTATTTTCGAAGAAAGTTTTGAATCGAAAAATTCTCGAGATATTCTGTTTTCTCTTTCCCTCCTTCTCTTTCCCTCTCTTTTCCTTCTTTTGTTTTTCCTCTTTTTTTTTTTTTTTTTTTTTTTTAATATTCCCGAAGAACAGAATTTGAGCGTTGGTCACATTTTTTCTTTTCACGATTCTATCCTTTATAGCAGTCTCTTCATTCTTGTTTTTTTTTTTTTTTCTTTTTTCCTTTCTTCCTTTCTTTCACTGAAACAACGAAACAACGCGGAATATAGTTGTAACGGGATATTTTTGAAAAAAAAAAAAAAAAGAAAGGAAAAAAATATTTCGTCGATGGTATTGATAACTTTTGTATGACGTTCTTTAAAAGGGAATCCTTTTTACATTCTCTCTCTCTCTCTCTCTCTCTCTCTCTCTCTCTCTCTCTCTCGAAATTGAATTTACGAGGTGCGACGAGGTCATTTCAATGGACCCAGCGAATTTTTACAGGCAATATTGTGAATCACGCACATACCTACGAGGATTAGTTCTTCGAAAAGATCATTCTAACAAATCGAACAACGAATTTCGCGAATTAATATACTAACCTCGTACGGTTCTTTTTTTTTTCTTTTCTTTTCTTTTACGATCGTATGGCAAAGTATTTACGTTTAAAAAAAAATTTTTTTTTACCTGTAAAAAAAAAAAAGATAGTAAGAAGATATAGACACCTTTTATACTAGCCGTGAAATTTTTTCTTCGAAAAGACTTCGAATGAATCGATCGATCGATTAATTTCATCGATCGATCGATTAATTTCATCGATCGATTCGAATCAAACGATTTTCCTTGATCAATCGAACGCAGTTCAATCAAAAGTTCAATTTTACATTTTTGGAATCGATAAAACGATTTAGGCCGAGGTAAGAAATTACGCGTTACGAAAAGGTTATGCGTTGAAAAATTCACTCTCCATCGGGATGAGAGAATTCAATCGGGAATTTGATCGATCTTTCGAAACGAACCCGAGTCGATACCTTTACGTAGATCGAAAATGAATTCTCGTTGGACGATGTGTGCGGGACGAAACTTTTCTTTTCCTTCTTAGAACAAATCGTTAATTCGATTATTAATTAACATTTAACGTATCGTTTCTATCAGTTACGATTTTTCCAATTTGATTTAATACGTGATCATCGTTGATCGTTTAGTTCGTTCGTGCGTTCGAAGACAAAAAAAAAAAAAAAGGAGGAAGAAGACGAAAAAGAAGAAGAAGAAGAAGAATTAGAATAAAAAATATTCTAAACACGGTTTGTAAGAACGCTATTAATACTTCGCCCTTAGATTTATCATAACAAGTGTTGTCTTTGTCAACGTTAAGATCCATTGGATCTTTGAAAGATGTTCACTTAGTTAATCGATTATCTCACCGTTCGGAAGTTTATCGACGTGTGACAATATCCGCTTCGAGGGGCACAAGACGAAGTAGTTTATTTGACGGAGATGCTCCGAGAGAGAGAGAGAAAGAGAGAGAGAGAGAGAGAGAGACAGAGATAGATAGATAGATAGATAGATAGATAGATAGATAGAGAGAGAGAGAGAGAGAGAGAGAGAGAGAGAGAGAGAGAGAGAGAGAGAGAGAGAGAGAGAGAGAGTTCTAGGCTTTGGTCCGATCGAAGAAATTACCGCAACAGGTTACATCGAGGAGCTCGATGCTTGTTAGATCATTCTTGCGTTCTATCGACGTTCTATCGTCTATTTGGATCATCCAATGAGAAACGGAAGATAGCTTCCGGCTCGATCAGAAATAATCGAGAACTCAGTGTAATTAAACGACGTTGAAGGTATCGATATATATATATATTATCGATATATATATATATATCGATATATATATATATATATATATATATATATATATATACGTGTGTGTGTGTGTGCGCGCGCGCGCGTGTGTGTACGTATCGTTCATGATGTATCGCAAGAGGCGTCTCTCGTTCGTGAGATCATTACCGCTCAACGGGGTTAAAATTGATCGTCATATTTCTTTCTTTTTTTTTTTCTTCTCCTTTTTTCTTTCTTTTTTCTCTTTTTTTTTTCTTCTCTTTCCTTTTCAACCCTTTTTCAACTCCAACTACTGCTCGGTTTGATAGATGAGCACGACGGGAATGCGCGTGATAACGTAGTTAAGGGATATTATGACGTATCGTCGGGAGACGTATAACGTAGGAGACGGGAGACGATTTCATGAAACAATTTTACTTCGAATGAGAGCTGTGCACCTTAATGATCGTGAGGAAAGAGAAAGACGAAATCAAAAAAAAAAGAAAAGAGAAAAGAGAGAACAAAAAGACAAAAAAAAGGAAAGGAAAAAAAAGAAAGACGGTCACTTCTCGGGTATGATTGAAATTATTTTTTTTTTCTTTTTGTCAAATTTGTAACAAACTCCGATCGGTGTAACAAACAGGATCGCGATTGCGTTCGAAAATATTTTGTAGAAATTTTATATACCCGTTTCGTTCTATATTATTATTATTTTTTTTTTTCTAAATTTACAGAAAAAGTATATCGAAGAAAATCAAATTGTTTTCCATTGATCGATCGACCATCAATCAACTCCCGAGGATGATTACTGTAAAAAAAAAAAAAAAAACGAAAACGAAAGGACAAGAAAAAAAAAGAAAAATACAAAAATGTTGCCACGATATGTAACGATCGAAGATGATAATAACGAACATTTTCTTTCTTTTTTTTTTTTTTTTTATTACAGGAAACAAATCGAACGAATTAAGTCAAATAAAGAGTTAAATAATTACCGTCGATATTCGACGTCTTCAAACAATATATACAATAAATAAAAATCAATACTGATTTATATATAAATATATATATATTTATTTATTTATTTATTACAGAAACGACTCGCGAACGAATTGAATTAAATAACGCGTTAAACGAATTTACCTTACCCGTCCGTATATTCGATTCGACGTCCGATACGTCTTCGAGCGACAAATACGATAAACATTGAAATAAATATTGTACTTCGATTCGTTCGTTCAACATGTAGGACGAGGGTCTTAAGAATGGCGTTATAAAAATGGATTATAAAATACGTACGTACGTACGTACGTACGAGAAACGTAAACCTGTGGATGGTAGTAGCCGGGACGTTGGATAAAATTAGCGTCGTTTCGCGGATTTTAGAGAAAATCTGATAACTGGGGTCGGTAACGTTTGGTCGAAAAGCGACAGCACAACGTTAATCTTCTGTCGTGATGGTGACGCGTACTATCAAAACCACGGACACGCGCTTGCCGCCATACGATAATGGCTTGTTCTCACCCTTTATATAACTTCTCTCTCTCTCTCTCTCTTTCACTCTCACTCTCATTCTGTCTCTGTCTCTCTCATACCCCGTGTGTCTACCCTTCCCCAAACCCATTGCCAACAACACACCTCACCCGTTCCTCCTTCCCTATCAACCTCGCCGCATCCAACCCCATTTCAACCCCATTCCAAACCCCATCATTGTTTCCTTTATTATTCCGATTCGTCGGAAAACTGTTCGTCTCTTTTTTTTAATCCTCTCTCTCTCTCCCCTTTCTCTCTCCCCGCTCTTTCTCCCACACCTCACACGCCACCCGATTGATTATATCTCTCGGTGAATTTTTTAAAATCAACGTTGCTATCGGCAAGCCTATTTCGTTATTACCAGACTCCGGATGTTTATGCAAATGCATATTTTTATAGACAACAGGTAGAGCAATAGGACCTGGATAGAAACACGTTTTATGATTTGGGAATTCAAGAAATATATTTTTTATTGTGCACCTTTTGCATAATGCATATGTTTTTACGCTTTATGTTTAAAAACATATGCAATGTGTTGTGGCATATGTTCTTAGCCCTGCATATATATACTTCGTGCTCATATGAGATATCTTTCTGATGGAATTAATTTAGTTTGTAAGGAAACTATTTTATAATGACTACTATACCTTATAATAAATGTATTTGACCTGACACGATAGTAAAATTGGAAACGGTAGGTTTGCCGTCAAATACTTCGATGGGTATATACATGAATTAAATTGATCATTTAAAAACTATACCTGGTAATTGCGGAGAAAAAATTACGACAAAAATAACTGCTGTTATAGAAAAAATATACTGGGTCAAAGAAATTAATACAAATTTCAAATAGTTTAAACGATGAACTCGTAAAAGATCCAATAGATTCGATAGAAATCTATTGAAGTAAATATAAGTACGTACCGCTTACATCGCGTGACGTAGAAGCGATCGTTTTCCGCATATAAAATCATTTTTACGAATAAGCGTCGTCGACTAATATCATTCAACTTGGAAAAAATGATTTTTCATTTATTGTAACTCTAATTACAATATGTCACAATAATCATAAAATGTTTTGTTCATTTTGTATATCCTACCTGTATATTAGCATATTTTTCGTGCACATTTGGATATCTTTCGAGCATAAATAGCATATGTTTATTACATATTTATGGGGCATAAACATCCGGAGTCTAGTTATTACCTCTCGTATATGTTTTTTTTTTTTTTGCGGAACACGCATGGTTCTTAGAGAGGTCAAAATGATTACAACGGAAATTGTTTAAAACGATTGTTGCGTACCTTCTTCCACCTAACCACCCTCCCTACCCCCGCCAACCCTCTTTCATTTCTGTTCTGATATCCCAGCAGCACGTCACAAGTCATTCGTTTTCATTCCTCTCCATCACTTTTACAACGTAGCCAACAATCGCCGAGGGAATCGTGCATAAAATGACGTTGTATAATGGGAGAGAGAGAGAGGAGAAAAGATTTTATTCAAAGAGGTACAAAGGACGTTGCAATATATATCTTGGAAAATATGACCATCATTGTAAATCATGTTTAATTAAATGGGAGGTTAGGAGGTAGGTGGGTGGTTGGGCGGAGGAAAGGGGTGGGAGGAAGAATGTACAATTTTCAAATTCTATGTGCAAGCAAAAACATATATATATTTATATATTCGCGTAAATAAATGACTTTGAAACGAAATCATTTTATAATTTCTAATTTTTTTTCATCGTCGAACTAATATCTGTTTTCTATATTTCTATATTTTAATTCTTCGATTAAAAGAGAGAGAGAGAGAGAGAGAGAGAGAGAGAGAGAGATAAGGATAAAGATAGTGATATGGGGTATATTATAGTATATGTATATCATCTCTCTCATCTTACTTCCTTATCCCGTGTCTCGGATAACAGTGTCAATTGCAAAACTTTGCGATATTAATCATTCGACAACATTATAACGTTTCGAGGAGGACGCTCTCTCTCTCTCTCTCTCTCTCTCTCTCTCTCTCTCTCTCTCTCTCTCTCTCTCTCTCTCTGTCTCTCTCTAGCGTTTCGCATTCAACGATAATTCAGGCTATAGCCGAGAGCTTTAGTAATTTAGGATAACGTTCCTGATTGCGTTTTAGGAGACGGTATATCGTCGCCGTTAACAATGCAGCCTTCGAAATCTGCAACGTGAACACGTCCGGACGACGGGTCGCGCTTCCTGTAATAAATGAGACCGATTCGAACCGAGTGTAAATGTGCCACCATTACGATTCTTCCTTTGAAATATATCTGCTATAGCATTTATATATAAATTATATACACACACATATATATATATATATATATATATATATACATAGACATACATTCATATATATATATTATATATGTCTTTATCTCTTTTTTTTGTCTCTTGGTATTTTTAGATTTATATATATATATATATATATATATATATATATATATACGCGCGCGCGTGTATGTGTGTACGTGTGTATTTATTTATTTTTGGTCTCTTGTATTTTTGGAAAGCATTTAAACTGACATTACTTACCATATTTACTGACGTTAATCACATCGGGTTATCTATTCGTCCGTTATGTACTTACGTACATACATACATACATACATACATACATACCCATTTACGCATAAATTTTTCAATGGGATGTATCGCGTACGATACAGTGACAGGTTTAATTCCGTCGTATTATACAATTTCCAGGGCATAAATTCACAATGCTCGTCAACGAAATTTTAGTAATCTGTAGGAGACGCATCGATAATTCCGTTCGATCGTGTTCACAGATTTTCGAATTAATCAGTAACACACTATACGTATCTATATATAATTATATATTATATATATCTGTATGCGGGTATGAGTGAACACGGGTGAAAGAGATAGAGATAACAGAGAGATAGATGGAGGGAGAGAGAGAGAGAGAGAGAGAGATTTCAACGTACAGAGAAATCTCTTCCACGTCGTTTTTTAAATACAAAGACTTTCACAGCAACGGGCCGTTAAAAACATTTGACCATTTAATATACCCGAAATTGGGTCGCACGTGTCGTGACGATGGCATCACGGCCATGTTGAATATATAATATGCATTCGATTCGACGAGTATTTTAATGTCGCTGCAATATTTAATTATTTCTTCATAAATCGACATTGTGAATTAATGAGGACCGATATACGTACATTATCGAGGATTATGAACGTAAAAGAAAAGGTGTGCACGAAATAAAAGGAAAAATAAATAAATATATGAATGAATGAATGGATGAATGAATGAATGAATGAATGAATGAATAAACGGAGATATAAAAGTGAATTGAAATATTATGAATCATTGATGTTGTACAACTTCGAACGTCGAGTTTATAAATTCATCGAGTAATCCTTTCGATTTCGAGATGATTATTAAAATTTTAATAAAAAGACGCGAAATTTTGTATACGAAAAGGGATCGTTGGTCGTACATACGGAACTCTTCGTGAAAATTCAAGTTAAATTTGTAAAATCTATTAACGGTATATCTAACGAACTATATATATACACACACACACATGTATACACAAACACACATATATAACCTTTTACACTTTAAAGTCGTTCAAGTAGAGAACATTAACAACGTTAACAAGATTAACACGTAGCAAAATGGATGTCACGATCAAAAGTCGAACGGATTATCGACTCGATTTTAATAAAACGATCGATCCATTAATCGGATTTTAATCCGTTTCGGAATTAATTCGGATGATGGAGATTCGAGCTGGTGCTTTCTACGGAAATTTCGTGAACTGATAAATCGATTTCACTCTTGGTCGTTGGTCGTCGTCGTCGTCGTCGTCGTCATCGTCGTTGTCGTCGTGGTCGTTGTTGTGGTCATAAAATGCATTTTATCTGTGGTCGTTAGATCGTTATATTAAAAATATGATTCGTTCAACGTGACGGTTTTATTTATTGAAAATAAATAAAAACGTTGGAAAATTTCTTTAACAGATCGAAGATTATGAAATCTATCAACAAAAATGGCGAGAAGGTTCACAGATGGAAATTGTTCGTACGTAATATCTCTCTCTCTCTCTCTCTCCCTCTTATTTCTTACGTGACTCGTTCCGAGAAAATAATCGTGCCACTAATTGACAGATATATTTAGATTCGAAAGAATGTTTTTCTTTTTTCTTTTTTTAATTTTTTCTTTTTTTCTACAAATCAATTTAATCGATGTCGTCCTTTTATTACGAATTCAACGTGACTGCTAGTTTCGAGAAAATAATTCGAAAATAATTGCATTTTTCTCTTTGTCTTTTACAAAGAAATTTCTCGTAATAATCCCTTTATTTTTTTTATTTTTTTTATTTTTTTTTTTTTTTTTTTAATCAAGCAACTTCGACAATCGTTCGAAACTGATCCGTGGATTTTAACAATTGTTTAAAATTTCGATATTCTATTGCAATTTTGTACGCGACCACGTAAAAGTCTCATGGATCGATAGAGACATACGATAATATGTAACTCGATCGAAAAATAAAAAAAAAAAAAAAGAACGATTTGTATGTTCTTCTTTCTTCTTTATTCTCTACAAATAAATCTATTGATATAATTTATTTTTCTTGCCCCTCCCCTTGAATTTTATTGGAATTTTTAATTATTAAAAACAAACAACGATTTATAATTATTATCTTATCGATCCTTGAAGATTTTTTCCCACGCTCGAATTTATTTTTTTCTTTTTTTTTTTTTTTTCTTTTTACCGAGAACGTAGGATATATACTTTTCCGTTCGTAAGTAAGAACCATCTTACTGAGAAGCATGCCATACTTTTAGTCGAGCGATGCTCCAAGTGACATTGAGAGAGAGAGAGAGAGAGAGAGAGAGAGAGAGAGAGAGAGAGAGAGAGAGAGAGAGAGAGAGAGAGAGAGTTAAACGACGACGAGCCTTTGAATTTAAAATGAAATATCTTAAACTAAAGCGTGCCTAGATATAGAACCGTTTAAAATCGTGAGAGCTCTTTTTCTCTCTTATTTTCTTTTTTCTCTTTCCTCTTCATTTTTCCTTTTCTGGCGAAAAAGTTTCAACCCGAAGATTCTCGTTTGAACACGTTCACACGTTCATTGATTTTTCTTTATCCCTTGTACCAAGAATATTTTCTCTCTCTCTCTCTCTCTCTCCCTCTCTCTCTCTCTCCCTCTCTCTCTCTCTCTCTTTATTCTTATTACCGCCGAAGATTTTACAAAGCCTATCAAAAGGCACATACGAGCAAGTAGTTAGGATCCAATCTAAACTCCATAAAAACAAGGATGATCAACGTTCGTTATATAAAAACACTTGGTCAATATGGAAATGAGCTTTACAAAAAAAAAAAAAAAAAAGAAAAAAGAAAAAGAAAAATAAATAAATAAAAGACAAAAGAAAAAGAAAAAGAAATGAAAAAAAAAGAAGAAGGAGCTGAAGGATAAAAGATCGTACGTGTCGTGTGAATGATAATGAGACTTTAACATTCCTCTTATTTTATCAAAACGTTATTCCCCTAGGACGACGTTCCTCCTTCTCCTCCTCCTCCCCACCCCACCCCTCCTTCTATGGTCGCCCGCAACGAAAACTTCGAGAGATAACAGAGTAGGATTCGTGACCCGTGATGGTTTATCGTCGTTCCCGAAACTAAATCATTCTAACCAATTACGCGCGACCTATGGTAGCTCGTTAAGAAATTCTTCACGCGTATCACTTACGGCGGAATGGAGTCACTTAAAAAAAAAAAAAAAAAAAAAAAATAAATAAATAAAAAATAAAAAATGTCGTGCGTTCAAAGGAAGCAAACGCGTAGCTGTGTTGGCACGTGGACATCATATCTTGTTTACGTGAAAGGAGAACCACGCTGATTGGTTTGTATCTTATTAAAGACGAACGATCATTGGTGGAGCGTGGAAGTGTGAAAAATGGCGAATTGTATTATAACGCGAAAGGGGTTAATGATGAATACTGACCTTCGATACGTTAGAAAAGAGAGAGAGAGAGAGAGAGAGAGAGAGAGAGAGAGAGAGAGAGAGAGAGAGAGAGAGAGAGAGAGAGAGAAGGAAGGATATTGAAAGGAGGACGATATCAGGGACCAACGGGGGAGTATTTAAGAACAAAAAAAGGAGAACATAAGAAAAAAGAAAGGAAGCAAAAAGTAATGAAAAAAAAAAAAAAAAAAAAAAACAAGAGAAGGACAAATGAAAGAGAAAAAAAAAAGGAAAAGAATGAAAATAAGTCCCCGAGTTGGACCATGGAGTTCGCTCATTCGTCTAATTGTAATACTTTTTCTTAAACTCCATATCACCCCCACCCGCCCCGCCCCGCCCACCACTTTCTATCGCGCGAACGAATAGAAAGAGACACGGATAGAGATAGAGCTGAAGAGAGAGAGAGAGAGAGAGAGAGAGAAGAGTTTTAATTGTGATCCACCGGCTTAGCGTGGATAACTTTGCGTGAACGTGTCTGAGTGCTGCGCTGTAAGCAGTTTTTAAAGAACAAAAAAAAAAAAAGGGGAGTGCTGCCGGAGAAGTAAATTAACTAATGGAAATGCAATCCTAGCTTCCTATTTCTTTTCTTTCTTTCATTTCTTTCCTTATTTCTTTCCCTTTTCTTTTCTTTTATCTTATTTTTTTAATTCCTTTATCTTTTTCCTCTTTTTTCCTACTTTCTCTCTCCCACCCTCCCATTCTCCTACTCTATCTCTCTCTCTCTCTCTCTCTCTCTCTCTGTCTTTAATATGGGCTTTATTAAGTCACACGGTTAGACTTTTCGTCCAACGTGTCGCTTTCTCTCCAATTATTTTTTTTTTCCCTTTCCTTCTCCTTTTCGTTTCGTTTTATTTTTTTTTCCAGCCCCCTTTCCTTTTCGTTTCTTTTTTTTTCTTGTTTTTTTTTTTTTGTTTTTGTCTTTTCTTTTTTTTGCTCTTTTCCTTTTTTCATTCCTCAGCCGAAATAATGTTCGCCGAGAGTGCTAACAATCCTTCAGGTTTCTACGTTGCGCACGGTACATTAACTATTTTAATGACGCACGGAATTACACGGCGGAAGTAGCACTTAAGGATAACCACACGGTTATATTGTGCCAGTTTAGCCTCGAAACGTTCTTAGCCTTTCTCTCTCTCTCTCTCTCCTTCTCTCTTTATTATTTTGCTCTCCTTTCTCTCGGCCGTGAGTATCGTGCTACGAGAGAAAATATTGTTGCGTAATCCGTCGCGAAGCGTCCGGGAAATTCGTCGTTCTCTTTAGTAATTAAGAATTAGATGAGAGACGACGACGCGACGTATAATTTTGCATGCAATTCCTCTCTCTCTCTCTCTCTCTCTCTCTCTCTCTCTCTCTCTTTTTCTCTCTCTCTCTCGTGCGCCGGCTACGCGTAAAAATAATGTGAAACGTCGAATATCGACGAAAATAAAAACTCTTACTTGAAATTATGGAGGGAAAATGGGTCGGGAGCGAGAAGAAGAGAATAATAGGATCTCTCGTTAAAATTCTAATTAATCGTCGCTTTCGTTTATTATTATTAGCCTCCGCGTGGCTGTTCGACGGTAGAGGGGGAAAGGAAGAAAAAAAATAAATAAATAAAAAAGAAAAAATCATATACACCGTTCCGCACATATTCGTACGTACGTAACGAATAGGAACGTATCGGGGAACGCGTAAAAGAAATTTTGTTAGAAGTACTTTTTCTAAACGTACTTTTTCTAAACGTATCCTTTTCTAAAGCGCGACGTCGACATTACTATTCCTTTTACGAGATCAACGTTTAGATTCGGATTTAGTCATTGCCGAACTATCGATGACGGTTTCCCCAAACGAGCAGCCTGATATTCATTAATAATGATGTTTGTCGAATCGTACGAAAATGTTCACCGAGACCGTAACCGTTCGATGGGAGAATTCTTTTTCTCTTTTTCGTTCATCCGACAAAAAAAAAAAAAAATAGAAGGAAAAAAAATTAGGCAAAATCTGCCGTTCCATGATTAGAACGATACGCTGATACCACGCGTTAGAAATCCGTTCTAATTCACTAAATCCATCAAAGCTACGAGAACGCGATTGTATATCAAAAAGCGTTTGACCTTTCGACCTATATTTTATATAGGTTTTGTTGGTTGTGTTTGTTATTTCGTTCTTCTTTTATTTTTTTTTGTTTTTTTTTTTTTGTTAATCGAACATCCTGCGTACAATGTGAATACTTAAAAAAAAAAAAAAAAAAGAAAAAAAATAGAAAAGAACAGTCATTCGTTTCAACGATCGATCGATTTATTCATCGATCGATCGATTTATTCATCGATCGATCGATTTCTTTATTTTCTTCCTTCCTCTTTTTTTTTTTTTTTTTTTTTTTACTTTCCTCGTAAACCATTGAATCCGAAATATCTTGCATTTGTGATCGTATTCGTACGTACGATAATTGTCGATATTAAAAATCGATTATTCCATTCGTCGTAAGTAATACGTCGGTATATACGCTAATGAGATAAGGAAAGATATACTCGGACTTACGTTAATGGATTAACTACGGAATTCGGTAATTGAATTCGACCGTTTGCGATTCTATTTGTAGAGGACGATATTCGTGGAAAGTTATTTGGTTATACGGTTCGAAGGGTAAACCATAGGTACAGTTTCAATATCGAAAATTACATCAGACCGAAACGCGCTTAAATATCCCATCGTAAACGGTATGAAATATTCGACGAAGATCGACGATCAGAAATAATCATTACGTAGAGATATTGCGAATCAATGCTTGTCGAAGAGGGAATTAATTATTATCGGACGTGAGGATGGACGGGATCAAGGGAGAAGGGAAAAGAAAAAAAAAAAAAAACAAATAAAATGCGATTTGCGAGAGTTGGCCCGATCGTTCGCAGTGCGTTACGGACGAACGAGAAAAGGGAAAAACAGGAAAAACGAAAAAAAAAAAAAAGGAAGAAAAAAAGAAACGAATCCGGAGTGCACTCTTCCTTCCACCTTTATTTTACATTTTCCTTCATTCTCCTTCGTTACTTCCATTTTATTTCTTTATCCACGTTTACGTAAACGGTGTCACAAAACATTTTTATTCTATATATATCATATATATATATATATATATATTTTTTTTTATTTCCACATGGTACATCATTATTTGTCTTGACGTTGTTCTTTCTTTCCTTCTTTTTTGTTTCCTTTCTTTTTTTGTTTTTCTTTTTTATCTTTCAGTTAGGTCCTCAGTTATGTAACTCCACGTTTAACAAGAAAGTAATTAACGAAACATCGTTAGCATGAAGGGACATTAGTAATTTCCGAGAATGAGAAATAGACATAGAGAGAGAGAGAGAGAGAGAGAGAGAGAGAGAGAGAGAGAGAGAGAGAGAGAGAGAGAGAGAGAGAGAGAGAGAGAGAGAGACAGAGAGAAACAGTCCTGCAAGTTGCGATACGAAGAACAAAGGAGTTATAAACCTTACAGAGTAACACTGAGCAATCAAATGACGGTAAATACTATATCGGACATAGCTAAATGGAAAGGTAGATAGTAGAATAATCAAGAAACCTGGTGGTTTGGAAGACGTCATAAAGGGTTGGGACGGGGAGTGGGGAGGGGAGGTGAGTGGAGATAGGCAGAGAAGGGTTGCAGGCTGCGGGATAAGAGAAACAGGATATGAAAACGACAGTGCCAGACGGGAAAGATAGAGAGAGAGAGAGAGAGAGAGAGAGAGAGAGAGAGAGAGAGAGAGAGAGAGAGAATGGATGGACAGGTTCTTCTCGAGCATAAATAATGCGTGGATAATTAATTAAAACTCAGTAGATAGAGAGGAGTATAGAGAGAGAGAGAGAGAGAGAGAGTGTGTGGTGTGGGAGGGAGGGAAGGGAAGGGGGTAGAGTAGGAAGGAGAAAAGGGGTTATATCGAGCGGTTCCAGTGACCGTTCGGCTTCTCTCTCTCTCTCTATCTATCTATCTATCTATTTCTCTCTCTCTCTCTCTCTCTCTCTCTCTCTCTCTATCAATCTATATATTGAACTCCATCGGAGATTTTACGTTCGATCGATGAGCTAGCTCTAGATTTCGCTTACGAACGTTTCATTACGCCTATTTATGCAAATTCGTCTGCCTGCTAACGGGAATTAAAGCGTTTCCCTATTTCGATCTATCGAACGATAAACACAACCTACGACGGATGGAGATATACGTATGGATGAATGGATGGATGGGATGGATGGATGGATGGATGGATGGATGGATGGATGGATGGATGGATGGATGGATGGATGGACGGATTTCGCGTCATACGGATGGTAACATAAATGATGGCCGAATAAATTTACCGTCCTTCGCCGATCGAAATTTTTAACTGTCGTTTGAGAGTGTTCGTATGCGCATATATGTGTATGTGTGTGTGTGAAAGAGAGATAGATAGATAGAAAGAGTGAGAGAGAGAGAGAGAGAGAGAGAGATCGGACGTTGTCGAGATAAAAGAACGAACTATAAAAAAAAAAGAAAGGAAGGGTAGAGAGAGAGAGAAAGAAGGAGGGAAGGGAAGGAAGGAAGGAAGGAAACAAACGAACGAACAAAAAGGAGATGCAAAGGAAACAAAGAAAAAAAGATCTGCTTTGTAAAAAAAAAAATTAAAAAACAAGAGAGAGAGAGAGAGAGAGAGAGAGAGAGAGAGAGAGAGAGAGAGAGAAAGGGAACGGGACAAAGGAAGAAAAAAATGAACGGAACCGAGATAATACGTTGAAGATGTTCGTCGAAACGTGACGCGAATGTAATTTTCGCAACGCGAGACTACTTTCGTACGATCGATTCGTCGGCTCGGTTCTTCGATGGTTCGTCGATCAAAGCTGAGAGATGCTTGGATAGGATGGAAAGAGATAAAAGGGAGACAGAGAGAGAGAGAGAGAGAGAGAGAGAGAGAAGAGAGAATATATCAGCCGCAAATATATTCTATTTTCCTCTTTTGAAAGCACGATCGCAAATGCTCTATCACGCTAGCGTACGTACGTACGTACGTACGTACGTAGTACGTACATACATGGATACATACATACATACATACACACACACATATATATATATATGTATATATATATATATACATACATACGTGTTCGGTCTGTGCTCGGATATAGCTTCAAACAAAGTTTCACGCTCGAACATCGGCTACCGATTAGCTTTCATGTCGTTCGCGAATTTAGCTTTTAGTGGAAGAGAGGGTACGATCGATAATATGTCTATGTTGTCAAATAGAGAGAGAGAGAGAAAGAGAGAGAGAGAGAGAGAGAGAGAGAGCTATGGAAGAAATAGTGTTTTGTCATTGTTCTATAGGAATATTTCCTACAACGAGATTCCTTTGTCATATTAATTATACATTAATTTTATTTAGTTAATTAAATACTATATATACGTATGTAATACGTGAATAATACTTGCATTAAAGTATATAAGTAGAGGGAAGTATAAATTAATAGGTATTTGTCATATTTTGAAGTCACTTTTATTTACTCCCATTGTTATACTATCGAAATAATTTTTCCATTGTTATTATATCGAAAGATACAACGAATGGAACAACGACGAGATACGTAAATAATTTTTATCCGTTCGAATCTAAAATTTGGCGTGTGCGAGTTAAACAAAGAATACGCGTTTCATTTTCTTCTTCTTCTTCCTCCTCTTCTATTTTTATTTATTTTTTTTTTTATTTTCAATCTTACGTTCACTGATCGTCGATATTCGCATACGTATCGGTGTATATGTGGAAAAAGCTTGGGGAAAAAAAAAATAATAAAATAAAAATAAAAATAATAAATAAAATAAAAAACATTTGGAGAAATCGTCGTCTTTTGTCGTTCGACTAAAGTATTTTAAAAGTTCAACGTTCAGAACATACATATATATATATGTATATAACCGGTAATGGTCTAAGAATCCTTAGGACTGCATCGCCGGCTGCGAAGTATAACCTTTGCACTTTCGTCGGCTCCATTGTATGGCTGCGAATGAGCTGCAACGTCCAATGATTGGTAGGGCCTAACGAAGTGAAATGTCACTCGTCACGCGACAAGACCACGATCAGATAGGGACTAACCATCGTGACTCTCCCTTATCTTTCTCTCTTTCTCCCCCTCTCTCTCTCTCTCTCTCTCTCTCTTTCTTGAGATTATTGGACTTAAAAAAAAAAAAAGAAAAAGAATATTTTACCGTCGGAAAGGAAAAAGTTGGAGGGTTCGAGCCGTCGCCTAGCGTCTTACTTTTGACCATCCGAGTCTTTTATGGGTCTTAAAACGAAATCTTATATTATCGAAAGAAAATTTTGATGTCGTAATAAATATTATATATTAATCGGGAAATTTTTATTTTTATTTTTTTTTTTAATTTAATTTTATCCATTATCAAACGATCGTAAAAATATTCACGTTCGTGTAATGTGTATGTATGGTCATGTATGAAAATAATTATTTTAATTTTAATTTAACCATATCTCATTTCCCATCACTTTTTTTTTCATTTGTATATGCATATATATATATATATATATATATATTTTTTTTTTTGTTTTTGTTTTAATTCTTCTTCTATTCGTGAAATCATACATCGTACATCCGTTTATCATTCATATAAAATCTTATTTTGTTAAATTATTAATTTCACATATACGTAGGAATAAATTACACACACACACACACACACACACACACGTTGGGAATATGAAACGTGAGAAACTCATTACGCGAATACATTAAATTTCGTAATTAATAATATTTTAGTATCCCTCTATCATCCCGGACTTCCTTGATCTTTCTTTCCACGAGGCACCGCATTGCAGAGTTCCTTTGCATACGGCTAAATATACTGGGAGGGGAGGGAGGACGGGGGAGGGGAAGAGGGACGAAAGTTTTTGGTACGTCACGATGCATGTTGCTGCATTTCTAACGAGGAAGAAGCGCATAGGAGAAATCACGTATGCGCAAAGAAACGTGAATAAAGATGTAACTTCATCTCGTTTTTCGTTCTCATTGAAATTTATTATTCAAAAACGAAGTAAAGAAAAGAAGCAAAAGAGGAGGACAAGGAGAAGAAGAGGAAGAAGAAGATGAAGGGAAAGAAAACAAAAAAAAAAAAAGGGGGGAAACTGAAAGACAAATAAATGATTCCCGTATATTATTTTCAGGTAGGTTAATTAATCACGCAATTAATTACTGTAATTGATGGACCAACGAACTAATTAATTAAATAATTAATTAATCAATCTTATGATCAATACGTACGACGTAGTATTGCGAAGATTTCATAAATTCTCAAGGGTAAACACACATCATTTGATATTGAAATGTCATGGGAGAAGGACGACGAACCTAAGCGACGTTCTTAGTACAAGCCATATCCTAATTATTCTCCCATTCACGAGCGGAATTCATTTTAATCGTAAAATTCCGACAAATCCAACGACTACGACAACGACGTAAGGATCGAGATAATTATACCACGATAGAACTTCGATTTTAATAAAATTTTATCTCCTTTTCTATCGTCCATTAAAAATTCTAAAAGAAATATTCAAATTTGGATAGAACGATTTAAAAAGTTTACGAACGAACGAACGAACGAATGAATGAACTGACTATCGATAAAAAAAAATAAAAATAAAATAAAATAAAATAAAATAAAATAAAATAAAATCGTAATGTTCTCTTTGACGGATTAGAAACAAACAAAAAAGAAAAAAAAAAGGAAAAGAAAAGAAAAAAATCGTTAAGTATCGTTGGTAAATAAATCGGGGGAAAACAAACGGGAGGTAAACGATATCCTACGTTTTATTGTTTATTCCTCGTTTTATATCAATGGGACCAATATATCCGGCTTTTCTTGCTTATTCGTGTTGATGAAACGACGATAATAAATGCTTTGTTTGACGTATTCTTTCCGCCACAGAAAATACCTCATCACAGTGGATTGGCTCTTTTGTCGAAGCTTTTCGATCGTATATACATAGAGACATAGAGAGACACGGTACACACACACACACACATGAGCACACATAAAGTGAGTGAACGAGAGAGAGAGAGAGAGAGAGAGAGAGAGAGAGAGAGAGAGAGAGAGAGAGAGAGAGAGAGAGAGAGAGAGAGAGAGAGAGAGAGAGAGAGATACGCAAATATATATAAAGATAAATATAGATATAGATAGGAATACTAATTTGGTAGTAAAATCAATTGATTAGTT
The DNA here is from genome assembly GCA_918808275.2 of Dolichovespula sylvestris. NCBI lineage: Eukaryota > Metazoa > Arthropoda > Insecta > Hymenoptera > Vespidae > Dolichovespula > Dolichovespula sylvestris. The sequence continues at coordinate 6,798,301 of OU964964.1, forward strand.
ATACTCATACGAAACCGCGTCCTCCGTGATAATTCGATTAGAATATATCGATTATATCCTACGTATGTTTTCGACGAATGAATCAGAAAAGTATTTACGTACGACAACATTATTATAGATTTTCGATCTAAAGAGAAGAAGAAGAAGAATAAGAAAATAAAAAAGAAAAAAGAAAATGTTCCCACTTTCCTCTCTTTTCTTTTCCTTCTTCCTTTCTTCATCTACCTTCTTATCGCTCTCTTTTAACCACCGATATACACGTACGTGTATAGAAAAAAAAAAAATAAATAAAAATAAAAAAGAAAAATAAAATAAAATTTGCAAAGGTCTTGATTTACAAATTTGTTCAACGAACACGCAAACGCACGCACACATACAATACATATACTGTGTCATAAACACTTATCAAAGTACAATCGATTGGTTTTGCAATCAATCGTAGTCGTTTCTTTGCGTACGCGCTCGAATAAGTACTTACGTATGTTATTGGATCTGTCGAATGATCGAATTAATAATAACAAACTCCTTTTGAATTGATTACGATCAATACGAATAAACATTTATCGCCAATATATGGTTTATTAATATCAACGAAAAATAGGATGTACCGTTCGTCCACTCTTTCATTATTCTCTTCCCTCCCCCCCTCTCTCTCTCTCTCTATCTCTCGTCTCCCCCCAACCATCGTCATTCGCGGAATCGTATTATCGTCGAATTTAATCTCTTCTTCCGCCGTTACGAACGCAACGAATTCGAGTAATCAAGTGCGCTTAGCGCGTTCCTTAACTTTTCCACGGTGGTGTACATCTTCTAGATGTTTTCAAACCAATTGTACCTCATCCAATTTCAGTAATTAACTAAAGTTAAGAAATTTTTCCGACCCCCGGAGTTTAATAACTCCGTGAACATTTATGGCCGAACAAAACCGGCTAAATCAGATTATATTTAACCGAAAAGTGAAACAATGTGATATCAAATGATTTGTAACTATATTAACGTGCAATATTACAACGACTAATCCAAGATAAATCGAGTTTTGAACTGTGTTAGTGAATTAACCGCATGGACTGCTCCTTGTACGATTTAGTCTCTCTCTCTCTCTCTCTCTCTCTATATATATATATATATATATATATATATATTCCACATATATATATATATGTGTGTGCATATCTATCTCTGTCTATATCTATCTCTATCTCTATCTATCTCTTTCTCTCGGTTGGCAAAATCGTTCTAAACTTGGCTACGTTGTTTCGAGGCACCGATAACACCAGGAGAGGGTTGGGATGGGGTGGGGTGGGTTGAGGAGAGGGGGGGAGGGGATGGCGGGTCATCGTACTACCACAGATGGTTCTGGATCGATCGGTGGGTCAAGATATTTGTGGCGATTAAAATAGAAAATGAAAAAAAAAGAAGGAAAAAGAAAGCAAGTAAATAGAGAGGGAGAGGGAGAGACGAGATAAAAGAAGGCAAATCTGAATGTAATCGATGTATACGCTGGTGAAGTAGATAATTGACGGAGATAAAGATGGAAGATATATATATATATATATATATATATATATATATATATATTTATTTTATCTGTTGATGACACGATCAATATTGTTGTACTTTTGTTAGTTCGTTCGTTCTATCGTTTGTTGGTATTTCTTTTTATTTTGTTCTTATTTTTAGTTGTAGGTTCCTTTTCCTTTTAAATTTGCTTCTTTTTTTTTTTCATCTCTTTTATTTTTATCTTTACTCCTCTTCTATTTTTTTTTTTCTTTATTCATTCATTCATTCAATTTTTCGTTATTAACGCAAACCCCGCATTGCGTTCCGATTTGGCGGGAAAAACAAAGAGAAAAAATAAATAAAATGTAGAAAATTTTCGATAAATTCAGCCCGGCCAGCGGGAGGATGTTTTACGATCTGTCACGACTCCCTAGCTTTTTTTCGAGATAAATTTAATATTACGTTGGTTATGGAAATAGAAACGAAAAAAAGGGTTAGAGAGAGTGTGTGTGAGAGAGAGAGAGAGAGAGAGAGAGAGAGAGAGAATGTAAAAAAGAAGGAACGATAAAAAAAAGAACAACGAGGTTGCTCTGACAAAAAAGTCACTTTTTCTCTCTCCCTCTCTCTCCCCCTCTCTCTCTCTTTCTCTCTCTTTCTCTGTATCTCTATCTTTTAATTTTTTTTTTATCGCCGACAATATTTGACGGTGCGGTCAGGTCGAAACGAAAAATCGCGACGATGGGAGGAACCGAGGAAAGAAATATTATTAATTCGGGTTCGTATGAGAGGTGTTGTATGGCAGATGACAAATGTCGGATACTGTGTCGAACGTTTAACATTGCGTTAGAGACATTTGTCAACGTATATAGAAGTGGATTTTAAAAGGACCGATCCCGTTGTCGTCCGAATGACCTACCAACACTTATTCTTCTCCTACTTTTCCACCTTCGCTTATCTATCTTTATTCTTACTTTTCCCTCTACGTATCCTCGTTCTCTCCTTTCTTTGATATAATAAATAAATAAATAAATAAATAAATAAATAAATAAATAAATAAATATGTATACACAGAGATATAGATATTTGATTTTATTGTAGGCTAAATCGAGACCGATAACGATCGTCTTTGGCAAAGTTCCGGGTCAATTCGATCAGGTCGACGAAAAAGGGATTCTCTCCCTTCTTTATCCTCCCCCACCCATTCCCAACCCACCCCCAACCCCCTCCAACGAGACCTCTTCGACAATCTTTCTTCCATCTTTTTCCAACCTATTCTCCCATTCTCCTTTCTTTCTTCCCACCCTCCCCCACCCTCCTCCCTATCGTCATCAACCACTTCTCGCGTGTG
>OU964964.1:6806148-6816148 GCA_918808275.2 Dolichovespula sylvestris
GTGATATAGGGTGCGATCGAGCACGACTAAGGACAAACCATGTCACAACGCAGATGTTGCACTCTCGAGCTGTCGTCGTCACTCTAGTACAAGGCATTTACAACCTGTTAACGATCGCCATCCTATTCTCCTTTGCTTGTTTCCCTAGTCATAATTAGAAACGATCTCTCTCTCTCTCTCTCTCTCTCTCTCTCTCTCTCTATCTATCTCTCTATCTATCTCATTCTCTCTTCGTCTTTGTCGTGCATCGTCGGACACAGAAACGATAAGAAATATTTCGAATTATTCGATTCATTCAATTTGCTTTATAATTTAATATCGATTTATAATTTAATATCGACTCGTTCGAGATAATTAACATGATTTTAAAGGGTTTCGTCGAGGTGAGATATCGTGAAAGAAAAAAAGAAATAAAAAAAAAAAAAAGAAGGAAAAGACAAATTATAAGAAAATAAAAAGATTGTTAAGATAATAACGGGAGGGTATAAATCTTTTTTCTTTTCTTCTTCTTCTTTTTTTTTTTTTTTCCTCCTTTTTCGAAGTCGTCTGCGTCGAAATTTTGATCGAAGAGAAAGAAAATGCTCGTACGTCGTGGAACGTAGACAAAAAGAGGAGAAAGGAGATAATAAGGACGAAACGGAAATTTCAAAAATAAAATATATATATATATATATAAATTGTTAAGGTGATCGAGGAAAGTACATTTTTTCTTTTTCTTTCTTAAGATACATTGTAAGGAAAGAATATTCGATTGAGTTGCATCTCAGATATTTGATTGAATTAATCGAGATGACCATATACATACATGTATATATATATATATATATATATATATATATATATATATATATATTGTAGAATATTGTTACTTAATTATAAAATTCTTATAGTTCGTGATCGAATAACGTTAGTATGATTATAAGCTTTTATCCGACCGTAAAAGATGGATTTAGATAGGCGAAAAGAGATATGAGAAGAGAAAGGAAGAGAGATAGGTAGATAGACAGATAGATAGGTAGATATATATATATATATATATATATATATATATATATATTGAGAGAGAGAGAGAGAGAGAGAGAGGTGGAGAGAGGGAGGATTGAAAGTACACGGTAGCAGTTATGCAACAAGCGAAGTAGCTCGGCTACGTGGAAAGCTTGAATATTGCAATTTGTGGTGCATGCAGAAGGAAAAAGAGACTTTCAATGTGTACGACAGTGTAAAGGAGAGAAAGATAGAGAGAGAGAGAGAGAGAGAGAGAGAGAGAGAGAGAGTGTGTGTGAGAGAGAGAGAGAGAGAGAGAGTTATAGAGATAGGAGAGAAACGGGATATGAAATACGATGCTTTCTACGTGCGCTCACGCAACGCCTTCCTTGCCTGGTGAAGCTTAACACTTTAATAAAGGTCGAAGTTCACGTGTATTGTAAGATAAGTAACGAATCGTGATTCTTGAACCTTTACGATTTACAAACGAGAATATATATATATACATCTACCGATAACTATCGTAAATTCCATTCGAACGAATCAACTATATCCTCCTTCTATTTTACCTTTTTCCATTTTTTTCTTCTTTTGAAGCATATCTCGAGAGCAATATTTATTTCGATCGATTGTGAAACGAGAATTTTCTCAAACGGATTAATTATCGAACGATATTATATACAGATTATACATATATATATATATATATATATATATATATATATATATCATTTAGATATTTGAACTATTATATATGTCATGTACGTATGCCTAAATATAGTTGAGATTTTTTTCATTAAGAGAGAGTGTGATATAATAATAATAATAATAATAATAATAATAATAATGATATACCATGAAATAAATGGGAAAAGGAAACGAAAGATAAAATAATCGTGATATGAGATAACCGGATATATATATATATATATATATATATATATATGTCGTACACCTCGTCGAAAAGATAAGGTCCATTAAATACCATTCAAGCTGCTTGGAATTTAAAGAGAAATTCTGAAATTGGGTGAAGAATTAGATGAATAGAGGAATGGTTAAAGAGATAGAGAGAGAGAGAGAGAGAGAGAGAGAGGAGGACGCGCTTGAAATAATTCAAAGTATTTTCGTTCTCTCTCTCTCTCTCTCTCTCTCTCTCTGTGTCCTTTCTTTTTGATACGTACATATGTACATACATACATACATACATACATACATTCATGTAATGAATGCTACCGAATAGAAAGAAAAAACTCAATTTTCATCGGATGAAAGTTCAAATTTGAAGAAATGAAAAAAAAGGAAGAAGAAAAATCTATTAAAATTAAATATTAATCATTAAATCTATCTAAGATTTAGTGATTAATAGAAAATAAAGAAAATTACGGGATACCCACCGAAGTATTGCATTTACTATTTACATTAAATTAAATTACATTATATTGCATTGCATTACATAGTAAATACGATTACGCAGTTCGTTTGGCAAGGATACTCGAAAGTGTGTTATTACTTGAAGATCGTTGAATCGTTTTTCGAAAGCGTTGACGTAAGTGAATGAGGAGAGGAGAGGAGAGCTGTTGTTGGATCTCGAGTTGGATGTTAATGATAATTGAAGTTGCTCTTTTTAGAGGAAGAGAGAAAGAGAGAGAAAGAAAGAGAGAGAGAGAGAGAGAGAGAGAGAGAGTGTCGTTTTTTACGTGTCAAAGATTACAAGACGACGACGCGTCTTGTCTAACGCGTGTGTACATTCCCTTTGAAAGATTCTCTTGGTCTCTTTCTTTTGTAAGAAAAAAAAAAAAAGGAGTGAGAGACTAGGTGAGTGTGTATGTGTGTGTGTGTGTGTGCGAGAGAGAGAGAGAGAGAGAGAGAGAATATATAAAAGACGAACGAAAAGCAAGAAAAAATAAAAAAAAAATAAAAAAAACGAAAAGTAAAAAAAGATGGGAAACTGTGAAATCCCATCGATACGAATTTTTCAAGAAGAATACATATACATCCGATTGACCTTTATCCAATTTTCAATAAGTTCTCCATAATGGCGTACGGGAATACGAAATAGTAAAAATGACTAAAGCTAACGGCATCAAAGGGGGCGGGGGAGGGCCACATCCTTAGGATTGGTGGGTCGAGGAGATTGAGGGGTGCCTAGGGTGCGGACGTTAAGGAGGAAGGGGAGAAAGTTGGTTATGGGTGGGTGGGTGGGTGGGTTGGTTGGTAACGGTTGGTAATGTAGAGAGTAAATAGAATTACAGCTAACCGAGAAGTGGATTCCTTCGTCCGTGGAAATATTTGCGGACGCTTTGGTAACTGGAAAGTTCGAGATCCGCCGACGTAGGACGGAAGCTAGCTGTGAATGTTGACCTATCCTAACGTCGGTTTATTGATTTTGTCATTTGTCCAATGCGAGAGATAGATAGATAGAGAGAGAGAGAGAGAGAGAGAGAGAGAGAGAGAAATCCCGTCGGGTTTGTTTGAAACGGTTCGAGAAAAATTCGCGAAAATGATGATGATGATACCGTGAAACGTTATTTGTCTTTGCCGTTTTCTCGCATATTTCTCTTTTCTTTTTGTTTTTTTCCATTTCTTTTTGGATTATCAAATATGTATACGCGCGCGCACACGCACACACATGCATATATATATATATATATATATATATATATATATATATACTCGATCGTGGCGAACGAGATTAATTTTCATTGCCATTTACGATTCCCGAATGTTAAATTTTAAAATGATTAATTCATACATACATACATACATACATACATACATACATATATATATATATATATATATATATATATATATATATATATATATATATTTATATTCTATATATAAATATATATATATTTGTTTCTTTTTTTAATTTTTTTTCTCCCTTTTTTTCTCTTCATACGGATCGACGTTAATTTCCTTCTTCTTCTACTTTATTTTATTATTCTTTTTTATTTTTAAACGATTAACTTTACAGCTTGTACAAATTGAAATAAATTAATACAACCAAATCGTTGCGTTTTTAACGAACGAAACAATGTAGTTTTCGATCGTCAAACGATCAAAATGTGATAATGGCTTTTCATTTTGACAGTACCGTTAGGGGAGGTGTGGGGGGGGGGGGTGGCGTTTGGAGAACTTTTTATCCCCGCACGGTAAGGTCAGTTTCATTGGATTTTCTTCCGCAAATTTAAGTACAAACTCTTTGCTATAACAAGCATTATCATTCCTTTTTGTCTTTTTTCTTCTCATTCCCTCTCGTTCTCTCTCATTCTCTCTTTCTCTCTCTCTCTTTCTCTCTCACTCTTCTTTTCTTCCAACTTCTTCTCCGATCGTTAGTAATTACTCGACGAGAGAGAAAAGTACAAGCTTTCGTCGAGGGCTACGGACATGGTGGTTAAGTTAACTATAGTCGTTGCTCTTTAGGATCATTTGTTCAATGGCCGAGTTAGGGGTCACGGTCAGGAATGATAAATGATCCATTTCGTTCTCTTCACGTTTTCATAGACTCTGACCTGTTTTCTCTCTTTCCCTCTCTCACACACTCTCTCTCTCTCTCCTCTTTTTCTATTCCTTTTTCTTCCTAATCATACATACACACACACACATACACACACACACATATATATATATATATCCTCTATCTATCTCTTTCTCTCTTCCTCTCTCTTACATCTCGTCTTTAGGATTGCCCACGTTGAAAATAAGAAGAGAAACGTGAGTTATACCCCGAATGGACTTACCCTCTTTTTTTCATTCCGGGCCCTTAAACGCGTACGTACATATATACACGATTTTAGAATTTAAAGAGGCTCTCTCTCTCTCTCTCTCTCTCTCTCTCTCTGGCCAAATATATATCTTTCTCTATAGTTTTTTTTTTTTTTTAAATTCTCTTTCTCCCCTTTTTTTTCCCCTTCATACGGATCGACGTCAATTTCTTTTTTTCTCTTCTTTTTTTTCTTTTTTTTTGTTTTCTTTTTCTTTTAAACGATTAACTTTACAGCTCGTAACTCTAACGAAAAAGGGGATTCGTCGTCGCGAGATCTAGCCATACTCGGTGATGTATGTACTTACACAGATCGGATTTGATGATTTACACGGTTCAAACGATTTTTGAACGAATTTTATATATATATATATATATTTTTTATTATCCTCGTTGGTTTATTCTTCCATTTCGTTCTTTCTCTTTCTCTCTCTCTCTCTCTCTCTCTCTCTCTCTCTCTCCTCTCCTTTTTTTTTTCTTAATAATACTTTTGAAAACGTCGAAACGATTTTCTACGAAAGCATCTCGGTTCTCGTTTCACGTTAAAGTTTCTCGTTTATCCTTTAGATTTAACTAGTCGCTTCGACGATATATCTCGAACTCGTCGACTCGATTGATCTTTCGCGTGTACGTTATATAAATACGTAGGTTTGTGTGCGTGCGCGCATGCGCGTGTAAGCGTTTATGAACGTTTGTGTATGCATTCGTATGCGAAGGATTTCGAATGTAAAGTGGATGAATATAATATAACGACTTGGATTATAAATACTTGTTACAGAAAAAAAAAAAAAAATAAAAAATAACGTACGGGTCTGATGTAACGTCGATTTGTCAATATCCAAAAATAAATGATATTCATCACGATCGATAGATCCGTATATCTGCTATATCATCGAAACTGATCGATCATCGAACGAATTCTATTTGTCTTCGGATATTTCGGATTTTTAAAATTTTCCTCGAACTTCGAATGACTCCACGACGTAATAAGAACAATCATTTCATTGTTAATTTGTTACTGCAAGCGTATAAAAAGAGAAAAAGAAATGAAGAAGTAAAAGAGATCGAAGGAAACATCGTAACGAAGAAACTATCGACGAAGTTAATAATCGAACCGTTTCGTACGTTCGGTAAAACGCATTCGATTATTAACAATTTAACGTTGATAAACACACGAAATCGAGATATATCGATGGGAGAGATGATATCGCAGGCGTTCGATTGGCAACGGTTCAAGTTTTAAAGCTAGGCTTAAATTTGACCGTAGAGAAGCGAGCGAACTATTAGATGGGGAAACTAGACGTTAAACTGGGACAGATTTAGATTAGAATTAACTAATTGCCACCGTCCGTCTGTCTGTCTGTCTGTCTGTCTGTCTGTCTGTGTGTGTATGTATATGTGTGTGTGTGTATACGTATGTATGTATGTACTATTTGAGTACGCTGATTGAACGCGACACTGTTGCTATTTATTTTGACCAATCGAACCGTTTCCATTCCTCCCCCTCATTACCCTCCCACTCCCACTTTTCATTTTCGAGAAGGCACGAAACCACGAAGAGAAAAAAACGGAAAGAGAAGGAAGAAAGAAAAACAGTAAAAGAAGAAGAAAGAAAAAAAGAAGAAAATTAAACAAATAAAAACCACGAGACCCGACTTGGCTCGATTCTATACGTTGCTATACCTCTTTGTCGTTCGCTAATGAAAATGAGTTCGACATGAGATCGAAAAAAGAAGGGAACGTGAAACGAAAAAAAAAATGAAAAAAAAGAAAGAAGAGAGAGAGAGAGAGAGAGAGAGAGAGAGAAGGGGGGGAGGAATTATTTCTAATTTCGAAGAGGTCACGGTATTCGGTGGGGTGGAGGGTGGGCGGGTTTTAGGTGAGTCGGACGAAGGGTGTAATGGACTCTAACTTACTCACCGATAACGTTCAAATGCACGAAATGGCTCATGTGGGGAGTCGTCGAGACCTGGCACTCGTAAATACCGCTATCTCGGTGCTGCGGATATTTTATTTGTAGCGTCCAGTCCTCCGACTGAGCTTTGTGAATCGCACGAAATCTCTGATCGTTCGTGTATGTGTACTGACCGATCGTCAACAAATGGATGTCCCTGTGACGTACCCACGATACTTGGAGCGTCATCTGTAAAATATGGTAAACAGAGGGGGAACGTTTACATTATCGTATTGTATCTCAATCAAAATATATTTTTAATTAAATATTATATATATATATATATATATATATATATATATATACCTTTATACGTATTTAAATTTAATTTATATTTTTAAATTTGATTTAATAATATTGAATATGTAAGTATATGTGTATATAACGTGTGTGTGCGCGTTTGTGTGAGAGAGATAATAAAGTTAAATTTTATTTTCTCGAAAGATAGTACATATTTACAAGCGTAGAGATAAAAATTACTTTATATGAAAGCAGTACTATTATTTTTTCTTCTTTTTTTTTTCTTTTCTTCTTCTTTCTCGTTTTTTATTTTTATTTCTTTCTTTTTTTTTTTTTTTTACTCTCCTTAAACAAAACGAGTTCAATCCAATCGGAATTGAGAAAGGTAGGAATATTTACTTTACTCGGTTAGTGTTCATATACCATCAATTATCGATAAAATTTATAGAAGGGAAACTTTGAAGAGAGTATATATATATATATTTGTATAATATATATTACATCGATCGATTTCCTATTAAAGAAATGAGGCCTTTGAAAAGTATAAGGAATCGATCTATCGATTTAAACGATAATAAAAAATAAAAAAAATGAGAAATAAATCGATACTATAAGCCGTCTGTTATCGAAATAAACAAATTAATCGACGTAAAAAAAGAATATATATATATATATATATATATAGACACGTTTGCCGTTGATATTCTTACATAATCAATATCTTAATACTGTCGTAAATATACAAGATATACATTATATTAATTATATCAAAGGTAAAAAATCAATAATTAACGTCCATCGTACTTTCATAATTCGTCAGAGATGTTACTAATAAGAAGATAACGATACGTTCACGATTGTTCCATTAGATCGTTTGTTCGTATCAAAATGTATAACGATGCAAAACGTTGTTATCTATACGAATTCTATTGTTAATTAATCCTCGGGGATTGAGAAATTTAATTCCTTAAAAAGGATAATACGAAACGCGATGCCTCGATAAGGATGTTTATTCATGTACATATGAACCATACGATACATGCTTCGAGTATAATAGATTATATTATATTATATGCGTATAATATGGTATATACGATACATATACGTTACACAGATGTGTGCGTGCGTGTGTGTGTGTGTGTGTGTGTAGGAGATTAGACTGGTTCGTTTTAGGATTTCACGGGGATCTTTCTTCCCTTAAGTGGCACGATGAATTAATAGAATCGCTTTGCATATCGTTGCTAAAGTTAACGTCGACGTTACGATAAGATATATTCGATTTATGTTTTGTAAGATAATTAGACACGTTGATTTTCCATGGTCGACGTGCGATGAAGGGGGTTAGGGGGGCAGGGGTAGAGGGCGGAAAATATTTGTTTACTTTGTTAAAACGGAACACGGAGGATTTAATCGAACGGTCTTTTTGCCAGGCGAATAATTACGCCGGGCTTTCGAAATGCGGTCATCGTTTTTCGTATTCGATTTTCTCACATTCGAATCTAAAACTACGATGGCTTCGTTAACTAGATCGTTATTATAATCATTTCAAAGAACGTGGTACGTTGCGTTCTCTCGTTGCTCTTTCCATTCGTTCAACGATCATCTCCCTATATCACAAAAATAGAGAGAGAAACCGAGAGAAAGAGAGAGAGAGAGAGAGAGAGAATTTATTTCTAATATCATTAATAATAATAATAATAATAATAATTAAACGCACGAGATTTTAATAAAATAAATCGTAGCGTATAAATGGCGACCCGGGACAGCATCTACAATGTTAAGAAAATGATCGAAAGAGAATCATTAAATCATTGATCGTTACCACGAAAATTCTCGAAGATTTTGTTGTCCTTTTCTTTTCTTTTATCTTCTTTTTTTTTTGTCTAAAAAAAAAAAAAAAAGAAAAACGAACGAACAAACAGATTTTGATACGCCATAATAATCATTCGTCCGTGGGTTTGTTCAACGATTGGAAAACGTTCGAACCAAACGACGCAAGAGTTATATGGTAGTAACATGGAGAGTATGATGGCGCGCGCGTTGATTTATAATAATGCAAAAGTTTCCACGAAGGAACGTAAATTTTCTCGTACTTTGAGTTAGTCAAACGAGCTCGTTCTCGAGAAAGTTCTTACGTTTCCTTATATAAAAATCTTATAGTTCTCGTTTCTTTGCGTTGTCGTTCAGTGTTGTTAACTTCGACTACGTCCATCCTTACAGTCGACGTTTGCCCTTACGGATTTTTGAGATGTACGATACTTCAAATGGAACTCTAAGATGAAAAGAGAGAGAGAGAGAGAGAGAGAGAAAATCTGTATCTCGACGTAAATACATCCATACATACGACGAATGTTTTCAAAGAATCTCTCTCTCTCTCTCTCTCTCTCTCTCTCTCTATATATATATATATATATATATATATATATATATATATATATATATATCTTTATACCTTTCTTCAGCCAGTTCTCTTCTTTCCTTTCATTTTATTTTTCTGATTCACGAGTTATCAGAGGAAGTTTTCAACGTGGAACTGACAACAACGCTGTCCTTCTCTCAGAACTAAACTTGCTAACAAAGATGCCTGAGATAATGCTTATAAGAGGAAAGACAAAAAAAAAAAAAAGAAAAAGAAAACTAATTGCAACAACATTTTTTCACTCTTATTTCTTCTTATGCATTCTCTCTTTCTCTTTCTCTCTCTCTCTCTCTCTCTCTCTCTCTCTCTCTCCCACTTATCTCTTGCAAATCAATGCGTCCTCTATATTCGTTCGCTCAGGAATAATTTATTGTCCTTGTTTCTTCAATCTTTCTTTTTTTTTTCTTTTAGAAGTACTAGTGTCAATTATTAAAAAGAAAAAAAAAATGAGGTCCCTTCTCCTTTCTTTGATAAATTTTTAATGTTTAGATGATTTGAAAAGTGTTTCATTTGTTAATTATTCTCCAAAGAGATAGATAACAATAACGTAGACAATTAGTATATAAGAAGATTAAATTATAAAAATTTCTTTGCAATTAGCTTTTATATTATTTACGTGTATATATGTATATAT
>OU964964.1:6823648-6826148 GCA_918808275.2 Dolichovespula sylvestris
AACTTGTTCGGGCAAACCTTTAAGTAAATCCCTTTTGTGAAAACAAAAAATAAATTCGAATAATAAATGGCACTGGGTGGTTGGTCGATGAGGAGTGATGGCGGGGACGGGATGGAGGGAAAGTGGGAAGAATTGGAGGGTGGGTGAGTGTGGGGAATGAAATTCGTCGTAAAATGGGAAATTTCTATTATTTCGCGTAGGCCGTGATGAGTATTAAAAAGTTCGTTTGAACCAAGAGAGAATGTCCTTTTTTTTTTTTCTCTTTTTATTCGACCCCGTCGTTCATCGTAAGATCGACAAATTCGTCGTTGCGTCGTCAAAATTAAGCGAACGATTTTTCTCAAATCTTTTACTCTCTTCTTCTGCTTTCTTTTTTTTTTTTTTTTATTTCTTATTTCTTATCTTTCGCTTACAACATATGATCCTACGTGTGACCGCGATCTCTCGTATTTGTACGAAAATATTGTATATCAATCCTAGTCACGTGCCTGCGGGGGTTTAGGACCAATTCTCACTCACCCCAGCACCCCTCAAATCCAACTTTGAACTCGATTGAAAAATTTTGCGCCTTGCAGGATTCATGACAGAATTGGGATATATGTTTTCAAACCTACCGATTATTATTTTCGACGCTTTCTCGAAGAATATACAGCGTTTGTTTTTTTTTTTTTCCTTTCTTGGAGTCAAAATCATGCATACGGTACAAACGAGTGACGTTCGAGGCGCCTGCCTGGGGGAGGTGGGCGGGCGGGTGCAAAAAGCTCTCCCCCAAAGTGCACAACTCGAAATTATTTCGAGATGGATTCGCCAAAATTAACATCGAAACTATTTTCCTACATTTTTATTTTTTTTTCCTGGTAAATTCCTCGTCGGTATAATATACCTATTGTATATGTTGTATGCATATTTACTAAAAAAAAAAAAAAAATATATATATATATATATATATGTGTGTGCGTTCATACATATGAAACACGTACATGTTAACGTACAAAACGCGTTATCGCGCAACGGTCAATGCAAACGAACCCAGTTGGTTGAACGAAGTTAATTTCGTTGGATTCACGGTTGAATGAACGAGCGAAACGCTTATAGGGTATTGTCGACAAAAATTCCGACTTATACGGATCAAAAGTCTATACGAGCCAACCTATCACCGAGGTGATCGTTTGAATGAAGTGACTTCGTCGACAAAATTTTTGCTATTTCTCTCTCTATTTTATTTATTTATTTTTTTTTTTATTTGATATATACTATATCCTTTTTCTTTTTTTTTTTTCTATTTTTTCTTTATTCTTCTCTCTCTCTCTCTCTCTTTTCGAGAACGTACAAACCTGCACACTGAAGTAGATCGAAACGATGATGCATTTATTTTCGTGAACGGAGATTAAATCGTACGAACACAGATCACACGTGTTTTTCTCGGATCGAAAATGAAATAGGTTTAAGCATATCCCAAAATGCCATTGCTGTACTTTTTTTTTAACCTGATTAAATGTTACCTCATTAAATGTCATCGTTCGACATTCGCAAAAATAGAATCTTGTTCATAAAAATATTATCTCTTAATGATTGACAAATGACAGATTGATTTATTCGTCGACTCACTTTTTCCTACAACTCGTCACCCTTTTTCTCTCTCTCTCTCACTCTCTACGATGCCACATTTTATAGAATTTATTGTATAAAAAGAGAGATAGATAAATAGATAGATAGAAAGAGAGAGAGAGAGAGAGAGAGAGAGAGTGTGTCATTGACATTATTACAAATGTAAATAATTTAACGACCAACGAATGATCGAAACGAGAACTACCGGATATTTGGATTTCTTTCGAAAAAGTTTCTTGTATACTACTGTTATATACTATCACGTAACGGGCGACCACACGAAAGTTATCGACAGGATTATCATAATCCAAAAAGTTTAAACAACGGACATGTTATACCAATGGACGTTGACATTGACATCGAACTTCATTTACGAGATTTGATTGGAGAATATGGCTCGACGCGAAACAACAGTGCCAGATAGGACGTTGTCGATGCTCGTAATGTTCGTAATAGCAAGAGAGAGAGAGAGAGAGAGAGAGAGAGAGAGAGAGAGAGAGAGAGAGAGAGAGAGAGAGAGATAGGCAAAATAATTCACGATTAGTTCGACAAGCATTGTCGTAAATCCGCGAGTGCCACGTTGTTACGTTGGCCTTGACAAACTCGAAATGTTTGTCTTCCACTAACGAAGCTTCTAGTATCGTTCTAGAGTAGACACGCCTCCCTCCCTCCGACCCTCTCTTCCTCCCTTCCTCCGCCACCTCTTTTTCGCGAACAACCCTATATCACGCTACACCCCTCTCCCACCTATCTCTCCCCTTCTCTCATCCTAAAGTAATCGTTCGACATGACACACAGCTTCACCTGTTGCTATACTCTTTTTGCGTTACGATTGCTTAAACACATACAGAAATATAATTCTTTGTGAATCGTTCGTTTGGTTTAGAAAAAA
>OU964964.1:6831148-6858648 GCA_918808275.2 Dolichovespula sylvestris
GATACTTATAAGTATGAATAAAAAGGGTAAAGTTAAGGGAGAAATATATCTATACATATATATATATATGTGTGTGTGTGTGTGTGTGTGTGTGTGTGTGTGTGTGTGTGTGTGTAGACATTGTAATACAATTTTTAATTAACGTTATATTTTTATCTAAATATATAAGGCGTGAATACAAAAACGTTCTCAAAAAATTGTTCCACAGAAAAGAATCCAACATTTATTTTACGTAGGCACTATCATCATTTTCGATGCGTTTTGTTAAAAAAAAAAAAAAAAAAAAAAAAAAAAAAAAATAAAAATAAAAAAAAAATTCGGATAGACTTTGGTGAACGTTAACGCAACGATTTATCGAATTAATTTTCTCGAATCCTTTCGAAAGTTGTCAACAAATTTTCGAAAGACCCTCGAGTACCGTTGTGGACCTTCGAAAAACGAACGAGTTTCGACGATTTTGCACATTTCTCTGCGTGTTTCTTACATTTTTCTTTTCGTTTCTTTCCTTTCCTTTTCTTTTCTTTTCTTTTCTTTTCCTCGTTCGAGGGAGAAAAATGTTAACATTAGAAAATAAAATTAACGTTTACCGTTTATTAACGCTTACGTACGACGAAAAATCACGAATGGTCTTTCCAATGGAAATAATCAATTTATTAATTTTTTTCTTCTCTTTATCTAGTTTTATTCGATCATATCGAACGTCCCAATGCACTTTTTGCTTTTACGATTGTATATTACGTATTTCGCCTTAAAGTTCGCTAACCGCATATATCGGTATAAAGGAAGAAAGAAACGGAAAAAAAAAGAAAAAAATCCTCAAAGAGAGAGAGAGAGAGAGTGAGAGAGAGAGAGGAAAAATCTCGTTCGCTTTCGACCGTCGACCATTCTTCAAAGGACGTCCTTTCTAAAGGTTCACTAACATAATGGAAAATCCGTTCCGAGAATTAATTCCTTTAGGCGAACACAGGAGAGAAGAGATTCAACGTGTGTTTTTCTTCGATTAAGTTTTCTCGTTATCAGCCATTGTGGGTTTTATAATTATCGTCACTGCTTGATGTATAAGAGTAAGGTAAAACAGATTTCTACTATATTTCGACGAGGTCACGGAAATTCCATTATATATATATATATATATATATATATATATATATATATATAATATTCAAAAAACAAAAAAAAAATTGATAAAAAATATTTCATAATTCTTATCATTATATGCCACGTATTATAATAATTTGCAAATATAAACTGCGTTGACATTGATATCGTGCTTTATCAATCAATCGTCGATAGTTAATCGTCGTTATCGTGAAAATTATTATTATACAATTCGTATGAATTCGATGAAAAATATTTTCTAATTCTTACGACATCATTATCCGTCGATTATTATTTTTTTTTTATACCACTATCATTGTCATCATCATTGTCATTGTCATTGTCAATCATTATCAAATGGTTCTTCGTCAATAATGACGACACATTGATCCCTCTTCGAGTATCATTCTCTATTCGCTACGTTGTACTCTTATATTCTCTAAGTAAAACCATTACCTAGTAAAATCGTATGAAAGTATTTTTTAACTCGACCGTTATTGTTCTTTCTCCATTTCTTTTCTTCTTCTTTTTATTTTTTTTTTATTTTCTTCGTTTTTTTATATCCATTCTTTTGTCCTTTTTGCGTTTGCTTCTCTTTCCTTCCATTCTTTTCTTCTCTCTCTCTCTCTCTCTCTCTCACCCTATCTCTCTCTTCAGATCGAAATACGTACACAGTTTAGTTTATCAAGTGCTTCGTACGAATATTCTTCCTTCTTAATTTAGAATCGAGAAAACGTTCGAAAGATGCTGTCACGGCAGAAAAGGAGTGTGCCGAACGAAAATAGGAGAACGTACGAACGTACGAACGTACGAGAACGGTCAGTACAGCGCGCAAACCCCTCTAGTACGGTAAGCGAAAAGCTATTTTATATTCAAGGTGCAACGCCTTTTCGCCCTTTCGTATTCGCCTCTATGCTCCACTTGCGTTAAGCCGGAATGGAAATGCGGATTGATCGATAGCCAGAGCTAACCGCAAAAGGATTCATTCAGGAGGTCGTCGACCGAATAAAAGGATTTTTCTTCGTGTAATTCTAATGTAACCGAGCATCTCTCTCTCTCTCTCTCTCTCTCTCTCTCTATCTCTGTCTCTCTCTCTTTCTTCCTCCCCACACCCACCACCCTTTACCCCATACCCACCACCCCTTCCGATTTCTATTTTCTCTTTCTTTCCTTTCTCGTTTTCTTTTCCCTTTGTCAGGAACTTTCTTTCCCTTCGTGTTATTTTTTCTTTTTCTCTTTTCTTTTATTTTTTTTTTCCCCCTTTACATTTTCGCCGTCGTGAGCTTTCGATCCTTTCGTAGGATTGCTTTTTGTAGGTACGGACAAATGTCCCTAACGTGGATGCGATAAAATCGTTTTATTTTCTTTTATCATTGATCGATAAAATCCTCTCTCTCTCTCTCTCTCTCTCTCTATGTATTGTATAAATATATATATATATATATACATATATGTATACGTATAGTTATCTACCTATATCTCGACTATGCTGGAATGAACGTGGAAACGATATCTATCCTAAACGAGGTACACACAGGGGTGTAGACACACTTTTTCGACCTGATTGGAAGGAAAAGAGAAAACAGAAAGCCAAAAAAAAAAGAAAATAAAAAAATGAACAAGAGAAAAAAAAAAAAAGAAAAGAAAAATCGAACAAAGTGTTATCAAAGGAGAAATTAATTCCCTTTCCCAATCTCAATCGAATCTTAAAAATCATTACGATCGAGTTCCCGTGAAATCTCTATAAGAGAATCTCTGTCGATTGAATTTTATTATCGTCATTATCATTAATTAACGTTAATTTTGATTTCTTCGAATCTACGATAAAGGATCCTAGGGTGGTACAATTGTTTCCAAGTACGAAGAGGATTATAATAAACTTGTTTCTTACACGAAAAATGGCAGACGTAAAAAAAAAAAAAAAAATGGTACATACGAATGCACGTAATTCTTAAAACTTTCGTACTTAATTCTTTTAAGAGGATGGACTATCATCATCCGCTTAGTCGTGGTCACGTATCTCGAGAAGATATAAGTGTCCGGTGTAAACTGTGAAAATTGTGGAATGCGTTAGAAAAGATAAAGGTAGTTTTCGCACAAGCACGCGCATACATACATAATGCATATACATAAACATGAGCCAGCCAGCCAGCCAGTCAGCCAGCCAATCGTTCACAGGTCAAATCGATTGATTCGACTTTTGGAATTTTTGATCAGTTTTTCTTCTTTTTTTTTCTTTTTTCTTTTTTTTTTCAATTTAATCGTCGAAACGCGTCGAACTCTTTGTCCCCATACTTTTCATGTTCGCAATAAATTTCTCTAATTTATCGTCATTACGATACGATTAAAAGACGAAAAATTTCTTTCGAACATCGAAATCACAAATTAATTTATCTCTTTAATCGACAGATTATTCTAAGACAGTTACATCTAAATTCACTACGCATACCGTTCATCGGACGATAATGACGTGTGCGTTGACGCATTTCACAACGTTTATTTGAATTTATATTGTAAAGGGAATTTAAACAAAAAAAAAAAATAAAAAGAATAAAATAAAAAATAGCAAAAATAAAGTAAAAGCAACTTATTTCATCGCATCTCTTCATTTTTCGTTTTATAGTGTTAATCGATTAGGCAAGCGAATGGCTCGTATATATGTATATATAAATCTGTCCGTCTCTTTCCTTCTCTCTCTCTATTCTCTCTTTCTATCTCATTAAGAAGGTATGCACTCTAATCGCGCATGCATTATTGCACGATTGATGGGAAATGCTTTTTGGCAGGAGCGTTAGACTCTGCTAAGAGTCTACTTGAAGGTGTTGGTACCTACTACTTGCTTACTTGGTTGCTTGCTTGCTTGCTTGCTTGCTTGCTTACCTATCTACCGTTAATGGTGCAGCCGGGCAGCTCTCTCGTTCTCCGTTTAGTTTCCGTTCCGAACTTTATTTACGATTAAACGCGTATTCCGAGAGGCGAGAACATACTTTTCCTCATTATATCCGGTAAATACTTCCAAATAATTGCTATCATATACCGTTAAGCCCCCAACACACGGCAATACTTCGGTAAGTGATATATATATATATATATATATATATATATATATATATATACACATATATATATTTATTATTATTTTATATTATTTTTTTTCCTCGGTGAAAGACGAATATAAAATTTCGTCTGGGGGGAAAACTAAACGGACTATAATCGATCACGTTTCTTATTTTTATTATTATTATTATCATTGTGTTGTTATTATTATTATTATTATTATTATTATTATTATTATTATTATTATTATCGTCGTTATTGTTATTGTCGTTGTTGTTGTTATTAAATTCTAACTTATCGATCGATACGTTCCAATGTTTATCACGTTAATTGTTTCATCGATTAACCCTCCGTATCAGGAAACTTCACGAGTCACCATGATTTCTTCAGATTCTTAATTGGTCTCTTGCTTGTTTTTTTTTCTTTTTTTTTTTTTTTTTTTTTTTACATTCGAAAACATTCTCTACGAACGAATGAATCTCTTCAAGATACTCGATCTTTTTTTCTTCCGTTTTATTTATCCTTTTTCTCTTTTTCTCTTTTTTTCTTTTTCAAAATAATTTCTCTTTAATTCCATTATCTGTTGTCGCATCACGATCGAACGTTCGTATTGTCGGCTATATAACGACGAGAGAAAAGAGAATTTTTATTTACTGGAACGGTTCGACGTGCGCTTTAGATAACGTTGTCGTCAACGTATAAATTCTATATCCTTCAAAATCGATCTTCTTATACACTACGAGGACCGCGTACGTACGTTGTTCTACACGAGTGAAATATTTTCCGTTTATTATTTTATGACGTTTATCAATGGATCATCAATTTTGGATTTTCGAGTTTTCGAAAATACCAACGAACGTTTAATTCTTGTATACAATATGCACATTCTTCGTACCGACAATAAAATAATATCACGCGCGTACCTACATGTTTGTTGCCTTTCAATTTATATACACACATCCGACTTTCAATGCCTCTTTTTTATTATACAGTTTTGGTTTCCGTTTGTTTTCTTTTTTTTTTTTTTTTTTTTTTTTTTTTCTTTTACTTTTCTCCTTTTCCCGTCTGAAAAATTGATTTCACCTCGGGTACCCGTTGTTGCGGTTTTAGTGCGAATGCGTTTAAATCCAATAACGTTCATCGAACTATCGATAAATTTGCAAAAGAACAGTCAATCTGTTCTACTATAATACTAGGAACAGTCTGTCATTTCTCTCTCTCTCTCTCTCTCTCTCTCTCTCTCTCTCTCTCTTCATCTATCTTTCTATTTTCTTCTTCCTTTTATAATTTTATTTTTTATATATTTTTTTTTTTCGTCTCTTCACCGTTCCTTGCGATAACGACGTGACGCGTCGCGAATAAATAAATTGCTGACATCGAATTCAACGTTATAATATCGTTGAAAGCGTGTATTATTTTAATGATTTTATAAATGACAACCGATGTCCCCGTACGGACAGATTTGTAGACTGGATGAAATTGCGAACGTCAACGATTTATCGAAAGACAGATACGTACATATATACGTACATAAGTACATACATACATACATACATACATACATACATACATACATACATACATACATACATACATACCCATCCGAGTTTATATTCGCACGTAGGATTTTAAAAAATAAAATTCGTATCGTGCAAATAAAGATAAAAAAATAAATAAAAAAGAAGAGAGAAAAGAGGAAAGAAAGGAAAAAAAAAAAAAAGAAAAAGAAAAAGGGGGATAAAAAAAAAATTAATCCGATAATGGAGGAAAAAGAAGAAGAAAACAAAAACAAGATAGAAATAAATACGTTCGTTGGAACTTTGTTAAAGAGAAAAAAAAAAAAAAAAAAAAAAGAAAGAAAGAAAAAAAAAGAATGAAAGGAAAAAGACGAAAAGTGACATTAACGCCATACATGAATATCGCATAAGGAATGAAAACGTTCCAAGAGAGCTTTTCCCACGTGTAAAATTTTCAAGTTCCCGTATGAATTTGATAAGAATAACGATGAGGTAGGTAAGTAAGTGGATACATATGTAGGGGGCGTAAGTTGGTAGGTACGTACGGTCATACATACATGCATGCATACATACGTGAGCAACGTCCGATAAACTTATTACGCTCCGATCGTTTTTAATCGTCCTGAAGCGAGATGGAAACGAGAATTTTACACTCCCACACGATATTGCCTATTCCGGAAGATAAATATCAACGTGAATGTAAGAAAAATCGTGGTGATCGAGGAAGCGTGGAAGGGTTTTTACATGTAAGCCGTTGCTCCAGTTCAACTGAGAGATGGGTTGAAGAAAAACGAGAGGTTTGAAGGAAAGAGAGCGTAAGACGGAAAGAAAGAGAGAGAGAGAGAGAGAGAGAGAGAGAGAGTGTATGTGTGTGTAAGAGAGAGACAGAGAGAGAGAAAAAAGAGAGTAAAAAAGAAAGAGATTGTACGTGTGTAAGAGAAAAAGGACTCTCTCTCTCTCTCTCTCTCTCTCTCTCTGTTTATGTGTGTGTATGTGTGTTAGAATGAGTGAGAAAAAGGTCGAGTCTCGAGAGAGAGAGAAAGAAGAAGGTAGAGGAGGCGTTTAAACTCAGCCGCGAATTTTCAGGGTACACTTTTATAGACACGTGAGAGAGATAGATAGATAGACAGACAGACAGGCGGAGAGAGAGAGAGAGAGAGAGAGAGAGAGAGAGAGAGAGATTCAGGCGTCCGTGTTCAAACGATCCGCTTTTAAATTTGAAACGGAAATCGCCCGTAAACGTTCGAGAAACGTCGTGCTTTTATGCGGTTCATGTCCTCCTCCTCTTCTTAGAAGGTACAGTCCGACGAAAATATTCGCGATCCCTTAAAATCTCCTCTCCTATCGTCTTGTATTCTTCTTCTTCTTCTTCTTCTTCTTCTTCTTCTTCTTCTTCAGCCATTAAAACTCTTTCCGTAAGCGGCCGTGAAATTTTTAGAGACCGTCTTTCTTTTGTATGTGTGAGATATACACGTGTATAATATACGCCCGTATACACGTAAGTGGTAGTATTATATTATGTGTACCTTTTGTGATTTCTCTCTCTCTCTCTGTCTCTTTCTCTTGTTTAAAGTTCTCTCGCTTTTTACGATTTCCAACTTTTATTAGTTGCGACCTTCTTTGATGTTATATACTTATAACGTGCATGGTACTTGAATACTTACACGCACGTAAACGTACGTAATTTTGCATTTACGCGTGTTTCTTATCTCAGTTCTATTTTCTTCTTCTTCTTCTTCTTCTTCTTCCTCTTTTTTTTCTTCAGCCGCATTTCAATTCACTTAATTGGGGCTTTTCTCCGTTTGTTCGTTTGTTTCTTTCCTTTTTCATTTCGTCGCCCTTTCCACACCATGATTTTCCTTACGGGGCAAAAATTTGCGCTCTTCGTCGATCGACGTGTCATTCTTCGATAGTCAAGTTCACCTCTTTCGATCTTTCCCCCCCCCCCTCCTTACCATTATCGATAAATCGATAATCGATTTGTATATTTATATATTTCAATACGAGTTCGGCTCGATGAATCATACACTTTGAATTCAGATATTACTTTTACATCAGAAAATATCAAAATATTGACGCTATTATTTCATTCATTTCGAGGTAAAGAAAATAAGCTTTTAGAATCTTCCCAATGATACTTACTTCCTTTATTGTCTCGCGTTTATTTTTATTTTCTAGAAAAGTGCATCGAAGTACGTACGTTCGGAACGGAGATAAATAAAAGAAAAATGATTCCCTCTCCCCCCCCCCTTCTCTCTCTCTCTCTCTCTCTCTCTCTCTCATATCTCTCCAAAGAGATCGATCGAAGGTATCTCAAAAATAAAACGAACGATCGGATCATTTCTATCGGCGATTCTTTCGAGTAGTCGATCGTATAAGGAGTAAAAGAAAGAAAAAAAAAAAAACAAAGAAAAAGAAACATAAAGAAAAAAAAAAAAAAAATTGTAAAAATACAAAATAAATAGATAAATAAAGAACTCGAGCGGATATAAAGAAAAACAAAAGACTCGAGAGAGAGAGAGAGAGAGAGAGAGAGAGAGAGAGAGAGAGAGAGAGAGACGAATGTGAGAAGAAAAGGAGAGATAGATCGAGAAGAAAAAGAAAAAGAAAAAAGAAAAAAGAAAAAAGAAAATGAAGAAGAGGAAGAGGTAGAGGTAGAGGAGGAGAAGGAGAGGAGAAGGAGAAGAAGGAGAAAGGAAGAAGGGAAAAAAGGAATATGATAAGATAAAAATTCTTTCCAATTTCTCCAACTCTGCGAGCAGCTGTTTCGTGTACTACTAGGTAGGGACGTGTCGGAACGAGTAAGTAGTTGCCTGACAGTCTCGAGCGTGCACGTCAGTTCACATCCCCCCAAACGGAGAAAGGCGGATATGCGAATGCTATATCCTAGTGCCGCACGCGGTCTGCGTTCCGCGACGTTTCCTCCGGAGGGTCGCGCAGTTTAAGCCGTTGAGACGGCTTCGAGAAGTGGAACGACTAGTACACGACCGAGAAATAAGGCCACCCACCACCCACTCACCACCCACTCACCATCGTCTCTCTCTCTCTCTCTCTCTCTCTCTCTTTCTCTTTCTGTCTGTCTCTCTTTCTTTCTGTACCTTTGCCCTTCTCCTGAGACCCACTCGTTACACGTTAAATCCGTTTGCCGAGAACGTGGAAACTCCGACGGAATATTAATGTTAATGTTTTTACGTCAACGCAACGAGCTCTGAAAAAGGATTTCTCTCAGTGCCGGTTCGAAGTTACTCGCGGGAGATTATCCGCCATCGAGGAACGCGTTTCGTTTTAACCAAAATTTCACACACTACTAACGACTATTACTACTATCGCTACTACTTATTACCAATGCTACTGCTCCTACTAACTGTTGCTAGTATTAATATTGCTGTTATTATATTTTTCCATCCTCGTTATTTCGTATTTTTTTTTTCTTTTTTTCTTATACACGCACGTAAAAAAAAAAATATATATATATATATATATATATATATATATATGTTTATGTGTGTGTATAAGATTCTGAAAGGTTTGTTGCTTCTCTCGACGAAATGGGAATCTTGGATTTTCATTTAAAGTATTCGAAAAAATGATGACGGGGTTGGAGATAGGGGAGGGGGAGAGGGTTGAAGGGTGGTGCTCCGTATCGTCCGGGGAATGCAACCCAGGGTGATATCGTATAATATGTTCTACGTGCTCGTAGGAGTGGATGGAAACATCTTTATTATCGAACGTAAAACTTCTTTCTTCCTTTTATACTTTCTTTTCCTTTTCTTTTTTTTTTTTTTTTTTCTTATTGATGTTATTTTTTTTTCCTCGTTATATATATATATATATATATTTTCTTTTTATCACGAAATCGACGATATTCCCTCTTTCTCCCGTTTTCTTCGAACAACCTTGTGCACCAGGAAAATTATATAAATATATATTTTTTTAATTTCGCCGATGAAAAATTAGAAGTTAGGCGAGAGAAATTATGATATATAAAGCGTAGGTATATGTACGAGTACATAGGAGAGATTTTGACTCTAGAAATAACACTATCATAATGCAATCAAAATCGTTTAATATATCTAACCGATCTCTTTCTCTCTCTCTCTCTCTCTCTCTCTCTCTCTCCCTCTCTCTCTCTCTCTCTCTCTGTCTATCTGTGTGTCTCTTTAGAATGATAGGGCATAAAGGTCGTCTCGTTAGATAGACGATAGTTAT
Source organism: Dolichovespula sylvestris (assembly GCA_918808275.2). Taxonomy (NCBI): domain Eukaryota; kingdom Metazoa; phylum Arthropoda; class Insecta; order Hymenoptera; family Vespidae; genus Dolichovespula; species Dolichovespula sylvestris. Next base: position 6,841,030 of record OU964964.1, read on the forward strand.
CGTTCCGTTAGGTAAGACTTTGAGATTGATCGAACGTCTGAACACTATCGTTAAGGCTAATTTATTACGCTCTCCTAGTCGTTTCTAAATTTCATCTATTTCCCCGGGCCAACGGTATGTTTCAAGTAATTTTATTCCCACTACCGAAAACAATCTAATTGCTTTCGTACACGGAATTATCCTCTCTCCCTCTCTCTCCCTCTCTCTCTCTCTCTCTCTCTATCTATCTATCTATCTATCTATCTATCCATCTCTATCTGTCTCTCTCTCTCTCTCTCTCTCTCTCCCTCTCTCTATCATTCTCTATCTCTATCTCTCCTGGTTGTCCATCCATTTAGATTTCGACGTTTGCCTTCGATCGTGTTTACTCGTGAAAAGCTTGGAATTCGATTGCCGAACGATTCGATGCCCGTTACGGAGAATTCGATTAAATCTCTAGGATGGAAACGAATTACGGGCAACCTGCGACGACGTTTAGGTATACCTACTAATCAAATTAAAGTTTGAGTCTTGTTCCACGGTAAATTTATTTTCCACCTTTTATCCATCGTTTTACTTCTCTTCTCTCTCCCTCTCTCTCTCTCTCTCTCTCTCTCTCTCTCTATATATATATATATATATATATATATATATATATATATATATATATCTCACTCTTGCTTACTGCGTTACGTGACGTGATTATTGAAATGCGATTTCTTCGTTATATTTTTTTTTCTCTCTTTCTCGTATTTTTTTTTCTTTTTTTTTTGTGGTTTGCTTTCTTATAATTTTTTCTCTCTAATAAAAATATTATATTTTCTCCCGGATAAACAATAAGGTACGGATATAAGCGAACGATAATACGTATTGTTAAGCTTACACATTCAATTATATTATAAAATGTCGAATTTCCATCGACGAGAAAAACGATCTAATTCCATCTAACTTCTACTAATTTGTTGTAATTTTTTATTCACCTTCTCTCTCTCTCTCTCTCTCTCTCTCTCTCTCTCTCTCTCTCTCTCTCTCTGAGAGTGTATCTATCACAAAAATAGAGAAATTAATTAATTCCCATGGGGCAATCGAGAAGGAGATGAAGAAACGGAAAAGGGAAGAAGGAAAACGGAGATTACAAAAAAAAAAAAATAACCAAAAATAAAAAAATACAATAAAATAAAAAAAAGGAGGGGGAGAAAAAAAGAACGAAATTAAATGTATCATACTAACGTAAGTTAGCGTGTAACGAAAGATCGAAGCTGGTTAAACGCAATGGTTTCATTCGGATTCGAAAGAGTAAAAGTCGAAAATGCGGCTTTTCCTCGTGCAATTGCAAAAGAAGAAGAAGAAGAAGAAGAAGAAGAAGAGGAAGAAGAAGAAGAAGAGGAAGAAGAGGAAGATTTCTAAGTTTATCCTATAACCATTCGTGTACGTATATTCACGTGTACGTGTACCTGTGTGTATATATACATATACATGAAAGAGAGAAAGAAGTAGAAAGAGCGAGTGAGTTAAAGAGAGATAGAGATAGAAAAAGAGAGAAAGAGCAATCCTGAGTACGTCGAAGTAAAGACTTCCAGTCTTTCCAGTCGGAACAACGTTCCAACCTCATGGCATCGTTCAATCTCACCAATAGAGAAGCTACCAACCCCATCTTTTCTACCCTCAAGATGAATCAAGAAAGCAGGAAGCAGCTTTATCCTCCCCTTAACCCATCCCTAACCCACCTCCCACCTCCCGTCCCACTAACCCCGCGTGCTTCTTCCATCGTTGGTTACCTTCGATGCAACGAAGGTTTTCCGTTACTGCCATTAAAGAGTACGCAAGATTCCGTTAGGTTTCCCATCCTCTCCACCCCTCTCCTCGCCTCGTCTCTTCTCAACACTCCAACTCCTTTCCTTCTTCTTCTTTTCCTCTCTTTTTTCCCTCCTCTTATCCCTCCTTATTTCTTCATCCCTTCCTCTCATTTTCTTTAGTTCTCTTCTTTAAACGACACCTTGGAACGTTTAGTACGTTCGTGCTAGGGGGATTGACCCGAAAGAGAGAGAAAAAAAAACAGAGAGAGAGAGAGAGAGAGAGAGAGAGAGGGTTGAGGGTTGAGGGTTGAGAGAACAGTCGAGTCACGCCTTAGTGCATTTCCCGAGCTTTTAACGAGACTCTCGTAAAAGACCAGACGACAGCTAACGTCGAAGACCTTAAGATAACGTATACTACCTACGGACGGATACGTGGATTCCGTGTATGTGTGTGTTTGTGTGTATATGTTTACACCCTATGTGTTTGCGTTTGTATCGGTCTATGTTGGGATAAGGGTTAGGATGTTAAGCTGTTGTTGTTACTGTTACTACTGTTGTTACTGTTGCTACTATTGCCGTCGGTAAAATGAACGTACATACATCCGTCGTTTCTCGTAGTACTCGTCTCTTCGTCGTACTATCCTCCTCATCCTACTCTTATCTTCTCTCAAAAAAATGAATCATCCTTCTCCCGATCTTTGTCCTATTTTTTTTTTTTTTTTTTTTTTTTTGATACCCATCCAGCTGCCCTCTTTTTATATACCCTCTTTTACGCCACCTCCTCGTTAACAGCCTCTCGTCCTTTTTTTTTCTTTTTTCTTACACGTCTCTCGTGATATGAAGAAGAGGAAGTAAAAAAAGAAAGAAAATATAAAGCAACGAGCAAAAGGATTTGATATTCGAGATATACGCTCGAATAATATACGTACCTACGTACGTACGCGATAACTACGTTCCGTTGATGATTACTTTTAGACCGGGTGGGAGGTGGGTGGTGGGAGGTGGGAGGGAAGCGAGTTCGACGTTTATCGAAATGTCCGTCCGTACACCATTGTCGTATTTTTTTGTGCGTACTCTTTCTCCTTTGTTTGTTCTTTCATTTTTGACAAAAACTTTTTCTTTCCCTTCCTCATTATTAAAAGAATAATTATCTTTTTTCCTTTTTTTTTTTTTTTTTTTTTTTTAATATTATCAAACGAAAAAAAGAAATTACAAAAAAACAAAAAAATATCGTCGAACGAACGACAAGAACGTTTCTTTAAACAGCAAACGCGACCCCGCTAAGATATCGCGAGCGTGGTTTGATAATATTGTAATTGGGAGGATGAAAGGATTGAACAGGGATCGTCTAACGGCGATTATCGAGGAATAAGCGTTGGGAAAAAAGAATCAAGGGAACTCGAGCTTACGTGTACCTGTATAATTTCTTCTTTTTTTTTTTTTTTTTTTACGGGAAAAACTTTTTACTCTTTCGAACTACTCGCTTCTATAAATTCTCTCTCTCTCTCTCTCTCTCTCTCTCTCTCTCCCACCCCTATGGACAATGTCGATTGTCGAATTGTCGCACGTTATTAATTGGCTTGGGAAGTTCGGTTTTCGAGGAGTAGAACGAATTGGGATTGTGGATTAATGTTGAAGCGAACTCGACTAATGCCACGGATCAAGGGATTTCGGTAATTCGGAATTCGGAATTTGGATTTTAGTTACTTACCACGAGTACATGGTACTTTTCTTTCTTTGATAGCTTCGCTAGATATCCCTTCGAGTAATGTCCTTTTTCTTTTTTCTTTTTTCTTTTTCTTTCTCTTTCTTTTGGTCGTTCCTTCTCACGTCCTTCCTTTCTTTACGCGAGAAAATTTTACACGGAAATACTCCCGCGCGTCGCGAAGCAACGGATTATTTATAATATACGATCTCGCGACGGTAAAGGAAGAATAATAAATAAATAATTATTAAAAATCGAAGAAGTTGTCACCTCTTTTACGTAATTTTTCATTTTTCTTTCTTTCTTTTTTTTTTTTTTCATTCCCCATCGTTTGCCCCCAAAAACGCGACCATCCTCCTCCCGTTTCCGTCCTCGTTCCTTTCTTTTTATCTTTCTCCGTCCATCGACCTAAGAATTTTTCTTTTTCTTTATATATTTATTAATGTATAAATACAATTTTATATATCATTATCTTTTTATATAATACATACATAAAGAATTGTCTACGAAAGTACTCTAAAATATCGCGAAGGGAAAGGTTATCGATAATTCGTTATACACGATCGCGATTGTAAGGAAAACAAGAGAAAGAAGAAGAAGAAGAAGAAAAAAAAAAAAAAAGAAAAAAAGATAAAGGAAAGAGAAAAAAGAAATTATTAAAAATCCAAATTGTTTCTTCCTTCTTTATTCTTTTTTATTCTTATCATTCCCTTTTGTGTTTTCGAAAACGCAACCGTCCTATCTATCCGTGGCCCCTCTTCCCCTTTCCCTATCCCCGCCGTTCTTCGAGAAGAAAATCCATTTTCCATGATCGCCGAGCACGATCTTCTCCGGGCCGAAGTATCACGATGCCAATTTCGAAAATAACCTTCTCCAGCAGGAACGTAGTCCCTTCCTTCCTGTCCCGTCGACGAAATAACGGATAGTCCTTCGAAGGCTCGAGGAAGAAAAGGGAGAGGTGGAGGGTGTAAGGGTGTACGGTAAGAAAATGGAAGATGGTGTTAAAGGAGAGAAAGAGAAAGAGAAGAAGAGAAACCGGAGGAGGAAGAGAAAGAGGAAGAGATTGTAGTAGAAGTAGAAGAAGAAGAAGAAGAAGTGGAAGAAGACGGATCCCTTCTGTATATCGTAAAAAGATTTATGTTTGGAGATAACGAGATGTGGCGTTGAGAGCAACCATAGTTGAAATATAGACACGCATAGGCTAAGGAAACCCTTCTCGAGATGATAGTAACTACATCGATTATGGTTACAACAATCGTCGATTGAACCTGTCGTTAGGCCTGGGCAAAATTTATCGCTAGGTTATCGTCTCAAATTTTATCTCTTATTTTTTTTTTTTCTTTTCCATCCCTCTCTCTCTCTCTCGCTCGCTCTCTCTATCTCTCTATCTATCTCTCTCTCTTTCTCTCTCATGTGTGTGTGTGTGTTTATTTTTTTTTTTTTTCTAACAAGGAGAAAGAAAAGAAGAAAAGGAAGGGGAAAGATTTTTATCGCTTTTCGACTTTTTTCTTATTTCTTTCCTTTTTTTTTTTTTTTTTTTTTTTATTATCCCTTTCTTTCCTTCTTGACTTTTCGTTGCGCGCTGCGGCGTTCTTATTTGTTGCTTAAATAAGAAATAGTATAAGGCCAACGAATGAGACTGATTTTTAAAGTGATAAAAACGAAACGTCGAACGGAAGAAGCCAGCCAACCAGTGTGGATTATCCTTCGAATCCTTTTTGACCAGACACTGGATTCCACTTTCAAGTGAGCGCGTCCGTGTGAGGTCTGAGTATACGTAGGGATATTTCACTTTGAGGATCAAATATCGTCCTTTCGTTTACCCGAATATCGAACCACGAGAATGTCTCTCTCTCTCTCTCTCTCTCTCTCTCTCTCTCTCTCTCTCCACCGGTCATTCTTATTATATCACTCCTAAATAAATTCTCTTTTGTCGTATTTTCAATGAAAATAAGGACACTCATTTTTTCGTATCTGTCACGTTATCGTGTTCGATAAAAAAAAAATCGTAAGTGCGTGTACGCCAACGGAAATCATTTTCAAAATTATTGATCATTATGAAAAAAAAAAAAAAAAAAAGGAAAAAAAAATTGATCATCGATTACTCTCGATAATCGAATTCAAATAAATATGTATTTTTTATCCTTAATAATCATCTCGCTCATTAAAAATTCTTTAAAAAGTCGATAAAATAAATTGAAAAAGAAAAAAAAAAAAAAGGATATGCGCTCACGTCGTAAAATCATTATCGAACCGATATGATTTATTGAAAAAAAAAAAAATAAATAAATAAATAAAAAATAAACAAAAAAATAATTTATTATAAAAATTAATGAACTATTCTCAATAATCGAATGACATAAATTTCTCTACCCATGCAATATATACTAACATACATACACACACACACACACATATGTACGTGCATATATTTCTTCAAAATCGTCCGGCGAACGTATTAAAATTCAAATGTCGATCGAAAGTAGAAAATAATTTGTTAGCCGTTCGCGGTAAAATCGTTACAGTATGGAGAACGACGTATTTATATATTCCAATAAATGTATTATCTTCTTATTAAATATATATAACCATTGGTTCATGGAGAGCTCTTTGGTCGGGTTCAAATTGGTCTTCGATTAAAAATATATTTTGTGAGTGTATCTCGACGAACAAAATGGTTTGGCTTATATACCAATGGCAAAAATATCTGATCGACAATGGAAGAAAAGAAATGGGAATAAGAGAGAAAGAGAGAGAGAGAGAGAGAGAGAGAGAGAGAAGGAAAAAAAGGGAAAAAAGAAAGAAAAAAAGAAGGAGGGAAAAAGAAAAAGATAAAGAGAGGGACAAAGAGACAGACAGAGAGAGTGAGAGAGATTCACACGAGTATTACAAAGAACTGTCGTCCTACTTTTCCTAGGGATAAACGTGCCGTGGCTGGACGGATTATTCGTAGAGAGAACGCGAAGTGTGAAAGAAAGAGATAGATAGATATATAGATAGATAGATAGATAGATAGATAGATAGAGAAAGAAAAAGAGAGAGAGAGAGAGAGAGAGAGAGAGAGAATTCTTTGGTAATCATCCTTGAGAAAACTGTTTCAACAGTGTGAAAATCTCGGAGAGAAGGTTAGAGGGAGGGTTGGAATTTCGTACGATGAAGGATTCACCATAAAATCCTTAAAGTAACTCTCGTTCGCGCTCTCTTATTCGAGACGGTACGATAGTAGATGGAATCGACCGTCTCGAGATTCGATCTAAACGTATATCGGTCGTAGTATTACGTTTTCGTTTCCTTATCCCCGCAAGCGTCTATGGTTGGTCGGTCGGTCGGTAGGTCGGTCGGTAGGTCGGTCGGTGATGGTGATGGTGATGGTGGTGCTCTAGGTGTCCGGGAAATAAAAGAGAACTCTTTTATGTTAGCGCAATAGTTAGAGCTATCGGGAAATTTCGTTTGACTTACTCCATCTATCTCGTTTGGTTTCTATCTCTACTATCTCTTATTCCCTCTTCCTTCTTCCTTTCTCCTCTTTCGCCCTAACTCTCTCCTCTTTTCACTCCCATCACCCCTCCTCTCTTTCTCCCATTCATTTCCTCTTACTTTTATTCCGATAGTGGTATGCTCGCACATGATTCACGAGGAATATTCTGATTTCGATTCTCTCTCTCTCTCTCTCTCTCTCTCTCTCTTTCTCTTTCACACACACACACATACATACACACTCTTTTCATATCCAACTATCTTTATTTCTCTCTCTCTCTCTGTTACTCCTTCCAACATCCGACCTATTTTACAGGGGGCTATTTTCCGTCTCACTTCTTCTCCTTATCCTTCTTCTTTCTCTTCCTCCTTTTCTTCTTTTTTTTTTTTCTTTAATCTTTCGTTTCGCAACAGTGTTCGTTCTATCTTCCCCTATTGGACGTTTCTTCCCTTAAAGCTTTACTATCTCCTTCTTTCTTCTTATTAAATGCTTTACTTTATCCCCTTTTTAGCTTCTCCTTTTCCTTCCTGCTCCAGTCGATATTACCTGTACCCTTTCAATGACCTACTCTCTCTCTCTCTCTCTCTCTCTTCCACCGTTTGTCTCTTTCTCTCTCGCTGCGCGTTTATGCGCGTTCCTTCCTTTTTCTGTCCTGTCTCTCCAATTTCCGTAAAGAGATTCGATGAATTTTCAAACGGCTCTAGCTCGATATTGCGCCTGCTGTGTTGGAACGCCGTTTGCAATAACACCGGTAAGATCGAAGTAGTTCCGTGAAAGAAACGAAAAAGGTAAGTAGGTAGGTAGGTAGGTAGGTAGGTAGGTAGGTAGGTAGGTGGCTCGGATAGCTAGCTAGGTAGCTAGGTAGCTAGGTAGCTAGGTGGCTAGGTTAACTTGGCACCGTTCAACGTTTATCCGAACAAAGAAGTCGAATTTTCGATGAAGGCGTTAAGCGAGGACTATTAGAATCCTTTTATATTTCTCTATTTGCGAAACTTTCTGCTATAACGTTTAGTAAAATTTTAATTTAATTTTAATTGAATTGAATTTGATTTCGATTCGATTCGATTTGATTGAATTTAATTTTTGTTTAAATATCTCTTTGGTAATTATTCAGCATGTGTTTTCTTACAGAATGTCTTTTCTTAGCCCGAATCGATCCAATCGATTCTTCCAATAACATCGAACGCATTCGGATTTTCTTTTTTTATTTTATTTTATTTTATTTTATTTTATTTTATTTATTCATTGATTGATTTATTTATTTTTGCTTTTATTTATCTTTCCCTACACGAGACACTTCGAAACGCGCGCGACGCTACGCCGATAGGTGTCAAGTGGAACGCAAGAGAAACTATTGGCGAATTGAAGTATCCGAAAAAAACGAGGCTTGTTAGTTTCTACGAGATGTTAGAGCAAAGATGCAATTCGAAAAAATCGGCGAGTAAGAAATGAGAAATCGGAAAATACGATATGCGTTTTCTATCGGGCATTGTGATCGCGACAGAAAGCGTTAGAGCGTTCGCGCAAGTGTACAGAAAAGGATGAAAAATACAAAGAGAGAGAGAGAGAGAGAGAGAGAGAGAGAGAGAGAGAGAGAGAGAGAAGAAAAAGAAAGAAGTAGAAAAAAAGAGACACAAAAAAAAAAGGAAATAGAACATGATCAACGGCTTTGTATTTATCGTTCGATTGATTTAACTTGACTCTTAGAAAATTTTCAATCTTCTGACAATTGTATACGACTTTATTGTTATTGCTTCAGCCAATCCTTTCTTTGCTACTGCTGCATGATATAGAAATTTTCAAAATATAAATACATATATATATACATAAATGCATATAGATGTGTGCGAGGGGGCGCCCGCGCGTGTGTGTGTATAGAAAATATGTTCCTTCATTTACGAATGAAATACCGATGACCAAAATATAAAAAATACCGACACCAACGAAATTAGAGCTAACTTCATGCTAGGAAAATCTCTCTCTCTCTCTCTCTCTCTCTGAAATCTTGAATAATCATAAATGAAATCATAGAATTCACGTATCTCAATTACACGAGCAAAACGATAACACTGAACCGATTAAAATTTCCAATTAATAATTTTTTTTTTTTTTAAATTACCTCCCTAACTGTAATCGCGTATCCAAAAGAATTATAATAAACCTTTATCCTATTGACGATATTAATTCGAAAAGACTGATGGACGACTAAGAATGAGAAGTCTCATCCAATCGTGAAAAAGAAAAAGAGAAATAAAAACAACGACGACAACACGTAACGGTATCGGTCAATCAATTTGATGTTAATTAAAAATTTTTTACGTCTGCATGGCGATCGTAAAAAGAAAAAAAAAAAAGAAAAAAAGAAAAAGAAGAAGAAGAGAAAGAAAGGAAAAACAATAAAAAAAAAAAAAAAAGACAAATTGATGCGAATCACGCGGTTATTATTTTCTCCGTTAAGAGATTGTACTACGTCGATCGAATTTTTTCTTCTCCTTCTTTCTTTTCCTTTTTCTATTCTGTTTTTTTTCATCCCCCTTTTTTTCCCTACCCTTACCGGCGACCTACTCCACCCCGCTTCCCCGCCACTCCCGCCCCTCCTCCCAACCTCCTCCTCCTCCTCCTCCCAACCTCCTCCTCCTCCTCCTCCTCGTCGCCCCGTCGCACTAACTCTAGCCACGATGAATCAAGCAGATATATCTCTCTACGTCGATGAATTTAGTTTGCTATTCATGAGGAAATACCGGGCGCGGATATACGCGCCGCTGACGCAAACACGAAAGACACGTTTTCGACGAAGAGTCCGTGTATACGTACGTATGTTAGAGAGAAGAGCGAATATTCGTTCGATGTTTGTGTGGTTCTATGCTTTCTCTCTCTCTCTCTCTCTCTCTCTATCTCTCTATCTATCTATCTATCTATCTCTATCTCGCTCTCTCGTTGGCCTCGGCATGAATCCGAGCTGGTTTGTGGAAAATCGACAAGTTCTAAATATAAAAAGAGAGAGACGGAGAGAGTGAGTGAAAGAGTGAGTAAATGAGAAAAAGAGAGAGAGAGAGAGAGAGAGAGAGAGGGAGAAGAAATAGATAGATAGATAGATATATTGATAGAAAGAATATAGAGGATATTATAACGTAACAATGTTGTATATCGACTTAATCAGAATATGGTGTGTGTGTGTGTGTGTGTGTGTGTGTGTATTTAAAGAACAACAAAATATTTCCGTTCATTATCCGAACGTTTGTCGTTCCTATTTCTCGTTAAATCTGCGTACGATTATTATCGATCGGAATGTATAATATTCCCAACCATTTCTTTTTCTTCGATCGATAAACGTTAGAGAGAGAGAGAGAGAGAGAGAAGAGAAAAAAGAAAAGAAACGCAAAGGAAAAGGAAAAGCGAGATCATAAATTTATCGGTGATAATTCGACGATAAAAGATAATGTTCATTTCGTTAATTCGATCAAAAAAAAAAAAAAAAAAAAGAAAGAAAAAAAAATAACGTCAATTTTGACGATTAACGAAAATCAAAAATATTCCCGACCGACATATACATACATACATACGTACATACATACATACATATATATAATTACTCACACACATACACAAATACGCGCGAACAAGATAGGTGCATTATGATTATTTATTTGTCGTGCGAAAAATTATATTATTATTTTACAATATAATCGTGTTACAATTTATATTACATCATTTGTTTCTTAAATGTCGCGTCTCTCTTTTTTCCTTTTTTTACTTTTTCTTCCTTTTTCTTTGCTCCTTCTTTGCTTCTTTTTTTCGTCTCTTTCCTATTTCCTTTTAGATCGCATCAGAGACTTATTTCACGTTAACGATGACTTCACTCTCTCTCTCTCTCTCTCTCTCTCTCTCTCTCTCTCTCTCTCTCTCTCTCTCTCTCTCTCTCTCTCTCTTTCTCTCACTCTCTAATCTTTCCTCGGCAAAATTGTTCAGCCATTCGGTGGCTCGTTTTCGCACCTCTCTCTCTCCCTCTCTCTCTCTCTCTCTCTCTCTCTCTCTCTTTTGTAATAAACTTTTCCTTACTTTACGACCATCTTCCCGGAGTAATTTCTTCGAGGCGTTGGTCTTTACGTTAAGCTCCGTTGCTTCTTCTGACCGTCCTCCTCTCCTCTCCTCTCCTCTCCTCTCCTCTCCTCAACCCTCTTCTCTTTTCCTCTCCTCTCCTCTCCTCTCCGCTCCTCTCGTCGTTGTCGATCTCTAAACCATCTCGGATGGGAGTATTAAGTGGACTAACAAGAGTCCATTTAGAGACAAGTATCACGTAGGTAACACATCGAATAACCGACACAAGTGGATATAACAAACGAAATTGTTCGATGTTCGACACCAGCATTAAACGACGATCTTATTATAATTCTCAATAAATCCAATTTATTTGGATCGATCGTTGGTCGTTCGAGTTAACGGGAGAAGAAGGGTGGAAAGAAAAAATGAAATCCATATTCGATTGATCGAGAGATAATCTTGCGAAAATTTCGTTCTATGCTATGGTTCTTCTTTCTTCTCGTTTCTTAATTTTTTCCTTTTTCATTTTTTTTCTCGTTTCTTATCGAACCAAATCCCGATTAACGATTAAACCTTTTGGAAAGAGAAGAGAAAAGAAAGGGGAGAAGGAAGAAAACCGATCGCCCTGTTCGTTATCTCAGATATCAGGCATGACGATATCAACGTATTATTTCTTTTTCGTTCTCATCGAACGGTATTTCGTCTTATCAAGGAACACGAACGAACGAACGAACGAACGAACGAACGAACGAACGAACGTATTCCCATCGAGAACGATTTTGTTGAAAAAAATTATTATTTTTTTCTTTTTGTTTATTCGTTCGTTCGTAAAAAAAAAAAAATATAATACAATAGTACGAATAACTTAAGTAACGGATCGAGGTGGTTTATAAAGAACGATCGATTTTGTCTAAGAAACACCTTTGTGAAGGCTCGATAAGTTGTTAGTGCGTTTCTCGTGAAGGGTAGAATAAAAGGTTTGGTGTGACGTTCGTAGAAAGAGAAAAAGGAGTTGGTTGGTCACGCGTCTAAAATTGGACACGAGGTACTTAAACGGAATTGGGATTTGTTTTACGTTGAAATCCAACGTAATCCAGTATATTCGCGAAAATAAAAATAACCGTTCTGTCTGGCGATAAAGCGTGGAACGTGAGAGAGAGAGAGAGAGAGAGAGAGAGAGAGAGAGAGAGAGAAAGCGCGCGCGCGCGCGCTTAAGGTTTGAATTGTTTTATCCGAATAAAATGAATCGCCATATGCGTCTCGAGGATAAGAAAGTATTTTGTAACTGCGACAATGAAATAAATATTCGAACTAAAAATAAAAATAGTCGAACTAAATTCTTACCGTCGTTCGAAATTATCATTCGCGTTGTTTCTTTTTTTTCTGTTTTTTTTTTTTTTTTCATTCTTCCTACGACGAAATTATAATCGTATAATCTGGAAACGTGATACACAGACAAATGATAAATATCGATCGTTCCTACGACGTTGTTCGAATCGACGTACGAAGCGATCGGAAGGGGTAGGGATGAAAAAAAAAAAGAGAAAGAAAAAGAAAAAGAAAAAGAAACGAAGAAAGAGAGAAAGAGAGAGAGAGAGAGAGAGAGAGAGACGAAAAGAAATTCCTTCATTGTTTTTAGCCAAATAACGAAGTAAGTGATACGGGACATTGGAAGGGAAGATCGAAAATAGGCGAATGAGATTATACTTTGGCGAAAAGAATATATAGGTCGGTAAGTTCTTCTACTCTCGGTTAGGTATAAACCTTGAATCGAGTACGACGGAACTGCAATAGAAAATCGTTTCTCGATCCTCTCTATCTTTTTCTCTCGATCTCTCGATCGAGTCCCGTCCATTCCTATTCCGTTTTCCCATCACGTTGATAGCTCGCTTGCGTGTGACGCCTAACAATGGCGTAAAAGAGAGATAGATAGATAAGATAGATAGACAGAGAGACAGACAGAGAGACAGAGATAGAGAGAGAGAGAGAGAGAGAGAGGAGTTCGAAAAAGAAAAGAATTGCGCGGTTGGACTTGGAAAGACGAGTTGACCGTCTAGAGAGATAGCGAATTCAGCTAAGACGTTGGTAGTACATACAGACAAAGTATAGTGGTGAGAGTTAAGAAAGAGAGAAAGAAAAGAAAAAAGAAAGAGAGAGAGAGAGAGAGAGAGAGGGTACTACAATAGAGAATTAATGAAGAGCAAGGTAGCATACCGAGAAGATACTCGTGAGACTTGTTAGGACTTTCGACGAGTCGAGGAGTCAATTTGGCCCATTGGATTTTCGAATAGTTGCAAGAGGTAAAAAAGAAAGAAAGAAGGAAAAAAGAAAGAGACAGATAGATGGATAGATAGATGATAACACACATAAAGGAACAGAGGCTGACACTGAGACAGAGAAAGAGAGAAAGAAAGAGACTAGCTGGTTGATATCGGCAAGATAAAAAAAAAAAAAAGGAAAAGAAAAAAGAAAAGAGAAGTAATCCCCTTCGGTCTTAACGCAAATATAAATTAAACTACGGATAAAAGTCGACGTATTTATATATCTCGTCACGTTCATTCGATTCGATTACGATACTTGCATCTGCATATTCCTTTATCTATCTATCCATCCATCCATATCTCTCTCTCTCTCTTTCTCTCTCTCTCTCTCTCTCTCTCTCTGCCTTTCTCTCTATCTCTGTCTGTCTTGAGCTCGTCCTATATCCGCTCTCTTTTATTTCGAACTTCTTTAATATTCGGCACGTAGTCCACTCTCGCGAAGCGTTCCCTCCTCCCCCTCCTCCTCCTCCTCCTCCTCCTCCTTCTTCTTCTTCTTCTCCTCTCTTCTCTTCGAATGAGGTTGGTGGTATATAATTTGGCAAACCTTTTTCTCGGTTTCCCTATGTTAAGTCATTTATAAAATGAACCGCAATTATCCTAGACGAAACGAACGTCGAATAATAACGAATACGTTTAACGTAATAAGGTACGGTCCTTCTTAACGTTTCTCGTTTACGTTCGCGGCCATGAAGAGACGGGAATATACATATTTAATGTGGAAATAATAAAATTATCACAACTACGAGAATCCGGTTGCTAATTAGTAAGGAGCTTTCGACTATTCGCTCTACGAGCGCCGGTATTCGATTCCGAAGAATAACGTTTCATTATTGCCATAAATAACAATATATATACTTACGTATGTACGTACGTACATATGTATGTATGTATGTATTGATATTAGAATGGATATATATATATATCCATTCTAATATATATATATATATCCATTATAGATATATATATTTAGATGGAAATATATATATATATATTTCCTTTCATAATCAAGTTCAAATGTTTTATTTCAATCCACCGAGGAACACCATCCCTCACCCTTCACCACCCTCTTCCCAGCCGCCACCCTACTTCCCTCCTCTCAACTCCCCACCCATCCCTTAACGATATCTCTTATTATTATCGGCATCAAACGAATTGTAAACAGCATTCTACTCGATCTAAACGGTTTAATTTATTGATTGCATTTCTCTTTCCTTTCTTCTTCTTTTTCATTCTCTCTCTCTCTCTCTCTCTCTCTCTCTCTCTCTCTCTTTTTTTATATTCCAATCAATTCATAATATATCGCAACCTTTTCGTCTTTCTTCTTCTTCTTCTTCTATTTCTTCCTTTCTTCTCTTCCTTCCCCTTTTCCTCGATAACGATCGTATAAATAATTCCTTCTCTCGAATGGCATTGTTGTAAAAGGGAGGTAGAATAAAAAAAAAAGGGAGAAGGGAAGAAAAGGGGAAGGATAAAAAGAAATAAAAAAAAAAAAAAAAAGAAAAAAGAATAAAAAAGTGGAAAAAGATATGTTCTCACGGCGTTAGATACTTGGGAAATTTTGTAGCTGCTTTTATATCTTCTCTCTCTCTCTCTCTCTCTCTCTCTCTCTCTCTCTCTCTCTCTCTCTCTCTCTCTGTCTCTCTCTTTCTTTCTTACTACCGCACAGAAAATACGTTCAGTTTTTTACGCCGAAAGAGAAATATCAGATCGTTGGTACGTCGATGTCGGTCGCTGCACTTCAATGGTAGAAACGTTCTCTTGGAACTCTGCACATGTCGTGACCTTTCGAACGGCTCAGTTACGGACACGGACACGTACACATTCAACCACCCACCCACACCCACCCACACACACACACACTCGCACGCACACGCGCGTGTACAACATAGTTGTACACATACAACGTATGAACAACAACATAGTCTATACGTATACATAGATATTCGTTCACACGAATGTATCCATAGACTCGTACGCACGCTCGCACGCACATGTACATGCGCATTCACATGTACGTGCACATGCACACACATCGATATATCTCTATCGTGTTAACGTCAGGTCGCCTGGATAACAAATAAAGGGAAGCAGCCAACGTATTTTATCGTCGGTACCCGATGCCGTCGGGAAAAACCGGGCATGAGAAAGCGATCGAGAGAAAAAAAGGGGAGAGGAAGAGAAAGGAGAGAAGAAAGAGAGAGAGAGAGAGAGAGAGAGAGAGAGAGAGAGAGAGAAAATGGGAGGGCCAGGAGGATCGGAGAGAAAGGGGTAGAGAAAGTTTAGGTGTATCGTTGGAAAATGGACGGGAGAAAGGATGAATTGCGACGGGAGAAGAGGGGTTATTGAACGAAAAAAAAAAAATAAAAAATAAAAAAAAAAAAAATAAATAGAAATGAAAATAAAAATAACGAAAATACAAATAAAAAGTAAATAAAAATCTATCCGAGAAGGACTCACTGCAAGCTCGCGCTCTCTCGTATAGTACCGCGGGTGTTTCGTGGTCACGTTGAAGATCATTAAATGACATCACGTGTTCGTCGTTATTTAATAAGATCCCCTCCCACCCATCCACCCCTTCCATACCTGACCCTTTGTCTATCCTACTTACGTATATAGATATATAGATTACGTATATATATATGTATGTATGTATGTATGTATGTATGTATGTATGTATGTATGTATGTATGTATGTAATAAAGGAATTAGGCTCAAATTGCTCTTTCGATTTGGAGAAAAAAATTCTAACCGTCTGAAATTTCACTTCGTAGAAGGTAACACTGAGAAACCGTCCTTTACGTGCTCATTACAGGCTTCCACATTGCTACAAAGGATTCCCGTCGTCTTCTTATGTAACAACAGTCAGCCCTATCGTCGTTCCACGGATTCCAGAATGGTAGATTGAGGATAGAAAAAGTGTGTGTTCTCGTTATCCCATGTATTTGTACATATATACGTGTTATATCTCTATTCGTGTTAGTGTATTTCTCTGTGTACTGTGTATGTGTGTGTGTGTGTGTGTGTGTGTGTGTAAGAGCGCGCGTGATGTGAACTAGGAACGCTCGACACTTTGATCTCTTTCTCTCTCTCTCTCTCTCTCTCTCTCTCTCTCTTTTCTTTTTTTTTTTCTTCTTCTCCACCCCTTTCGTACGATCGACGAGTACGAGAGTACTTTGAATTCGTTTTCAAGCACCGATCGCAAATTTTTACTTAGGTATCCAACTCCGTTTGTCCGTTCGTTCTTTATACTCCTCGATATCTTCGATCTTCGTTTACGCCCGAAGGAACAGATAGATATCCCATGTACGTAAGTACTTTCGCGTGGTATATGGTGTATGTACCCCGTGATATATGTAGTCATAGAATAATACGCATAAGATGTGACTCGAGTAATTTTATATAATAAAGAGTGATTATTTTGTATGATAATTTAGTAATTTTTCTTTTTTGTTATTATTAATTTTGTACGATAAAAAGGGATACATATATGTATGTAATATATATATTTTTTTTTAATAATAATAAATAGGGGTATATATATATATATATATGCATCGTCGTGAAAAGTGAAATAATGTTAAATAAATGGAAACGAAAAGATTAAATGAACAAATCATTCGATATATTAAATCACGTAAATTGAATAATAAATCGACGTAAATCGAATAATTTCATATCGCACGGGGTAATTTTCCATAATAAAGGAAAATACATTTTCGATAGAACAAATAAATGGTGGATATGCCGTCGCGAAGAATAAAATAAAATAAACGAATTTTGAGAAACGTATAGACAAAAAAATTAATAATAATAATAATAATAATAACAACAATAACAACAACAATAATAATAATAATTCGATTTATTGAATCATGAAAATTTTCTTTATTCTCGCGACAGCTAAGGGGGCATATGCGTAAAATAATATCACGTTTACGTTTATATTTAACTTTTTCGTTAATTAAAATGATACAATTAATGGTTAAACAAGAGAAAGAGAGAGATAGAGAGAGGGGGGGAAGAGGAGTGACGGGATAGAGGGTGGTTGTAATATATCTTTTTTCCACAACACATACCACATATACTAATGCAATCGTTTATTAATAAACAACTTTTTGAGCAAGGGATTGTATCTCTCTCTCTCTCTCTCTCTCTCTCTCTCTCTATATATATATATATATATATATATATATATATATAAATATATGGATCTTCTTTTTTTATCCGAGGATTATTTTATTTTTTTTTTGTTTCAGGTATTCTTACTTTTCCACGAGTTACTACTCACATCTCTCTCTC
>OU964964.1:6863648-6868648 GCA_918808275.2 Dolichovespula sylvestris
ATGTTCTACGGGGGGCGGGGTGGGGGGGAGAGAAGAAGGAGGAGGGTGGGGGAACGTGACGGGAATAATCGCAATTATTATTTTAACGAGATCGAAATGGTTCGTCAAATTTTTTTTTTTTTTTTTTAAATTTCGAACGATAAAAATCGTATCCTTGAACGAAGTTCCTCTCTCGTACGAATAAAATCTTCACGCGACTCGTAAGTCGCCATCTCGTTATATACCATAAAGCGTTTCCCCGAAGATAACGTGACGCTGGTAATCGCGATCGTTAGATATTTTACGAGATCGAAACGTTTCGTCGAATTTTTAATTTCGAACAATAAAAATCGTATCCCTTGGACGAAGAGGTACGAACGCACGAATAAAATCTCCGCAAATAATTCATACGCGATGCCGGAATAAACCCGATTGACGTTCATCGAAGAAAACTCGACGCGACGAGTGATTCCGATTATTAGATTTCACGAGGTATCGTTACGTTCGACAAGTAAAATATCGTAATATAATTCACGCGACAAACGCGTGAGAAAGAAGAATTATCCTACGGATGTTCCGCGAAAGAATATCCAACCCCGTAGCTATCGCAGTTATTATAAAAATTATTAACCTTTATAAGTTCGAGATGTATCGCGCGCATTTCTTTTTTTTTTTTCTTCTTCTTCTTTCGATTCGACAGAAGGAAAAACGTCGACCTTGGATGCTTAGACGTTTAAATAAATAAATAATAATAAAAAAGAAAAAAAGAAAAAAAATCTTGAAAATAATTCACAAGCGAATGCAAGAATATATATATATATATATATATATATATATATATATATATATATATTCCCACGAAACGTTCGTCGACAAAAATTTCGTAAATAAAATGACATCCAGAGAATCGACGTGTAATCACGTCACACGTTTTTTTCTTTTTCTCATTTTCATTTTTTAGCTTTCTACGCGATTGATGTTCCGTACAGTAAATCTAGTAAAAACTAAAGAAAAAAGAAAAAAGAAAAAAAAAACGTAAAAACAAAACGAAAGAGAAAGAGAGACGATGAAGGAAAAACTCACCGTTTTGTTGCCCAAGTTTTTTACGCGACAATTGAGGTACGTCGTCTTTCCAAGGAGCGCCGTCACGTTCTTAGAGGCCGACTTGTCGAAATACGGGCCGGAACGTGATGAGTCTTCTAAACTGTTTTGTTGGTAGCTGTTATCACCGCCGCTGTTTTTCCCGCTACTACCGTGCAACATACTCTGACAATGAACGCCTGCAACAGCGTGGGAAAAAAAGAGTGGTAGGGGTGGCGGGGGGTGGGGAGAGGGAAGGAAGGGAGGAAAAAGTGCAATTAGTTCAGTCGGACAAATCGATCGTCGTTTGCTTCATATATCATTTTTATTTTTCATCTTTTCTTTTTTCCTTTTTCAATTCTCTTTTCTAATACCATCGAGTTAAAAATTACGAATGACGAACGGGAAAGAGAGAGAGAGAGAGAGAGAGAGAGAGAGAGAGATAGAAAGTATTAATGGCAAATCATAATCGCTAGATTGGTATCTCATTTCATTGAACGACGTTGGAGATGGGAATGCACGAGTACGCGCTGTTCGCATTTCGCAAAATGTTCGAAAATAGGAAAGTACCGGGGAGAGAGAGAGAGAGAGAGAGAGAGAGAGAGAGAGAGAGAGAGAGGAGAAAAATATTTGAAAAATTCGCTATTCGAAAGCTTTTGCGTGTCGTTGAACGATACGATCCGTGGAACGATTACCGAGAGTATGCGATCACAAATTACCATGAGAGAGAGAGAGAGAGAGAGAGAGAGAGATAGAGAGAGAGAGAGAGAGAGAGAGAGAGAGACGGGATATGCATGTGAAAAACTTTACGAACGTTGTAACGCGAATTACACAATGGTCCGAGCTGAGCACCGGGCAAGCATTCGGTAGATACAAGTGCGAAATAGAAAAAAAAGATTTTTACTATTCTCTCTCTCTCTCTCTCTCCTTTTCGTCTCCCTCTTTTGTGTCTTCTGTCCTTTACTTTATTCTCCTTCTTCTCCTTCTTCTTTTTCTATTTTATTTTATTTCACTTTATTTTATTTCATTTCATTTTATTTTATTATATTTTATTTCTTTCTTTTTTTTTTTTTTTTTTTTTTTTTTAAGAAGAAAATCGTATATTTTTTTACTTCTCCCGTTTCTCTTCGGGACAAAAGCGGAATGAAAAAGTTTAACGAGGAAGTCCGAGAGGAGGTAGTATAGTCGAGTGGGGAAAGGTGGAACGTGAAAGAAAAAAAGGAAAAAGAAGAAACGGAAAGAAACGACGAAGAACGAGAGAAAGGAGAAACGAAAAAAAAAAAAAAAAAAGAGTAAGAAGAGAAAAAAGAAGAAGAGAAAAGGAAGAGGAAGAATAAGAAAAATGGAATAAAAAAAGGAAAGAGGGGTGCCTCCAGAGAGGGTCAGTGCGAGTCTGTAACGACGACGAATGCGAGCGAGGGGTAAGGGCGGCGAGGGTTGTTCCTGCTGCTGAGGGAAAACAAAAGTAAGTATAAAAAGAAAGGAAAGGAAAGAAAGAAAGAAAAAAAAATAGGAAAAAGAAAGATTAAAGAAACGAACGTACTAATTTACGATGAGAAAAAAAAAATATATATATATATATATATATATATAAACCTTGCTACGAACAATTAGAATGTAATCGATGAGAAAAGAAGAAACGTGGATTGCGTGGGGCTTGACGCTGTGCGTGCATATATATTTTTGCACTTATATATATATATATATATATATATGTATTGCATGTATTTGTCAGAACAAGAAGAAGAAGAATAATATAAGAAGAAAGAAGGAAATGGAAGGGTAAGTATGCGATAATTTCAACGAAGCTTTTGTGCTTTGTTATTTGTCGGCTATACTCGCGTGTAAGTATACGATGCATTACCCTATTTCTCTCTGTCTGTCTCCCCCCCCTCCCATTCCCCACCCCCTCTCCTCTACCTTTCTCATTCTCATTCTCATTTGTCGAAGATAGGCCACCATTCGGTTATACATATGCTCGGATATAAGAATAAGGGGGAAAAAAAAATAGAAAGAAAAGAAAAGAAAAGAAAAGAAAAGAAAAGAGAAGAAGAGGGGAGAGAAGGGAAGGAAAACGAACAAAAAAAAAGAGAGAGAGAGAGAGAGAGAGAGGGAGGGAGTAAAGAAAAAATAAGAGAAAGACCAGTCTTAATAAGAAACTCCGTGGGAGTTAAGGGGGAAGGAAAAAAAAAAGAAAAAGAAAAAGAAAAAAAAAAGAAAAAGAAATATCTTTCCGGCGACGCTATCACTACGGCTTTATAGAGACATTCTCCTTCTTATTATCACGATGATTTGCGAGAGCTCGAAACGGCCGGAATAACATTTTGCTGCTAGCACAAAAGAGGCAACACGCGACTCCGTGCACTTGGTAATGCGCTTTTTTTATGAAAGTGGAAAAGAGAAAGAAGAGAGTGTTTGTGTGTATGTATGGGAGAGAAAGAGAGAGAGAGAGAGATGGGTTCAGTTGTTAGATACTTTCGTGTATATATATGTGTGTCCTAAAAATGTACGTGTACGTGTAAGTACGCGTGCATCTATACGTGTTTCTATATGTGTGTACATACGTATTTATGTATATATGTATGTATGTACATTCGATTAAAATGTCACTCAAATAGCCGGGAGCTTCGTAGTCCAGGTGATAAATGTCCATGTTTTTATTCTCTCGTTCTCTTCTATTCTCTCTCTCTCTCTCTCTTCTTCCTTCTCTTTTTCTCTTTCTATCTATCTATCTCGCTCTCTTCATCGACGAGAATCTCTTCGTTTACGGCAAACTTTCAGAATATAGCCGGTCGGCGAAGCGAGAGTCCGCGTCACCCTCTTCCCCTCCGTCCACCCGCCCCGCCCCGCCCCATTCCCTCGTCACCCTTTCTCTCCAGGACTCGTGTAACTTTCATGGGGCAGTTTAGGGAGGAGAGGGTTGGCGGCTAAAAGGGAAGAAAGTTCGTTCTTGCAGATATTCTGAACAATCGTGTAGTATTATGTATCGTTTTAATGGTGTGTAGATTGGCTCCCAGTCGGTGACACGCCGACCAAGAGAGAGTTTATATAAAGAGCGAAACTCGGTTACATCGATGTAGGAATTAACGTCATACTGGTTTATGATATATTACCTTCTCTTTTCGTCTTTATTTTTCTCTCTCTCTATCTATCTATCTATCTTTCTATCTATCTTTATCTATCTATCTATCTATATATATATATATATATATACATCTTTCCCTTTCTATCTGTATTTTTTTCTCTTTCTATCTAGTCTTTATAAAAGTCTAATACCTTTAAAATCATCTGGTTCTTATAATTGACGCACACGAAAATTGTGAACTCTTAATTAACGGGATAAAGTGATCTTTAAAATCGTCTGACACAAATGCAACGTTGTGAAAAAAAATGAATTGTATATGTAGGTCAAATAAGAGTATTAAGAGAGAGAAAAGAGAGATGAGAGATTTTAACGACAATTATTTTCACTAGTATATAAATAAATATATATGTATAGAAAGAGAGAGAGAGAGATTTTATTTTATTTTAAATTTATACGAAATAATATATATATATATATATATATATATATATATATATATATATATATATGAATACATAACACAGATATATATTTTATTTATTAATTAATTTATTTATAATGAATAATGTAATAAGAATAAAAGAGAAATAACTGTAATGATAAAGAATGGGAAACGCTACGTAGCGCATTTTGCTTGAATATACATGCATAGCTAAAACAGTTTGGCTAAACTCTCATCTCCGAGAACGATTTGCTTTCTCAAGACGTCCCTTAAAACCCTTTTCCATTTGTGTTCCCTTTATAACCGTGGAAATTTCCTTACCACTTTTCCGCCATATCGCCTGAGCTTTTCGTGCTTTAAGCTTTGTTACCTCACGGCGATAGCCGACGACGATGAAGACGACGACGACGACGA
>OU964964.1:6871148-6873648 GCA_918808275.2 Dolichovespula sylvestris
AACCAAACGAGTCATCGATTTTAAATGTCGATTACGTAGGATTCCTTCTACGTAAGACATATATATATATATATATTTTTTTTCGAATTCCTATCTCGAAGAATTTCTTTCAAACGAATAATATCCATCTAATCGTTCGTAACATTCGTAACGATCGATGATTAATCCGTATATCGATCCGTATCGAACGAAATATTCTTTACCCCCTTTTTTTTTTTTTTTTTTGGAAAATAAGAAATCTTGTTCTCCATCGAATTGCAAAGTGAAATCGTTCTTTTTTTCTTATTTGTTTTATTTATTTATTTATTTATTTATTTTTTTTTTTATTTAAGATCGATCATTTTCTTCTTCTTCTAATTCTTTTCTTTCACGAAACGTTCGTTCAATTAATTTTTTGACCGACACGAGAACGAGAAGTTCTTTCTTTCTTCCTTTTTTTTTCCACTTTACTTTTCTTCTCTCTCTCTCTCTCTCTCGTTTCTTTTCTTTTCTTTTTTGCAGAATGAACATTTGCACAATGAACGGGAGAAAGGATAAAAAGAAAGAAAGAAAGGAAAATAAAGAATAAAGAACAGGAAAAGAAAAGGAGAGGGGGAGGGGAAGAGAGGATCGAAGATCGGACGACGACTGTTGGAGAAAAATTTTGGATTCTTTCTAAAAGTTGGTAGGTTTTTTAAAAGTGATAAAGAAAAGAATCGGCGATGAAAAAAGCGTTACCACCCTCCCTCTCTTCCCACCACCCCCGTCGAGAAATCGTATTATAACCGAAGAATGAAATAGTTGAATCGCTCCTGGGATTAATGCTAAGAGTGAGAGAGAGAGAGAGAGAGAGAGAGAGAGAGAGAGAGAGAGAGAGAGAGAAAGTTTGTTTGAACCGATCGTTCGGTGACGTTTTGGTTTCGCCGTAAAATATAAAGATATTATATTTTGAAAAAAGTGTTCTTTCTATACAAAAAAAAGAAAGAGAAAGAGAAAGAGAAAGAGAGAGAGAGAGAGAGAGAGAGAGATGATTGTCACCATTGATTTTTAGAAAGGATCTTTTCGCACAACAATTACTGCAAAACGGTTCGTTTGATTCATTCGAAGTCGTGAAAAAAATTTCTACAAAACCGGAGTTCAGTCTTTCTTCTTTTTGAAGCCCTTTTTCCCCCTCGCTCACTTTTGAAAATAAATAGAAATAAAAAGAAATAGCATTGAATTAATTCGCTTTCGGAAAAAAGGAAAACCGGTTAAAAACCTCCGTAAAAAAGTGAGAGAAAAAAAGTTTCGATTCGATGTTTATCAAAGGTACGATATTTTTGTTTTCCTTTTTTCATTTTCACCACAAAGAAATACAGTCTCTCTCTCTCTCTCTCTCTCTCTCTCTCTCTCTCTCACTCTCTATCTCTATGGTAATATTAAAACATTAAACAAAATATCGTATTGAATATTTCTAAAAACAAATTAATTTCGTATATAGATATCGACCGCGTAATATTTGCTCGAGTTGAACAAAGAAAAAAAAAAAAAAAAGAACATAAAAAAGAAAAGAAAAAAAGAAATAAAAGAATATCCAATTATTGATAATGATAAAATGGCAAGGTATAATAAATATTGCATTATGTATTTGAACGAGAACTCTTGGAAATAACTCGAAATATACTCGAAAGTGGGAAAGGAGGAGGATGACAGAGGCGCGATGGGGAGGAGGGGGTGGAGGAGGGTGATAGGCTGCCATTCGGTGAATGGATTTTTTCTACGATAAATAAGCTCGACCGTTGGCTATCATATTTCTTTGTCGTGTCGTTTGGCCGCTATCTCTCGCGTCGAACAGAAACGGCCAGATTATTTATGATCCCCCAAGCACGATTTATTAAGGAATCGATTTGCCATACTCCATGGTCAGATGAATTTTTTTATTTTCGATCGATACGATCTGCGTAACGTCGTCTTCGTTATATCACTTTTCGCGTTCTCTCTCTCTCTCTCTCTCTCTCTCTCTCCCTCTTTATTTCTTTTTGCGTTCCGATTCGATTCTCGTACGAAACTTTGTTTACCTGTTTTTTTTTTTCTATCGATCCTCGACGTTATAAAAAATGCAATAACGAAGGTAACACGAAGAGGGAGAAATAAGTAAACATCTGTCAGTTAATATAAAATTGGATTTAATGTTGAATTACGATGGAAGAGGAAGAAGAAGAAGAAGAAGGAGTTCTTGAACGTTGTTGATGCAACTAATATAATATTTCTTTTGTTCAATTTCTACGATACGGAATAAATTGTTCGCGAGAAATTTGTTGAACGAGTCTATTATCTTGCCGTTAGGAGTCATTAGTGAAGAGAGAGAGAGAGAGAGAGAGAGAGAGAGAGAATTATAGAATTATGCAAATATTCAAGCGATACGGTACCCACGTGACAGCAGCGATGTCCCCGTTTTAACCTTTTCGAGTGATGTAATGGTTCGCCCTTGTTAGAAAATCTATGCTAAGATCTTTTCGAGAAATAGAAATTCTCATCTCTC
>OU964964.1:6878648-6896148 GCA_918808275.2 Dolichovespula sylvestris
GTAGGTTTTCTCGTTCTTTCTTTCTGTTCTCTCTCTCTCTCTCTTTCTCTCACTATTTCTCCTCGTCGTTTATTTTTTCTATTTCAGACATTAGAACCGCGCCGAGAGATTCTCAAGACGAATGAGATAGAGAAGAGAAAACGTTGAAATGGTCGTCGACGGATCAAGTGGATGACTGTTAGTGACGGGACGAGGGAACGGAGGGAGGAAAGGTGGGTGGTGGAAAGAAGGTGGGCGTTTTACGACGTCTCTGACCTCCTCCAATCCGAGTTGTTACATATATTAGATCGATAGGATTTAATCGGACGTATGGAATTTTGACGATGCTACGATTCGTTCGATTACGTTTTACGATGTTACGAATGTAAATAGAATAAAATATATCGATGGCAAAATTACTTACGCATGTTGTTAGGCCGTTGCGTTTCGTCTCTTCTTTTTACGTAAATTACGTGAATATGCGACGTTTTACACCACGTCTAGTTTAATAATTATTTTAATTAATTTTAATAATTATTGATTAATAATTAATCTAACGTATTTGAATGTATATATATATATATATATATATATATATATATATATATATTGATTGAAGATGTTAGTAAGGAGCCATCGACGTCGAACGATGTTATCGCCATGATGTCGGAACATTTACTGTCCTTACAAGATCGAACGTTTACGATCGTTTATTATTCGTCGTACGAGATGTCCTTCTAAAAGTTTAGAAGACAAAACGTACGTACGACGTGGTATGGGAAAGAAGAAGAAACGACAAGAAATGAATAAATGTTGTGTCTACATGAATTCTATCTTTGTGTACTATAACGTTTATCTCTTACCATTTTACGTATATCCAGGCGACATTACACCACGTCTCGTTTAATAATTCTTGTAAAAAGTTTTGATAATTATTGATTGATAATTAATATAACGTATTTGAATGTATATATATATATATATATATGTATACATTCGTGTATATATTGATTGAAGATGCTGGTAAGGAGCCATCGACGTCGAACGATGTTATCGCCATGATGTCGGAACATTTACTGTCCTTACAAGATCGAACGTTTACGATCGTTTATTATTCGTCGTACGAAATGTCCTTCTAAAAGTTTAGAAAATAAAACGTACGTACGACGTGGTATGGAATGGTAAATAAATAAAAGTTGTGTCTACATGAATTGTATCTTCGTGTACAATAACGTTTCTCTCTTTCTCTTTCTCTTTCTCTCTCTCTCTCTCTCTCTCTCTTTCTTTCTCTCTCTGTTCATTTCGACTTCGATTTCAAAATCCAAGTAAATATTGATCGCTTTACGATATCTTTTCGAACTGTTTGCAAGACATGGTGCTCAAAATTTTTCCTTCATCGAGAATCGAGATAATGAAAGTGTAAAATATGATAATCGTGCGTTAATTCGTTCAATTATATCAATATTACTCTAAGCGATAAGTTGAACGATTCTTATCAACGATTAGAACAATTTCTTATCGTTTTGAATTTGTAAATATTAATTTTGCAACGACACTCCATGAAAGAGGATTCTTCCATGATTTATTTGATCGTCGCTTATATCATCGTAATTTTCTTTTTTTATTTTTTTTTTTTTTTTTTTTGGCGAAATTGAGCTTTAGAAATTTTTTATGAAAAATATCGTGCTCGTACAAGGCTCGTTGGATTTTCAGGAGATGGAGGTGGTGGAGATGATGGTGGTGGTGAAGGTGAGTGGAAATATTTTTTCTTTTATTTTTTTTTTCTCCTTTCGGATAGCAACCCAAATTCTTTTATAATTGCGAATACGTTCCACGCGAAGGAAAAAAACAAAAAGCGGACGAGCAACTTTTGTACCGAAGTATTATTTTTGGGTAACTTTTTATCTCATATATTCGATATAATGATGAGAAGGAAGATAATCAAGAGTCATAATTCTTCTCTCTTGTGGGTTATTTTAAACGTCCGTAATAAAAAGTTATCATTATATCCGTGAATATCATTCCCGCTAAATATATCATTTCTGCCTTATTGCACATTGCATCCACGTTAATTTCGTATATTCAATATTTAAACTCTGATTAATACGTCGGCACATTGTAAATATATTCTTATCTCGTCCTTTTCTTCTTACCTGTTTTTTTTTTTATCTATTTTTTTTTTTCCTTTCGAATGAAGATCGAGTGTTTCATTTATATGTAGATAAATTTTCTTTTTTTTTTTTTTCGTCATATTTCATAATGACTCTTAGGAATGTACTCGACGTAGATCAAATTTTGTCAGTGGATCTTATCAAATAGAAAAATTTTGTCATATTTTATCGTTTCGAAATGAGGATATATATATATATATATATAACTGATAACGATACACGTATGCATTTAACAACGGATATCTATATGTCTACCCACATATCTATTCCCGCTATGTATTCGCTATGTCTATATTAAATATGTATCTGTTAAATTGGTATGATATTTTTGAAAGTACACGCAGGTAAATACGTTATTATATTTTAAACAAAAAAGGAAGAACAAAAAGAAATAGCTTCGGAATTAAAGTTTTTCTAATAATTATCATCTTCGTCATGGCAAATAAAAAAGAAAAAAGATTGAAAGAAAAAATGAAAAGAAATATTTTTAATCCGTCGTCTCAAGTGCAGTATAGTGCTACTGTTTCAACATGAATGCACATGATTTCAAGGCACCCCCCTCTCTCATTCTCTCTCTCTCTCTCTCCCTCTTACTATAAGATAAAAAGCTTTGGATAATAAAAACGGGAGATATTCTGAAAGAGTTGTAAACGTTTCAACAACGTCAGTAATAATTTTCGCAGGATTGCTAAATGTTTAACAAAGAAACGTACACCATTGATCAGTAAACTATACGTTCTTTTCTCGGCTTTACTAATCCACCCAGTACATTTCCTCTCTCTCTCTCTCTCTCTCTCTCTCTCTCTCTCTCTCTCTCTTTCTTCGTCTGTCTATTTGTTTTTGTTTTTTTTTTTAAGATTAACAAGATATATGTAAATGGTAACGACGCAGGATCGTCGTCACTCGTCGGTCGTTCGTTGTAACGGAACGTATCAACGTAGCTCGTCTCTTGTATATATATATATGTGTGTGTTGTGTGTGTGTGTGCGTGTTTGTATATATATATATATATTAATACAATAATTCTCGTATATATTTCTGGTAATTGAATAAAAAAAAAAAAGGGAAAAAAAATATTCCATCGTTATCATAATAAGTTCGAGAATGTCCGACGTAAAGAAAAAAATCGAGAAACATTTCGAGAAACTCGCACCTAAATTGGCCAGACTTTTACGCAACGATTATTACAAATTCGAGTACGAATTGGAACGTCCGAACGATTCGATATTTTTCTCCGGTACGTTTTACATGAAGATGAAGTTTTGGATAAATGATAATAAAGGTGCCGAAGGTAAGAGGAACAATAAATGGTCGAACGAGAAAGAGAGAATAATAACAATGCGATTCATCGCAAAGACGCCGATAACGACCGATAAAATGCAACAGGCAATGAGGGCGAATGAACAATTTTACAACGAGATTGTATTTTATCGTAATTACGCGACGAAGGACGACAATTTTCCAAAATGTTATTACACCAACGAGAACGATTTATTCGGTGCGACGTTGATATTGGAGGATATAACCGCCAGAGGTTACAGGATACATCCGAGCAAGGTCAACGTACCGTTGGACGATGTTCTTTCGGTTATGAAAGAAATCGCAAGATTTCACGCGAAGGGATACACGATGAAGGAGAAAGAACCGGAGAAATTTTTCGAATTGATAAGAACGATTAAGGAATGCAGATACGTTGATAAAGGTAACGATCCTTACGATCATTACGTTTATCTTGTGAATCGCGTCGTCCTAAGGCCAATAAATTATTTGCGAAGGAACGATTACGACGTTGACGTTTGCGACAAACTCGAGGAATATTTGAAGGACGCATATCGTAATATAATATTGAATGCTACGAGACCTATCGAACCATTGGCGATATTTTGTCACGGTGACCTGACGATAAATAATATGTTGTTCAAGAGGGACGAGTTGGGTACGGGCGTGATGCTGATCGATTTCGCTTTGATACGATACGGATCGCCTACGATCGATCTTTCGACCTTTCTTTGTCTCTCCTGCTCGAATAATGTCAAATGCGAAAACTTGCCGATGGTTTTGAGAACATATCACGACGAATTGACGAGATGTCTGAGGGAGAACGGCGTTACGGATTTAGATAAATACTCGTTCGATGCGTTTTGGAACGATTACGTCGAGCACGCGTTGTTTGGTTATACCGTGTGCTCGTACTTCTTATACGTCCTCATGGACGAGAATCCATCGACGACATTTGGCGTAATGGAAATGAATTTAGAGGACATGACTGACGCCATCTTCGAATATGGCGGCGATAGGGTTACGAAAGCATTGGCGGACATTTTAATCGACTTGAAGGAACTCGGATGTTTCCGCAAAATTTTCTTATAAATACGTCGAATCCTTTTTAATGGATAATATTATATTACGCGATAAACGAAATGCCGATGAGATCGTCCAATGAGATATCCAAATGATACGAGACGTAGATATCGATAATTGACAATATCTCGATACTCCCTAGAATACTGACGTCAAGAATTTTTGTCACTTTGCCTCATCGTACTCGTTTTATTGTTACTTTCCTTTTTCCTTTCTTTTCTTCCCACCTCCTCCACTTTTTATTACCAAAGATCGTCGAATAATATACGTTCGAAGCGAGTTTCACGAAGATGAAAGATAGATAACGAAACAAAGCAAAAGGGGGAAAAATAAACAAATAGAAAGAGCAAATAAAATTAAAATCTTTTACAAATTTTTATTACAAAGTGGTTAAGATATTCACCAATCCTTTCTGTCGTAGTTTACAGAGAGAGAGAGAGAGAGAGAGAGAGAGAGAGAGAGAGAGAATAAGGAAAATAAAAAGACACCAAAAAAAAGGTAATAAAAAAAGGACATAAAAAATTCGTTTAAAAAGTTGACGGCCAGGTCGTCTATCGAATATACCGAACAAAGCGTTTTACCATCGCGATCAAAGTTAAAGGGAGAAGTTTGAGTACGCGCAAAAATTATTATTCCTTCGAACGTAACGATAGCAGGAGACTCAGGTTGGTATCTGCCTTTCAAATAAAGGAGCGTACCCGTGCTTTACCACCGTGGTTACCATCGTGCATCTAAGGGAGAAAAAAAGAAAAGGAAAGGAGAGAGAGAGAGAGAGAGAGAGAAAAGAACTTCGTCATTTCCATATATTTTTCCGCGTGCGTCTTGGCGCGCGCGCGCGACTCTACAGGAAATTCGTTTATCGCGTCGTAGCCTGAATTTCAAACGGCACCCCTCCCCCCTCCCCCCCTACCAACCACCCCTCTCCGTAACGCCTGTCAAAAATTTCCTTTACCTTTTGCTATGAAAGAAAAGAGAGATAGAGAGAGAGAGAGAGAGAGAGAGAGAGGGACTGTGTAACTCCTCGTTCAATTTTCTTACCTCTTATGCACGATCATATATGCGAAAGGAGTTGAGATAAACGTTAAGATGTAAAAAATACGTGAGAGAGAGAGAGAGAGAGAGAGAGAGAGAGAGAGAGAGAGGGAGATAGAGTACATTCATAAATACAAGATAGTTTTTAATCGATATCAAAGGCTAGAATAAGTGTGAACATTGACGCGAGTGAATAGTAACGATTTTAATTGTAAACGCGTTAGTAAATTTTTGTGAAATTCGGCTGCTACAATTGTTAATAGTTTGGTAAAAAAAAAAAAAAAAAACGCGAAGAAGCACTTACGCGAGATTATTTCATTGCAAAATAGAAAATCGAAAGTATTGTTTAATACGTATGTATGTATGTAGTTGATACGTATATTATTGTATACAATAAGTATGTATGCATCTATGTATGCATGTATGTATGTATGTATTTACGTACTTATTTATGTACTAGTACGAACATAATATATAATATATAATAGATATATTATGTATGGAGGATACATTCTGGTGTTGCCTTGAAGCGTGCGTGGTATCATATTCCGTAAAATCGAGTCTACGTGGGGTAGGTGGATGCATATATACATATATGCATACATGCATATACACACGTACGTAGGTATGTACGTACGTACGTACGTACTTATATATTGAAAGCAATTTATACGAGGTTGCATCGATCGACGTGATATCGATATCACAATAACGAGGAATTGTTCCTAATGAGGGAAATTGGATATACACGTTGTAGATACTTAGAATATCATCGTAGATGGATTCGAGGGAATCTGATTTATGGAGATTATTAATATTAATATAAAATTGATCTTATTATTATTCGATATAATTATTCAATATATTTATTCAATATATAAATATATATATATATATTTATTTATATACAACAGTTGAATAATTATACGATCAATTTGTATACTAGAATTGAATAAAAAACAGTCGAACAATTATGCGATCAATTTATAGTATTCTTATGATATAATTATTCTTGTACATTGTTTCCTTGTTCTTGTTTTTTTTTTATATATATAAATAGTTAACAAAAAGTATTAATGAAAAATAATTGCTTTGTATTATTAATAATTCTTATTATCGGATGATTCTCTCTCTCTCTCTCTCTCTCTCCCTCTTTATATTTTTTTATTCTTTCTTTTCTTCTTTTTTTTTTTTTTTTTTTAAATAAATATAATCCTTTTGATAATCGTTCGTGCAATACCAATTGCACTTATCGTGCTTCCAAAGAAGAAGTGTACAAGTTTGATCGTTAAATTCGACGAATCCAACATTTTATACGCGTGGCCGACAAGTTCGAGAACTTTTTGAGAGGTCGAAAAGAGTTTAACGATCGCTGACAAGTAACATACGGATAGCTGCTCTGCTAGAGGGAGAGAGAGGGAGGGAGAGAGAGAGAGAGAGAGAGAGAGAGAGAGAGAGAGAGAGAGTTTCAGGAGAGTTAAATTTGAAATGAAAACCTGTAGGAACAATTGAATCGAATGTTAGTTCATAAGTCCGTGTATTTCTTTGGGTTTCTTCATATTTTTTTACTTTTTTGGTTTTTCAAATTTTCCGATACATTTGAACATCACTTTACTATCGATCCAAGAATAGTAATAATAATATTATTATTAATAATAATAACAATAATAATAATAATAATAATAATAATAATAATTAAACTCGTAATGCTCGTTTCGAAAGAAAGAAAAAAAAACGGAAGGAAAAAAAAATATTAAAATAATTACCCTATCGATCGATAAGTCTCCCGAAGTCATATTTCAAGAAGAAAAGAAAAAGAAAAAATTAAAAAAGGAAAGAACGATGTCGATTAAAATTTAATATGTTAAAAAACAAAAAAAAAACAAAAAAATAAAAAGAAAAATAATATTTTCAAAAATATAATTCCCCATTAAGGTATAAAGTAGGGTGTACATACATACATACATACATACATAAATACATAAATACATAAATATGTAATAACGTCGATCATTTTTATGTTTTAAGAGAGGGATACGCGCAATTTTTTTCTCTCTCCTTTTTTTTTCCTTTACACTTTAGCGTTTTAATACGGCGAAGGGTCATTCTGTTTCTTAAAGTAGAAAATATTTTGACAACGAAGGAAGAGAGAGAGAGAGAGAGAGAGAGAGAGAGTGGAGAATGTTGGGCGTTGAAGTCGTGAGTCGCGTGCTCCAAGTTTTAAGATGCAATATTTCAGAGCAGCTAGAGGAGAAGAAAGGAAAGAAAAAGAGAGAGAGAGAGAGAGAGAGAGAGAGAGAGAGAGCCCTTTAATGCGACAAAGCAAATAACCTTCGGTCTAAGAAGATTGCGAGGGGAAACAAGGTCGGCCAAGGATGCGAGTGCGCTGTTGCAGAAAGAGAGGCAGAACTTACACGCCCCTTACTACTCCCTTCTCCCTCCACTTTCTCCCCGCACCCCTCTGCGACACCGCCCTTTCCACAAGTCCCGTTCTCTACCCACGCAGAATCTTGATAAGCAAGAATAGCCAGATAAATAAATTTTTCCTTCACTCTCTCTCTCTTTCTCTCTCACTCACTCTCTTGCGTATTACTCGAAAAGCTTTCGTACCGAAATTCTCGAGTATTGTTCCTTCTGTTATCTATATTTGAAGTATTATGAACAAATTTATTATTCCCCGAGATGGGTGATTTATAATTCGACGATTATCCTATATATATATATATATATATATATATATATATATATATATATATATTTATTTATAAATATTATTATTATCTTATTATAAATCTTATTTATGTAGAAAGAGAGAAAATATTTTTCCCTTTTACGATTTGAAATCAATGATTCTAAAGTATCCATTGAATATATATATATATATATATATATATATATATATATATATATATTCTATAAAAAAAAAAAAAAATGACAAAATAAAAAAGTAAGAAATAAAACGATACACTTTTCAGCGCGTGTATATACATATATTTCAAACCTTACGTTTCTTTCACAATGTACATAAGAATATTCTCTCCATCGATTTACGAATACATTCGATGATCGATGATTCGAAATAAAAGGGTGTCCAATGAAATGGGGAAAAGGGAAATATTATATACGGCGTGAGTAGAAGGGGAGGGGGTAGGGGGCGGGGCGGGCCTCGGTTAGCTGGCAGATCGAAATATTTTTCGACGCGACTCGTGACAAATAACTTTGTTCCTAATCCGAAATTAATTCCGTCCCAGTCGCAATTTATCGTTCTTAAGGAAATAAGAAAATGAAAACAACCAAAAAAGAAAGGGAAGTAAGAAACGAAAAAATAAGAGAGACACAGAGGGAGAGAGAGAGAGAGAGAGAGAGAGAGAGCGGGTGTCTTGGCACGCGAGCGCGCATGTAAAGAACCGTAGGAAAACCTTGGATTACCGATAACGTTATCATTTTATCTTTCCATATGGTTGATCGATAACACAAAGGAAAGTAAAGTATTCACGCTACTTTAAAAGGGGAACAAAACGACCGGTGTGATTACGAGCGAGGGTAATAAGAAAAGAAAAAAAAAAAAAAAAAAAAAAAAAAAAGAAAAGGGAAAAAAAAAGGATCGTGATATTGAATCAATCTGACGCATACATAATGCGTCATTGAAAATGTGCCGAATGAAAAATGTTTACTCCCGTACGACCAAGTCCCCTTACACTCGTTGGTGATCGATCAATTATTATTCCTCGCCGTTTGATAAATTTATAATGCAAAGGTGACTTTGATTTTCTTGATCGCACGACGATATAAAATGACGTTGGAACCGCGTCGTTTTGCCAACCGATCGACCGAACGGGTTCGATTGTATTCATCGATAGTGTACAAATCGATGGATAACTCTTTCTTTGTTTTCACGGGAAAGTATTCCACATACGAACGAAATGAAAAATAAACGTTAACGAAACGTTAACAGTTAACCGGATGATATATCACGGACAATACTATCGAATATGTACTTCGAAAAAAAAAAAATTGAAAAAGGATTGTGTGTCTCTCTCTCTCTCTCTCTATCTCTCTGTCTCTCTTTTACTCTCAGACACACGTATACAATCTCTCTCTCTCTCTCTCTCTGTGTCTCTTTCTCTCATTCGCGATACGTAAGTATGCAAATGCAAGAGTACATTTATCTCGGCACCACGCCCATGTATTTCCTGGGAGCTTCCGGACGCATTGTCGGTAGCGAATCGAATCCCCACACCCTTTGGTCGAAGCCACCACCACCCTCGTACCCACCCTTCGAGAGCGAACACACCCTCCTCTCCGGCCACCCTTCCCTCCCGCCTTCTTCATCCCGCGGAATCCCCGTGGTGCCGCCACCCCAGTCCGATACTCCGGAGATTTACGAGCAAACTAGCCTGCTCCCCAGGGCTAATAGACCGCCAAGTTATGGGCCAATTCAATTTAATTTCGAAAATAAACAACCGCCGACGGCGACGTAGGTCAATTTATTCCTAAATACCGCGAACCACCCACGAGATACGACGCGCTAGTAGTCCTCGATTCTCCCTATATCTCTTTCTCTTTCTCTCTCTCTCTCTCTCTCTCTCTCTCCTTTACGTTCTAATCTCTTACCATCGGAGTCCACTCGTACCAATAAGACTTATGGACGTACGGAGAATAATCGACCGACGTCGTCTTGTTCCATCGAAAATACGCGTATTGTTCGATACAGTTCAAAGAAGAAGAAAAAGATGAAGAAGAAGAAGAAGAAGAAGGAGAGGATCGATTCGAAATAATCCTTCGAGATTTCGATAATTTCGTATAAACTAAAGTTATTATCGAACGACGAATTTATACGATGACAACAACAAACTTGAGCGACTAATGGGATATATAATAAAATTGAATCGTAATATAAGTTAGGTCTACGAGGTACGTACCGTTTACCGATTTACGTCGCAACGTTGTCCGATAATAATAATTTGATATATATTTATTCTTTCATTGGAAATATATTACGTACGATTTTAATCGATCTTAATTACGATAGATACGTGTGCACAATAAAAGCGCGCGCGTACAGACTTAACTTGAACGTATAAAATTATTTACCTTTTATCGTATTACGAAATCGAACTCGACGTTGGCCCAAAATGAAATTATAACGTTTCGATATTTCGTCGATTTCATATTATCCACGATTGGTATTTGATTGATTGATAAGATCGACGGAGAAAAACGAAAAGTTTCGAATTCGCGGCGCGCTTTCGTTCGATTATAACAAAGCCACGTTTGAATGATTATTGCTTTGGATTTATATATATATATATATATATATATATATATATATATATATATATATAGTTGTTAACGAAGAAGTGGTCCAAGTTTAATGAATTTCCATGCTCCAACTCTTTTTTTCTTTCCTTTCTTTTTTTTTTTTTTTTTTGAAGGGGCGAATGATCGATGCCTATTAAACCATGAAAAGTTAACACGATCTCGCACTCTATTATTTCCTTCTTCTCTCTCTCTCTCTCTCTCTCTCTCTCTCTCCCACCCTCTTTCCCTTTCTTTTCTGAAGCTTAAAAAAAAAAAAAAATAAAAAAGAAACAAAACAAGAGCAGAGAGAACGAAAAAAAAATACCGAGAAGAAAAAATGGAAAACAACTACAAATAAAAGTAAAAATAAAAAAAAAAAGAAAGAACCTGCGTCAAAGTTTACGAGTCAGTGTGAAAAATCGAATTATTTTGACAAATCGAATCGGTGTAAAATTCTGTGACAAACAAGCGCACATACAAATATTGGCCAATCGCGTCCCGCGTTCATTCG
This sequence comes from Dolichovespula sylvestris, assembly GCA_918808275.2. Lineage (NCBI taxonomy): Eukaryota > Metazoa > Arthropoda > Insecta > Hymenoptera > Vespidae > Dolichovespula > Dolichovespula sylvestris. The sequence continues at coordinate 6,890,004 of OU964964.1, forward strand.
AACAAACTAAAATTCGAAATTTTACCCATTGGGTACCCACTTAAACGCGTACACATCTCGCAATTTACACATTTCATTTAATCGAAATGTTTTATCGGATTAAATTTTTTTTTGTCTGTCTCTCTCTCTCTCTCTCTCTCTCTCTCTCTCTCTATTTTTTTTCCTTTCTTTTTTTTATTTGAAAAACCCGACCATACCCTGGATGACCGTTCTAATTAGAACGTCGAATAAATCAGTCGAATCGCTGGCACTAGAATTATTATATATAGGTACTTATATCAAACGTAGGACCAGGGTAAACCCTTTCTCGCGAACTTACAGTAAAAGTTTCGCTTTTACCACTTCTTCTTCCTCTTCCTCTTCCTCTTCCTTTCCTTCTTCTTCTTCTTCTACTTCTTCTTTCGTGACTCTGTGAGAACTTTTAATTAAAAGCTGCGCCTCTCCCAAAGACTTATGACGTTCAAATCGAAGTGACATTTTTTTCTTTTCATAATTATACGATATTTATATATATATATATATATATATATATATATATATAATATTTATATATTAATAAATAAATAAATATATATATATGTATGTATGTATAATCTTCAACGATAACAAGTATAAAGCTCATTTATAAAGTACAAATATCATTTGAAATCATCTTTCAATTTTTCTTTGAAAGATTTTCGACTTTATTGACACTCCTCTTATGGGGTTTTACCCCCGAAGACGGTGAATTTGTGATATGAGGATCTGTCTCATCTGTCAAAAAAAGAAAAAAAAGTAAAGACAAAATTGACTTCTCGTCTCGGCTGACTCTCCTCGTCACACAACGATAAATATTTTTCATTGAGACACTCAACCCTATCAAATAGACGTTATATAAATCAATCGCGTAATTAAATATTTAATAATATTTATTAACGATATAGACGATATCGACGATTTTGAACAGGTTCAAGGGTTAAGAGATTTCAACTGGATAATGATACACTCTGTTTAACGCTGGTACTATTTCAAAATCCTTTACAACCACATGCATATTCATGCACGTTCCCTACCACCTACCTCCCTCCATTAAATAGATATATCAGCTGCAATCTAAAATGCATTTGCAGTTTGACGCATACTCGCGTGAAATACATTCAGCTATCGTTTTACGTATTATTATATAATATCATCATTATAAAACATTGTTATAAACGTACTATATCCACACACACACACACACACACACACACATATATATATATATAAACTTTTATAAATATATAGTATATTCCCGAGTAACTATTTACCTATGTTTTATTGTCGTTATTATTATGTTGTTGTTGTTGGTTTTTCTTTCTTTTCTTTATTGGTTTTTCCTTCCTTTCCCTATTTCATTTTTTTTTCTTTCCTTCTATTCTAACGTTATTTCAAAGTATAAAAGATCCGGTAGAGAGGGAGTTATTGGGTGTCTTGTAGATTGGGTCCTGGATACGAAGAGCATATTCCACTCTAATCACATCGTTACAACGTCGTGTTGATCATCGCACGTGTAATTGCGTCCCGAGACACACTATATATCCGACGTTACGCAGGCTTCTCTCTCCCTCTCTCTATCTCTCTATCGCTCTATTTCTCTCTATCATTCTCTCTCTCTCTCTCTCTCTCTCTCTCTCTCTCTCTCTCTCTGTTCGATTTTGCACGTTTCGCTCTGTTCGTCGCCGTCCCTCTCTCTGATTGCGTTTCAACGTGAATTTGCATTTCTATCAACGAGCAACGATACGGCCGCTTTAACGCGGACTAGTTTCCTCTAAATAATAGCGTGAAGAAAGATAAATAAAGATAAAAAAAAAAATTAAAAAAAGAAAAAAAAAAACATACAAAAAGTAAATAAAAGTAACAGAAGAAAAAAATATGCTCGTAAGCAGGGACGGATTTAAACTTCAAGATGCCCCGTGGCCTTACAAAATCGTTCGGACTCCCATTAATATAAATCGATTATCCACGATGCGTACATATATATATATATATTATCTTTTTTCCTTTCGATTCAACTGTTCGTTCAAATTATAAAAGCTCCGTAAATACGTTTCAATTAAACTCGATTACAATTCGTAAAAGAATAAAAATCACTTGTCGGTCGTCAGCTATGTCCAATCAAATCGATTATGTATTGTATAATAATATAAATTTGTTGTTGTCTCGCGTTGTGCGAGTTCTGTTCTTTCATTTTTTTCTTTATTTTCTCTGTTTTCTTTTTTCTTTTTTTTTCTCATAAGGGAAGGAAAAAAAACGAAAAGAAAAAGAATCGAACGCGTATTTACAAATTGTTCGTTTCAGTTATCTCAACGAATTGTCAATTAAATCGTTATAAATGTCGTGAGGATGGTACGGACGATAATTGGAGAATTTCTGGTCGCGGCGATCGTCGAAATAAAATAATAAAATCTGATTCGATTAATTCACGTTAATCCTATTGTTTTTCTTTATCTTCTTTATCTTTCTATCCCTCTCTCTCTCTCTCTCTCTTTCAGTGTTCACAACATTCTATCTCCATATCATCGATAATCCTATTAAACTTTACTAATTTTTCTTTTTCCGAGACACTCGTGCTCGTATCCGTAGTTCGATAAAATTACGGAATCAAAATATACATATATTTGAATCGTCAACGAAAGCAAGAATAAAAAAGAAAAAAAGAAAAAGTAACCGAAAGCACCACTTGAAACTATTTTCTTTGTCGAAAATCATTGAAGAGAACTTGGACGATTTTCTTTCTGTCTCGCTTTTTTATCTTTCCCACCCTCCTCCACCTTGCACTTTCTAAATTCGCGATGTATTTCGGTGTCACGTAGGTATACAAATTTTCGTTCCTGTTTCTTTTGTGTTCACGATATACCCATGCCTATCCTTTCACTCATGCTTCTTGTTGTTTTACGAAAGAAAGAGAAAAAGAGAAGATAGATAGATAGATAGATAGATAGATAGAGAGAGAGAGAGAGAGAGAGAGAGAGACGAGGATATTGACAAATACGAGCCTTTCTCTAAGAAGACGCGAAGAAAATGTAAAAGAGCATATCTATGTTACCACGCATGTGTGTGCGCGCGTGTGTGTGTGTGTGTGTGTGTTGGGTGGTGTATGTGAGAGAGATCGAGAGAGGGAGAGAGAAATAAAGAGAGAAAAAGATAGTGAAAGAATGGAAAAATGAAGTAGGAAATGAACAAAGAGGGTGCAAAGGGATATCAGCTAGCTCGTTTATTTTTCCTCCTCGATCTTTTCGTTCTCACTTACTTACAAAAGATGTTTAGGATAGGATTTCTTTCACCACCGTATACTTCTCGATTCGAAAATACCGAGACCATTGCTTTTCACGTCATCGTAAGGATTTCTTCGATGAACGATGAAAGAACGAGAAAGAAATATATATATATATATATATATATATATATATATATATATACTCATATATATATATATATATGAGTACTGGATACATCGTTACGATTCTATTGATTTTATCGTAACATTCTAACGATAATAACGAAACACGAAACGTAAGATTATATCGGAGACCTCATTGATTGCTGCTTCTAAATAAACCCTCTATTCTTACTATTCTTTTCAAAAATCACTTAATCCATCTTTTGTTCTTTTCATTTTTATTATTATTATTATTATTATTATTATTATTATTATTATTATTATTATTATTATCTGTTATTATAATTGTAAGAATTAATAAATAAATGCTTAGGCCATTATTGTCGTTGTCGTCGTTGTTGTTGTTGTTACTATTACAAAATAATAATTATTATTTTTATTATCGTCATCATCATCATGATCGTTCATTTTGTCGTATTCATTGGAAATAAAAATTTAAAAATCGGAATGCAATCAATAGTTGTCATTGAAAGAAATATATATTATTCTTCGAAAGCTACAAGTAGAAGTTAGGTATCCCTCGTTAAAAGTCTAATATGCAAAGAAAGGATGAAAGATAAATAGATAGAGAAATGGGGAGTTAAAGAGAGATAGAGATAGATAGATAGATAGATAGAGAGAGAGAGAGAGGATATTCGAAGGGCGAAGCCCACTCGAAAGCAGATTAGTCTATATCTGGTTACATTCCTTTCGACATACACGTTCCCCATTTACTTTGTCTCAACTATGGCTTCGCGTTCCTCTATAGTAATAGTATACATATATATATATGTATGTATGTATGTATGTATGTGGATATCGACGAAAAGTTTACAAAACTTCTAACGAATCATTTCGGATGATACGAATGTACAATAATTCTTTTCTTGCCGATGTTATCGTCGTCGTTGTTTTTATTCTTCGAAAAATAATAAGCTTCACGCGTTTGTTAATAATTTCGTTACGGAGTAAGATCTAACGTCGTCTTATTGTACGAACGATAATATTAATATTAATTTCGAAGAATATATTAGAGAATATCTATACGTTGAAATTAATTCGCTTACACGCAAGCACGCATTGAATTTACGAAAGAGCAAGAAGTTTCTATTGAGATTTTATGAAAATAGTTGAAAGCAAGATCAAATTTACGATAGTACGACGACGATTCGTCTTCTCTCTCTCTCTCTCTCTCTCTCTCTCTCTCTCTCTCTCTCTCTCTCTCTCTCTCTCTCTCTCTCTCTCTCTCTCTCTCTCTGTCTGTACGTCTCTTTTTACAATTACAAATAAATCCAAAGTTGTTAATCCAACTGTATTTATAATGACTCCTTTCTACGCTGTTACTTACCCGAATCACGAATCCATATATTACATACATACATACATACATACATACATACATACATACATACATACATACATACATACATACATACATACATACATACATACATACATACATACATACATACACACACACACACACACACACATATATATATATATATATATATATATATTCTTTAAAAGAACGAAAGAAAAATTTCCTTCTTTTCTACACACCTGCAGATGTTTCGCGTCCTTTCGTTAGAACCCTGCTTAAAGAAAGAGAAAGAGAGAAAGAGAAAGAGAGAGAGAGAGAGAGAGAGAGAGAGAGAGAGGAAAAAAGCTAGTAGAATATAAAGGGAAAAGGAAGGAAAGGTTTGCGAATGGCCTTCGAGTAAAGAAAAAGGAAAGGTACATAAAAGAAGGAAAAAAATGGCAGTACCCGCCGTGAACAATCTCTGCATTACTTTCGCAACGAAAGACCAAGACACCTCCTACCCCTCTTTCCACCCTTCTATCCTTTATCGTTTTCTCTCTCTCTCCCTCTCTCTCTCCTCGTTCACCATCCGACTATTCCTTTCGCCTTGGAATATTTTCTAAAGCGTCCACTGTACAATGGAGAACACCAAGCTGAAGGTGAAAATGCTTCTGTCTACTCTTCTCTCTCTCTCTCTCTCTCTCTCCGTCTCTTTCTCTCTCTCTCTCTCTTCCTCGATCCTTTTCCTACCTTCCTTTGTTTGTCTTCCTCGCTCTCTTGTTTTCTTTTATTATTTTTCTGTTTTCTTTTTCTCTTTTCCTCGGCCCCGTCCCCCAACCCCTCCCCCCCCCCGACCCAGGTTCCCTTTGTCGTTGTTTCTCTTCGTTCCTTTCTTCGCGTGTTGTTTCTTTTTATTTGGTATATTTCTTTTTGTTTTTATTATTATCATTTATTTATTCGTTTATTTCTCTTTTATTTTACTTTTGTTGTGTCGTTGTAATATATATTATTCAAAGCAACCCTTATATTTATCGCAGCGTCGGTTAAGGGTGGCTTTAAAGGGAGTTAAGGTTAAAAAAGACTGTTGCCGACAGGTCCTATAATTTAAGACTTCCTTTTCCACTCATGCCAGGTAGGGTATAGTTCGTAAACTCATTTATTTTTCATTTTTTTTTTTTTTTTTTTTTTTTCCTAGACTAATAGAGCGGGTATGTATACCCAACGTCCGTCGTGTTCTCCTACTCCTTGGCGGTTTTGTTCTTCATTTTCATGAACGGGAAACTTGGAAAGACGAAGGATGGTCTCCGCGAGTGCGCGCGCGCCCTTATACGCGTATTTTGTTTATGGGTATACGTGTCTCTTCACCCTTTCACTACGCTATTCTATACGGGTACGTTCGCTTAATTTTTCCTCTTTATCTCTTTCTCGATCCATGATCTCTC
>OU964964.1:6903648-6953648 GCA_918808275.2 Dolichovespula sylvestris
CCACCCCCACCCATCCTCCACTTTTCCATGACCTCTCTCGCCAAAAATGTTACGTTAGATATCGACGATATTCGTATGATACTTCTTTTCATCCCTTTCTTTCACTTCTTCTTCTTCTTCTTCTTTTTCTTCTTCTAACCTCGTATCTTCGACTTATTCCATTCGAACTTTAGAATTATTTCCATCTTTTCCTTCACTCTCGACGTTGATATATACGTCGAACGAGACACTTATGTAATATTCAAACGTATTTGAAACACTGTTCGATTCAAATTTACATGGAATGCGACTGCGGCCCATCGAAGTGCACATGCAAGAGTTACGGCACTCTTGTCTAAGGATATATCACGTAATGTTTGTCGAAACAACGAAAATAACAATTTTTCTCTCCTCGACGATATTTCGTCTTTGTCCTTGCTTTTCTTTTTTCATTTTTTCTTCTTCTTCTTCTTCTTCTTTATTCCTTCCTTTTTATTGTTATTATTATTATTATTATTTTTATTATTATTATTATTATTATTATTATTATTATTATTTTTATTATTATTATTATTATTCTTTACTCGTCGTCGTCGTTTCCCTTCCCAATCGTATCCCATAAAATGCATTAACCCCCCTGACCAATTAAGACACTGCACGTTCTTCGAAATGATTGAAGAACAATCGAGTTTATCGATTTATCAAAGAACTTTTTGTTACGGGACATAGAAATCGAGGAAAGTAGAATGAGACCGGTTAAGTCGGGTTTCCTAAGAATGTCAGCACTTTTCGTGTTCATCGATGTTGGTCATTAATCGAACGTTATCGAAAGGGCTTCCGATACCGATCGAGTGCAATGTAAACCTCAAAGTCGCTTCGATGACTTAGTTAGATAGTACCATTTTCAAGAACGATAACATAATTATCTCAGATACATGCATATATATATATATATATATATAGGGGGAGAGAGAGAGAGAGGGAGAGAGAGAGAGAGAGAAAGGAATATTATTCTTATCTGATCGTTCGAAATTATTGCCATGTTTTATCTTTTATTATCCCGATTTTATTGTACCTATCTTTTAGATTTCATTTAATAAGAGAAATTATGATGTCGAAGTTTTGTAATAAAAATTGACAGGAGATAAAACGAACGACAAGTACAAAATTCCATTGGGAAAGAGACATAAATACACGTGAACGCACACATATGTAGATACATACGTACATACAAACAAATAACACAATATCCCATTACGTAGTAGGCTCGACATATGTATGTATGTATGTATGTATGTACGTATGTATAGAAATAAATTGAACGGATTCGAACTGCCTTCCCTATATTTTCTCTCTCGTTTTAGCTTGCGTATAGATAAAAAAAAAAAAAAGCTCGAGGAACGTAACTATATGTTTTTTTTTTTTCCTAGTAGAACATACGTAAATACGTGGAATATCAACGCCACGAGAGAGAAATGTAATGTCTTATTCTTTTCTCGGCGTCTTCCTCTTTTCAACGACGAACGAGCGATTGGTCGTTTCTCTCACTCTCTCTCTCTTTCTTTCTTTCTTTTTTTTCCTTTTATTCTTCCCCTTTTCTCTTCCATTCTTTTCTATTCGTTTTCCCTTTTTTCTTTTTTGTCATCTCTCTCTCTCTCTCTCTCTCTCTCTCTTTATACCATTTCCCCTTTTCCCTTCTTTCGTCGTTTTTCGTGAAACTAAAAGACGCGAGCGACTTTTACTTCTGTTTGACGGAGAGTAGTAGTGAAATACTCGAATCCGAGTGGTCCACATGAAAGTCTATGCGAAGATGAGAGGGAATGGGAATTTCACTGGTAGAAGTAGAAATTTCGTAAGTAGAAAATAAGTTTGCCATAGAGAGTTTTTAAGTAGTACGTTCAGAAGGGACGTAAGCCGCGAGGAGTTTTCTATGCCTTCGTAAAAAGATCTATGAGAGTTTTCTAAGGTGGTACGTTCCAATTTTCTTTTCATTGATATAGTTTTCATGAAGTAAAGATGAGTAGTACCGCGGTGTTGTTGGACTGCTTCAATCTAGGATAAATATGTATTTGGTGGAACCGTGAAATGAATTTTTGTCTTGGCTTTACTATCTGCATTAAAGAGAGAGAAAGAGAGAGAGAGAGAGAGAATGATGATGCATGGTTAAAAACGAACGAAAATGCGACGAAGATATTCCAATCGTATCGAGGATCTAAAGAGATTAACTCTTTTTTTTTTTTTTTTTAATTTCACAATTTCCTCAATCAAATCCGAATAAAATTGTTTCATTTATATTTGTGTCGTAATGTACACAATTGTATCATAACCAACTAAATTACAATTACAATTTCAACCGGGATAACATATTTCGAGTAATTAAAAGTAAATATTATTTGGCGGCGCCGCGATATTTAATACATTTTTCGAAGACGCCCCAAGGCAGTTTATTAACATGCCCGCTCATTCCTTGTAAATTGATACAATTTAATTTCGTCGAATAAACATTATTTCAAATTTGTTTCACGAATAGGGTCTCGCACACGATACGTAAAGTGTAATAGAGTCGAACATTGCATGTTTTCCTTTTTATTTATTTTCTTTTTTTTCTTTCACCGACTGTTGCAATTAATTCGAACAAGAAACAAAAAAAAAAACAAAAGGAGACAAAAGCACGAAAAAAAAAAAAAAAATTTCGGGCAAAAATCGAACGAACGAAAACGAACGAACGAGCGAAAAAAGAAAAAAGAAATAAATAAAACAAAATCGTCGAAGGATATGAAAAATAAAAAAAGAAAAAAAAACAAAACAAAAACAAACAAACAAAATGGAGAAAGTTGGAGGGAGAAAGATTGCAAAAGTTAAAGAAGAAAAAAGGAATAAATAAACGAATAAAAAGACAAAGGTGGAGAGGAAAAGAAAAGGACGAAAAAAAAAGAAAAGAAGTAAACAAAAAAAAAAAAAAGAAAAGAAGAAAAAAAAAAGGAGTAAAGATACAAATAAATAAAAAAAAAGAAAAAGAAAAAAAAAAAAGAGGAGAACGTATCAACGTGTCGGCCGATCTCTCTTCCGAACAGGCGTTTAAACTGTACAAGCGTACGATGGTCTATAAGGGCGAACTTACCCGATTCGTAGGTACGAAATGAAATTTTAGTTTCACAGTTTTCGCCTTTCACAGAGAGCCAGTAAAACAAGGGTTGGTGTCGACGTTGGACACACCAACCGGGGCCGGCTTAATAGCTAGAGTAAATCGAGAACAGGGGGATGGAGGGAGGGGGAGACGCGAGAAAGCTAGTGTTTCCGAGCACACAGGCGGTCCTCTCTCACTCCCTCCTCCCCGTTTCCCACCCTTTTCCTCTCCTTTTCCTTCTCCTCCTCCTCCTCCTCCTCATACTCCTCCTCCTTCTCCCCTTTCCCCTCCCGTGCCAGTCCCTCTTGGCACAGGGATTGTTACTAGCATTTCGGTCAGTTACCGGTGGCGTGCAAACGGTCTGCAATTACCTCGCTTTCTAATTTGCTTCTGGCTACCTGGAGCTCGATCTAATGATCAAATCACGTGACCCTACACGGTTAAAAGCCGAGGTTAAAGCAAACGTAGTATGACGGAATTGCCGTGAGATTTCCAAGGGCTCTTACACAAAAGCTTTTACAACGCCATCGGAATTTCATTTTCTATTTGGGATATAAACGCACGCGCGCTTCTCTATATCCCCCTCGCCCTCTCCTATATTACCCAACCCCCTACCCCCCCCCCCCCGCCATCCCCCGCCCCGCCTCCACAACCACTCACCCAACCACTTGTCAATCGGCCTTTGCGATATATATTCCATCAGGGATTAATGGATATCATAATCGCAACCCGTAGTTTTTCCAACTTGACGAGGTTAGAAATGAATCGTTACGGAATCCTCCCGACTCCATAACAATCGATAATAATCGATTTATTATCGATTTGCGAACTGCTGAACGTACACGCGGTAAACACAGCAAATAATCGTCACACGATCAAATCGCTGCTCGATCGTAGATCTTCAATGTCGACATTTTTAACCAACGTTCGATCGTTCCTTTTCTCCTTTTATTTATTTCCTTTTGTTTTTCCTTCTTTCCTTTTCTTTTTCCTTAACCGCACAGAACTTTAACACTTCTATCGTCCTCGAATTACGTGACGTTGGGAAGAATATATATATATTTTTTTTTTTATATATATATACACACACACGCATACAACTTAAGAGAAAATGTTAAAATGGTAACCCGTTCGTAGGAAAAATAATATAAAACGCGAGGTGAGGTCCGTCAAAGAGAAGGTTTTCTCTATCTGGTGAAAAAATAGAACACAAAAGGGTGTTATATATACTTAGGACGAATAAGAAAGAAAGTAGATAAATCCTGTTTTCCTCGGGAAAAGCGTATATCTATGAGGAGCGGGGGTGTGGCGGGGGCGGGGGTGGAAAAGAGCGAGCGCGGCAGTCGGTCGTTCGTTTTTCGATGCGCGATCCCCCGACTTGGACATTGAAGTTTTACGGAGCGTGAACGAAATACGGCAGGGTAGATCGGGCAAATTGAAAGGGAGTTTCACCGTAGAAACGATATTACGGATTCTCTTTGGCCTGAGCCCGTGGCAATGAATGAAGCTCGGTCAAGGGAAAGAACGAATGAGTGAGAGAGAGAGAGAGAGAGAGAGAGAGAGAGAGAGAGAGAGAGAGAGAGAGAGAGAGAGAGAGAGAGAGAGAGAGAGAGAGAGGTAAAAAGAAAAATAAAAAGAAAAAGAAGAGAATTTTGAGTTGAAACTGCGACTCAGGCGAGCGGTCGAGCGGATTAACAGAAACGTCGTGGGGTTGGGGAGGACGGGGGGAGGAGGTGGCAGCGGCAGCGGGTGGATGTGGATAGATGGGGATTGGGAGTGGGATTGTGGATAGGGTGCGGGGGAGGAGTGTGGGTAGAGATGAGAGACGAGAAAACGAGGATTGATAACGAAGAGTACCGCTTCCAATCAGAAAGGAAAACAGACTGGAATAAGAGCGGATGTTGCGAAATTCAGTGGAGCTTCATCCGAACCGTTCGTACACGCCAGTGTGTTCGCTCGCTTGTTCGTCGTGCAAACAAGTGGTCCATCTAAATTGTGTGGCCTCACGTGGGAGACGTGGCAAACGTTATCTTTGAAAGTCCATCCCTTTTGGAGATTCATAAGTGACGTGGCAAGGCGGCTAACTGACGTTGATAATTCGGTAATTATTGATGTACGAAAATATATTTATTTTGTTGGATATACCTGCACGTTCATTATAAATATTATTGTGATAATTCGCAAATATTTGTATATTACGAATATAAAATATTTTGCATATAGAAAAATAGAGAGAAAGAGAGAGAGAGAGAGAGAGAGAGTTCTATATTTATTATAATATTCTTATATGTCAAAAAAAAAAAAATAGTAAATAAAATTCAAGAACTTTGTAATATTGTAATTATTTTTAAAATATTTTTCTTCTTTCATTATAACGTCTCCATTCGTAAAAAACAATTCGTTCAAAAAACAAAAAGAAAAAGAAATAATTCGAGAAGATACTCTGTAGAACGTTTTTTCCGATTTTCTAACTTTCTTCGCATAAAAAAAAAAAAAAAAAGTAAAACGTTTATGATTATTTAACGATTGAAGAAATAATAATAGGTCAGTGAGGGATCATCGCGCGAATCGCAAGATCGAGATTTTGAAGGATCAAATAGAAACTATAAAAAAAATCTATGCTGCGAGCTCGACGTACATATAATATCCGTGCTCTCGTGCCTACCTCACTGTAAATCAACATAATTAACCTCTTCGTTATATTTTATAGCTGCGTTACCGTTCGCGCTACGTGCATAACGGTTCACTTTCTCGTTTTCCCTCTCTCTCATTTTCCCTTTTTTTTTTCGGTCGAGTCGGCGTTTTACAAGGAATAATTTACGTACCAAAAGGAAAATACGTCGGTGGGTTGGGGAGTGGGTGGAGGGTGGAGGAGTAAGAGATGGCAGTCAACGATAACGCCACGTATAAAAATTCCGATCATTTCCAACGTCATCCCTTAATTTAATGATTAAACAATATTCAATATAATCGTCATAGATCATAATCATCTCTGGCGTTAAGTCTTTAAATCGATCATATCGTCAAATATCAATCTCAAATATTACGTTTAATAAATAAATAGACAGGATTCATTGACGACACGAATGTTCGCCATTGATCATTACGAATTGATAAAACGATTAAGATTGTTACGACAACGCGCGTACGTTGTTTCGAAATGAAAAAAAAAAAAAAAAGAATTACGTCGACCACGAGACGACCACTTGTACGATACGCAAACGATATTAGATAGATAAATAAAAAAATAAAATAAAATATAATCTAGGTTATTCTATTGTTCTCGCGAAATCCTACTAACGTTCTTACACGAGCGAATTATATATTAAATTCTAAGCGGTTTAAGGAAACCAAGTGCAAACGATTGCATTATGGAAATAAAAGCACCTCCCGTGGGATTAAAAAAGATTATCTATTAATATGGAATAAAACTAATCCAATCCAATCCAATCCAATTCAATCCAATACGATCCGATCCGATCTGATCCAATCGTAGAAAGAAATATGAAATTACTTAATATTGTGATAATGTACGAACGAAATATTCTTATTTCTGATACAATGCGACGAGGATATAATATATCGTAAATACGTATGTGTATATATATATATATATATATATATATATATATATATATATATATTATATTTATGAGGTCGATATTCATATTGAACGATATTTTTCAATAATCCGTTCGAATTGTCTAAGAGCCAACATTAATAATTGGTTATTGGTTTTAACAGAATAGAAATGTCTATGTATACGTTTAGGAAGATGTTTAATGATAATAGTTGCCCCAAACACCTGACGCATCGACTGTGCTTAAGGTATAAACCGGGATCGGAATAGCATGCAAAATTAATGTGTTTCGAAATATTCGATGAAAGGGATTACCAATATAAACGTATTTATAAGATATACAATTGTTTACGGATTAAAAATCGAAATAAAAAGAAAGAAAATAAAAGAATTAAAGAATTAAAAAATTAAAAATAAAAAGGATAAGATGAAGAAGAAGAAGAAGAAGAGGAAGAAGTATTCGATTGGATATTTTACGTATTACGAACTATTACCTTCGAAGGAAAACTTTCGAATCGAGTTTCTGAACCTTTCAAAAAAAAAAAAAAAAAAAAAAAAAACAAATAAAAAGATAATATTTCTTTTCCCCCACATACGAAAATTTCATCGAAGTTGATGACTAATGAATAAAACATTTAAATGGTTACAATGCGATTTTGGGTATCATTAATATCGGCATCATTAATGATACGTAGAACAAGCGTTAAATTTCGAAATTTCGTCTCCATTAATCAAATAATTTATTATCCTACCGGGGAGGCTTTATCATCGAACGATAATTTAATATCAATTTAAAATCAAACGAAAATCAGTGATAATTCTCTCTCTCTCTCTCTCTCTCTCTCTCTCTTTGTGTTTTCATATAATAATTAAATAATTAAATATGCCGGTCGAATAATCCTAAAATTCAGAAAAAAGTGAGAGATAGAGAAAGACACAGAGATAGAAATATATATATATATATAGAGAGAGAGAGAGAGAGAGAGGGGCATAGAGATATTCAAGGAAATCGCGAATATCATCGAGAACACGGAAAGGCCATAATGCGCGTTGCTGGTTCGTGGCGCAGGTTAACTGCATCTGCTACCATGAAACAAACTGAATACTAATAACAAGGCGTTGTGTGGCGTTGTTTCCATAATACAACATCGAGTGCCAACTGTGCCTATTCTAACGTGCTAGATGTCCAATACCAACTAGCATCCTTGTAAATTCAATAACCAAACTAGCTTACTCGACCTTTCGTTGAATTTTATTAAATATACATGGATAGGTATGTAAGTTATCACGTTACATGGGTATACATTCATATACAATATATATATATATATATATATATATATATATATATATATATATATACTTATATATATTTTGTGTGTGTGTGTGTGCATGTATTTTTACGTCACGTTGCATTTCGAAATGATAAAATCTCGGATAGGTCGAGAATATCTCGTATTAATAATCGTTTCGTTATATGTCAATCGATTTATCGCTTTTAACAAAATCAACATGCACGGGTAATGCGGCGGTATCAAGGTGTAATCTGACGAATTAAACGATCAATTTTAAAGGTATTACGAGGATACGTTACGTTTCTTTTACGTTAGTACAATCAAATTAGATTGACAAATTAATTATATATTTTGTTAATGTTATTAATGTATGTACGTATGATCGTTCGTTATTCGTATTCGTTGGAAATATTTCAGAGTCGACGGTTCTTCCAATATTCGCGAATTGACACGATCGATTGGAGATTAAAAGATTTTACTCGAAGAAAATAAATAAATTGAAAAAATAAATTAATTAAAGCTTACTCCTTCTTTTCCTCCCTCTCTCTCTCTCTCTCTCTCTCTCTCTCTCTCCTCTCTCCTATTTTTTCTTTCTTTTTTCTCTCTTACGTTCTCAAACATTGTCATATACTTACTGCCGCAATAAGAACGAACGATCGATGTCATTCTCAAAATGATCGTAGAAGGTCCTTGCTTACCTGCAACAGTCAATAAAGGAAGGTACGTTAATTTTCGAGTCGTCTTTTTTTCTTTTTTCAACTCTGCTCGACACTCAAAATTCATCGAATTAGACCGAAAATTGTAAATCGTCTTTGTGGAAAAGCTTTTATGTAATAGGAACGCGGAGGTAATGTCTCGGCGCATTAATCTGTCAACGGGCGATAAACGTAATTTCATCGTTATGCCAGCATTAAACAGACAGCAGAAGCAACGTATGCATCATCAACATTTACATTCATCGTCCTATTAGATTATTAACGCGCGAAAGGATGCTTGGGGGTACTGACGGAGAGATCGTTGTTAGGTCATTCGTTACGTTAATTCGTTTGGCATGGCACCCCTCCTCCTACATCATCCCCCCATTCACTCCCACCTCCCCCAACCCTGTACCCCTCCCGCAACAACCCAAACCCACCCGACATCATTTTAACGTCGCTGTTCCCTTCCATTAACATACTGCATTAACATACGTGCGAATATCATTGTAATATTTTAGTATAAATTATATCTATACCACTGTCAACGATATAACATCGTCCATTAAATTGACTCGGTTGGATTACAATTTTTTTTTCTTTTCTTTTTTTTAGTTTTATAAAGGATTATTTCTTTTCTCGCGAAATAGATCGACGTAGAGAGAAGATATATATATATATATATATATATATATATATATATATATATATATATATATACGACGAATGAAGCGTAATCGAGATGTATACTCTCTCCACGATGTAGAATACTTCTGTTCTTCTTTTTTCTTTTAATCAATTTTTTTTTCTTTCATCCTTCATTTCTTTCCTTTTTTTTTCTTTCTTTCTTTCGTTCTTCTTCTTTTTTTTATCTTTTTTTTTGGACGATATTATCCCTCGGCATATTGTAACTCCTAATACATACATACGTACATACATACATACATACATACATATATGCATACAAACATACATATATATATATATATATATATATATATATATATATATATATAACGGGTTTGTCGATGAAAATCGATATCGAGCTCGTTCGCTTTTATACTAACGTACGTACGTACGTACGTAAGTATGAATGTATGTTCGTACTTATTTACAAATACCTAGACAGATAGATATATAGATACATACATATGTAAACATAAAGTGGCTCCTTCAGTAACATCATCTAGAGTTATCTTTCGCCATTCATCGGTGCTGCCAGGATATTTCGGGGTCGCCGTTGAAAGGTAGATACACACTATACTTGAACGAGATACACCAGAAATAAGGATTCGATTCGAACGAAACGAGCCTCTCGATCTTCGTAATAGACTCGATACGACCCCTCCCGACCTTACGCCCGAAACTTTGACCCTTTCCAATACTCGTGATTTTTCCTCGAGAATTATTATCGATTTCGAATGTAAGAATTACGGCGAGATCGAGATGCAGACTAGAGCTAGGAGAGTTGATTTTTGACGACGTTTTACTTGGCGTTCCAACCATTAAAAGGAGGATTTTCCATCCTCGTCGATTTATTTATTTCCTCGATTACGAGAATATTTCTTCTTTTCATCTTCTTCTCTTCCCTTTTCTTTCCTTTCCTTTTTTTTATTTTCACTTTTTTTTTCCATTTATCGATACGTGTTTTCTTTCTCTTCCCTCTCTTTCTCACCCTCGATCGAATCTTCTTACTCGTCGTATTACGATCTATTAAATTTATTTCTTGTTATGGGATGAGAGAGAGAGAGAGAGAGAGAGAGAGAGAGAGGGAGTAAACAAAAAAAAGTAACATTATAACCTATCGTTTAATCTTTATTACCAGGTTTATTGGGAGGGTCATTAATTCGAAGATGTCATACTATATCCAACGGGTCGAGATCATCCGGAAGTAGATCAAAGTATTGTACTGGTTCTGAGATAAGATAACCGTCGATAAAACTAAATATATTTCTTTTGTCATTTCAGGAATATCGAGTGGCATCGCTTGTTTCTAGGATCCGTGTGATAAATGACACGTTGTTATAAGAAAGACACCAAGAATGCGAGAGAGTGAAAGATAGAGAGAGAGAGAGACAGAGACATAGAGAGAAAGAGAGAGAGAGAGAGAGAGATAAATAGATAGAGAGTGTATATGTGTATATGTGTGAAAGAGTGAGAGAGAGAGAGAGAGAGAGAGAGATGTAGAGGTTGGTGGCCGGGTCAGTGGCATCATTACCGTAGAATAGGATATTCGGATAGTTTCAGAGTTTCGCCTTGGCGAAGTTTCCGAACGGCTCTCCATGTAATTAAGCTTCAAACCGGTATGAAACGAGCGAAAGCTTGCGTGCAAGTACACCTTCTACACGTAGATACATACATATATATACATATATGTGTATCTATGTATGTATGTATGTGTGTATGTATGTATGTATGTATGTATGTATGTATAATGTATGTATGTGTATATGCGTGTGTGTGAGTGTATACACGTGTACTTGGGTATAAAGATATATTGAGTATGTGTGGTGTATGTATTTAGTGACCCGTATGTATGTGTCTGAGATGAGCTGGTACATTGCTTCGAATAGACGAAGATAGACACGAGAGAGAGAGAGAGAGAGAGAAGATGGACATGGGGTGGAAAACTAGACAGACATAGGACACGAGAAAGAGAGAGAGAGAGAGAGAGAGAGAGTGAGAGAGAGAGATGTTGATGCTTGCGTAGGTGGTTTACAATATTCCAAGCGAGTGTAAGTCGATCTAACTAGCTCTCCAAGCAATGGAATTAATTTTCAACATTAATATAACTAACAACTAAAGTTCGAAGAAACACTTCGGCCAATATTACTCATTTGCCAAAAGAGCATTCCCAATGACGTGGATGATATATATATATATATATATATATATATATATATATATATATCTTTATCGTACAAACGATTCGTACGTTTCCTTCCTTCATTTTCTTTTCTTTTTTCAAAATGATTCGTACCTTTCTTTTTGTTTTTTTTTCTTATTTTTCCAGCAAGATGATTCACACGTTTCTATCCTCTATTTATTTGTTAACTTTAGCAAATATTTCTATATGATATATATATATATATATATATATATATATATATATATATTGTTTCTCGCGTTATAAGAAAAAAAAAAAAAGAAAAACGAAAGGAAAGAAAAGAAAAAGCGATCCGTCGTCAGGTCGATTATATTTCACGAACGGCGTTGAATAATTTTTTTATTGGAAATCGTTTAAAAGTTCTAACGAAGATCAAGATCGTGCTCTCGCAAACATTAATGAATGATAAAAGATATAAAGAGAGAGAGAGAGAGAGAGAGAGAGAGAAATCCTAATTTGTGTAGAATCGATAATACGTTAAATTAGCGAGATAATTTAGATCGGTAATGAAGATAACCATTTAGGTACTTACGTATTCCAATTTAAGAGCATCGAGGCATTACGAGAACAACATGGTTTAATTGTAAACGAATGATCTCGCGAGCCAAATGTTAAACCGTCGAAAATCCTGTATCGTTATAATTTTTACTCGAAGAAATTTTTTCGATTTAAATCAATGTTTTAATTGATTTTGACGAAAGATAGATTCGACGAACTAGACGAAACCATTAACGATATTCGATTCAAATGACTGAAAAATCTTATTTCCTTTCTCTCTCTCTCTCTCTCTCTCTCTCTCTCTCTCTCTCTCTCTCTTTTCCAGTCAGTGTTTTCGTTCATTGTTTGGAAACACTTCTCGCCCACGAGTAAGAGAGAACAAAGGGAATACTCGAGAAGTCGCGTCGGGGTCCTTGCTGAAAGTCAGCCAGGCAGGTTACTCGCTCGGCCGAGTGCAATTGCGAATTAAATCCCGCGTGGTTGAATTCTCTTTCTCTCTTTCTCTCTCTCTCTCCCTCTCTTCGATTCGTCTTACCAAAAAGAGAAAAGGGAAAAAGAGTAGAGTGGGTTTTTCTTTTTGAAGAAAACCGAGGACCGGACCTTACGGATATTCCTTTATAAATAGGACCACTTGACCCAAAAGAGAATGTGCAAACATATATATAAATATATATATATATATATATATATATATATATATATATATGTGGATGTATGTATATAGTAATACATTTACGTGAGTATACTGGCACGATTACGTAGTTCAACGTAAATAAAATGAAAGCTTGTTTGTGTGTAAAGAAAATATGTACAAATATTTCTCTCTCTCTCTCTCTCATTATACGTAAGCACCGTAATGCAAACTTTTCCAACGTTTTCCATTAAGAGTTAATCCATAATAAACAAATATAAAACATTAATAATGCATATATATATATATATATATATATAATATATATAATGTATCTAGTAACGTATGCTGGATGAAGGAATTAATGGAATCTAATTGTAACCAGAGACGTTATTAAAGTTGGACGGAATAGGATAGAAAGAGTTGAAAGGTAAATAGATTTACCGAGACCGTTGTAAGTATAGAACAGACATAGAAATGGGGAATGAAGAGGATGAAAAGGTAGGGTACTACTATGGGAAAACTGTAATGTGACGCGTAAGAACCTACGAAAGAACCCTATTCTGCTTCATTAAAAGAAAGGAAAGAGGAAAAGACAGAGACAGAGACAGACAGACAGACAGACAGACAGACAGACAGAGAGAGAGAGAGAGATAGAGAGAGAAATAGTGTGAGGGTGAGTGAAAGAGACCGAGCGAACGAGCGAACGAGCGAACGAGCGAGCGAGCTAGTCAGTGAGGAAGTGAGTAAGTGAGTCACTGAGAGAGAGAGAGAGAGAGAGAGAGAGAGAGAGAGAGAGAGAGAAGAGAGTCAAGAGACGGCGCTAATGATGTACGTTATACGATAGACTGATGGTACAACGGACGGGAGGAGAGAACACTATTTTCCACCGCAAACAAGTTCGCTAGCTGACAAACAGTCGACCGTACGGTTGCAAATGCATTCAACATCCTGTGCTACTCTCACTCTCTCTCTCTCTCTCTCTCTCTCTCTCTCTCGCTTTCTCTCTTTCTGTCCATCTGTCTATCCGTCTCTCTTCTTCTCTCTCGTATTCTGGGAAGCTTCGCGTACATCAACGTTTTGGTCGTCAAAGAGTACACCTGAAGGAATGACGTGATCTGGTAAGTTTTCGTAATTCCTGTTGTCCCTTTCGAAAATACTTATAATCATCCGGTATGATTCATCGTATTTAATTAACCAATGACATAGCTGCGCTCTTCTAAAAAGGTCGGCAAATGGTAAAACACGTGGAGTCATTCGAAAAATATAATTCGTTCCTTCCCTTTTGTTACGTCGATCTTTCATTTCGTTCTTTTTCCCTTTTCCTTTTTCTCTTTCTTTTTCTTTTTCTCTTTCTCTTTCTCTTTCTTCTTCCTCTTCTTCATCGTTACACGCATTAGATACGCATCGTACGTATGCACGTAGATCGAAGATCGATTTTTAAAATTAAAACTAATCGCGAACTCGTGTACGCTCCCGATAGATATTAATTTCTCCGCAAGCCCCTAATCTCTCGCGTTTCCTTTTCGTAGCTTCATATTTTGTCGATATTACGAGTCTCGATACTCTCGGGTTATTGATCATTTTTATAGCATTAAACCCTATGTGGATGCTTGTACCAGTATAAATCAGGTGCAAAATTGAGCGAGAAGAGTGAGTGAATGAATGAGTGTTGTGTGTAACAGAGAGAGAGAGAGAGAGAAAATGAGATAGAGAAACAGTAAACAAGAGAGAGAGAGAGAGAGAGAGAGAGAGAGAGAGAGAGAGAAAGAGAGAGAGAGAGGGAAAAGAAGAAAAACGAAGCAATGAGAAAAAATGAGGAACGAACGATATTTCACAATGGCGGAATATAATATATTTATGTAACGTTTCGCGTTTTGCCGTGTGCACATCTAGAAAAATTGAAATATGATTCGAAGCACGGTACAGCGCCGGTAATTTCACGGTAACCTGCTTCTCCTCCATGGTATACTATATATATATATATATATATATATATATATATATATATATATATATATATATATATATCTGTGTTAGTCAGGATACCCCGTATGTATGTATGTATGTATGTATGTATGTATGTATGTATGTATGTATGTATGTATGTATGTATGTATGTATGTTTCTATGTATGTATACGTATGCATTTAAAAATTACATTCACGTTATAATCCTTACGCAACTCCGTATACATATACAATTATGTATACGCGTGTACGCAATTACACGTTGTTACGAAGATAATACGTATATTAAGAAAGGAACGGCCATATGGAGGAGAAAATTTTTTTTTAAATAGAAATATCAACGGAATGAATTAATTAACGCATATGTTATGAGCAATTGGTGAATAAAAAAGGAAAAAGAAAAAGACAAAAATTTTTTCTCGAAGGTAAAATATCGCGACGTATGCGTACCATTTCTCTGTATCCATTCGAAATAAAAAGTTCGTATTAAAGTAGTATCTTTCGAAATAAAATTAGAAGAATAGATCTTTCTTACCTTATCCTTTATCTCTCTCTCTCTCTCTCTCTCTCTCTCTCTCTCTCTATCTCTCTCTCGTGATAACAACGATAATTATTGCAAGTTGATAACAATTTGTTACAAATGATCTCATTAAAAATTAACATTTTAAGATAAGAATATTATTCTCTATCATCTCTCTCTCTCTCTCTCTCTCTCTCTCTCTCTCTCTCTCTATCTATCTCTCTATCTATTTATCTCTCTGCGTTCTCGGTAATCATTATTAAAGCGTTTGTTATGAACAATCTTCTCGAGATTATTCTTTGAATATGATTTAATATAATGAGTAACGATTTTGCTTTGAATTTCGTGGACCGACAATTCCGGACGAATTTGTAGACTCCACGAGACGTGGCTAATTAACGTGGAAAGACCAAGAAACTAGAGAGAAACAGAAAGAGAGAGAAAGAGAGAGGCAGGCAGACAGAGAGAGAGAGAGAGAGAGAGGCAAAGAAACAGAGACGGACAGAGACAGGCGGATAAGGAAGGATAGAGAGAAAAGGGACAAGGGAGACAAATTTTACCGCGAACGTCATAAAGCGCAGAGGTCGCTGAGAATATATATGAGCAGACATCAGGGAAGAAAAGTAGCGTCGTGACGCTCCCAGCTGTTTATGTATTCGTTTCTAACGACGCCGATCCGACGCTTCTCTCTCTCTCTCTCTCTCTCTCCCTCTCTCTCTCTCTCTTTCCTTCTCCATTCTTTCTTTCGCGAAAACGTTCCATTTCGCGATGAGATTGCGGGATAAAAAATGGCAGTGCGATGACTCGACGGCAATTCGATTTGCTTGTTGCCTGGTAATCGAGACTCTCTTCCTCTCTCTCTCTCTCTCTCTCTCTCTCTCTCTCTCTCTCTCTCTCTCTCTCTCTTCCTCCTCTGCTCTTACTTTTCAGTAATGTCCTTAAGTAACATTACCGAAGTACTAGTGTTAACGTTAACGATCCAAGAAAATAAATGGTCCTAACACTGACTTTCCTTTTCACACATTAAAAGCCAATCGTAGGTGAATTTTAAATGTAACACCGACGTATGTATCAGAGTTATTAAAAATCGTTTATTATCGATTTAATCGTTTCATCAAGTTACATAAAGCTAATACGACAATAGTATATATATATATATATATATATATATATATATATATATATATATATATATTCTTTCGATTACGTTATTACCATTTTATTTTTTCTTTAATTTTTGTTTCCTCTTTTCATATCTAATCCTTATCTCTCGTATCACTCATATTATTATATATATTTTGTGGACGATAAATAACGTTGATGTTCGTTGATTAAAAAAGAAGGAGAAAAGAAGAGGGGAAAAAAAGAAGAAGAAGAAGAAGAAAGGAAGGAAAAGTTTTTCCCAGAACGGCACTTTAACTTTAGCAAATGGTTGGATATAAAGCGATGGTGGGTCGATTAAATCAAACGGAGATGAACTACCACCCCATCGAACGGACGCTCGGTACAACCCCTCGACTCCGTCCCTATTCATGTCTCCCTTTTATCGTTTCTATCCCCCTACAATGCGAATACCTCTATGTTAGTCGATGCTTTTGCAATTTAATGCATCAATGGAATGCTTAATTTGACGGATGGCTTGCACCACCGTGGATATAACATTTTTATTGATTTCAAATACCAAACACAAACGTAACGTATAAATATATGCATGTTATCCTATTCAAATACTATCCTCTCAAAGATTAGATCGTATCATTGATACATTTACCCGTTTAGGACGAAGATAATGTAATAATTAGATGAACGATTCCTTCACGTTTCGTCATTTATCCTAAAATTTAAATAACCCAAAGATATATATATATATATATATATATATATATATATATAATATAAAGAGAGAGAGAGAGAGAGAGAGAGAATATTGAGATAATAAACGTAAAAGTTTTGTGTTACCCAACGTGCCGTGATTTATGTGCGGGACGTTTCGTTAACAAAATTTTGTTTAGTTCGAGTGACTGAAGCTAAACTCGAATCTAGGATCTTCTATAGTCTCTCGGCGACTGTTCTAACCACTGAACAATTCCAAGCCCTTAAGTCAAACTTACTGCGCTCAGTAATTTTAATCCCACAAGTCAAACTTATTATTATTGTTGCTAGAGCTCCGAGTCTCCATGGTTACTTAATTATTATAACTAATAATGCGAATAAACTATACGTTGAAAAATTCTCTCTTTCTCTCTCTCTCTCTCTCTCTCTCTCTCTCTCTCTCTTTCTCCCCACCCTACCTCCCGTTCCTCTCTTACACCCGTTCATAAAGTTTGTCACACTGAAATACCTCTTCGTGAAATCGAATTTATATACGTACGTATGTTATGTATGTGTATATATATATATATATATATATTTAATTCTACGTTATTTTAAAAATCTTTAATACAGATAAGGTATTAAATTTGTTCTACGTATTTTTAAAATCTTATCCGGCTTGATTTATATATATATATATATATACATACATACAGTTAATATTCTTTTCTTATTAATAATAAAATATCGCAAGAGGAAAAAAGATCATATATTAAAAATTCAAAAAGGAAGTCTATTTTTTACGTTCACATGTCGAACAGAACGAAATAAAATTTGTATCGTTCGTAATATTTTAAACGCGTACGTCCGACTTTATTCTTGAAAAAGAGTAAGAAATAATTCACGTAATAAGAACCTACTATACTTATTTGCGTAGAGTTCACCTAACCATGCAAGCATTGTATCGTCGTTATGAGAAACACCAAAAGTTAGTTTATGATGATTGGTTGGCTTTATTTGTTAGCACGATAAAGATTTCCACCTTGATAATACACCTTTGTACATTTTAATCGCTTATATTTAAATACATATATATATATATATATATATATATATATATATATGTATATGTAAAGTTGATCAAAGCCGACGCGATACAATTACGTGCGTATCGGCAAGAGAAAACGATAATTAATTATCTATCGATACTGAGAATATCGAAACGTACTCGAAGCTTAACTTGTATAATGCTAATTACGTACTGATCCAAAGCGAATTACACGAAGAACATTTTGTTAGATAATTAGTACGTCAAAAGTAAAACATGAACGGTTGGTATTGGATGTAATCTCAAAGAGACAAAAGATCGTATGAGAGTAATATATATAACAGCGAAGCTGTACAAAGCGTGTAGCAAAATCGGATCGGTCATGTATGTTAACAAAAAATAAATAAATAAATAAATAAATAAATAAAAGAACGAAAAAAGAAGCAAAATAATTATTTATTTATAGAGATAAGTCTGACGTGAAATCGATTGGATATTATATGTATTCAGATATAAAAAAAAAAAAAAAAGGAGAAAAAACAAAATAAAAAAAAAAAAAAGAATGAATGGTGCGCATCATATCTCCTTTCAAATATCTAAATGGAAATCTTTTTATCAAGTATAAAAGCGTGTACCCGTAACATGTGAAAGCGGGCAATCGAGCTTATAAAACGTACGCTATAGGAATTCGTTGTACGATCGCGACAAAACGCTTTCCCATTGAAAACCATTCCCTACAAAGATGCAAACATATGTAACTACATACCCGACAACACATTTCTCTCTCTCTCTCTCTCTCTTTCTCTCTATGTATTTACATATTCTATCGGCCGATGTCGCGATCAGAAGCTTCCCTCTAAAAATTTCATCTTCTTACCTAAAAATTGCTTTTCTCCGAATTCAAGAGATACTACCATTGAAAGACAGAGAGAGAGAGAGAGAGATATAAGTAGATAGATAGAGAGAGAGAGCGAGAGAGAGAGAGAGAGAGAGAGAGAGAGAGAGAGAGAAATGAAAAGATATAGAGAAAGAGAGAGAAATTGTACGCACTATCAGAGGGAAGATTTGAAAATAAAAAAAAAAGAAAGAAAGAAAGGAAAAGAAAAAGAAAAAGCAGACGTATTCCGTTTCATTCGATCGATCGAAAGAAACGAAATGAATTTTCGAATACGATACTAAGTAAGACAAGCATACATGCATACGTTCATACATATGTATGTATGTATATACATGGATGTACGTATCCTATGTACTCATGTATGCATGTATGTATGTATGTTTATGTGCGGTTATACAATACATAAGTAGATACATATTCAGGAAGCATCATCGTCATCGACATATAATCTACCCAACGACCGTAACCACGTTCGATCATATGTACGTCACGCCTCGAAGGAGGCTTGAACAATTTTGTTGTCAGGTCTATGTCCATACTGGACGGCTACTAATCGAGAGAAATCCCAATATGCTTGCCATGTCAACTAGTAACAAACAATTTTCGAGCAATATACCACACACACACACACACATATGTTTGTATTACATACGTATCAGTAAATATTGATACAAAAAGTATCGAACGAACATTGTAATTTCAAACGAGAAGGATCAAAACGACGTACGACACACTCGTAATTATTTATTTAATTTATATGGAAATAATTATTTTTTCGTTTCGTAAGGTTTCGAATGAGGAAAATAAATAAATGTTCAGGTTCAAGGTACATTTACACTCACTAGTTTTATATATATATATGAATATATATGTATGTACATAGCTAGGTCTATCCAAGTTTTGCCGCATTGCTGCGGTTTCATGTTCCAGGACCGTGTTGCGTCTCTACTGCAGTTATATTATGCACACATGACACGAGCGCGCATCCCCGTGCATACCCGAATTCCCCATGCATACGCATACAGTGGAATAAACCAGATAGACGGGACAGTCACGGATATAGTCATTCGAGGAAGCCAAGAGGATCGATGTGATATACTTAATGTTGTATATGACAAGTGTACGTCGAAATGAAGACGATCTAATAAAATTTCATTTGTCTTCCCTTTTAACTACGCATACGAGCGAGTCGATTGATTGTATCCAAGAAACAAAAGGAAATAAAAAAAAAAACAACAACAAAAAAATAAACAAATGAAAAGAAGGGTCGAATTCTCGTATCGTTATAAGTTGTTCGTTCCAGGATCATTACGAGCTATGGATTGTTACATTGATAATTTCATTATACGAAACACGTCGTAAATGCGTTCGCGTTATTATATCATAAAAAATTAATGCGAATTATTAAGACATTTAAGTATCGTTAAGAAAATTGTCTTATCCTTTAGCTGTATATATATATATATATATATATATATATATATATGTGTGTGTGTGTGTGTGTGTGTATGTGTGTTAAAAAAAAAAAACACCAAGAAATAAATGAAATTTTCTCGAAGTTATGTATATGCGGGCTTGAAATTTTAATTACAATTACCGTCATGTTTAACAACTTCCATCGTATAGAATAATTAACTTTCTCGAGCTTTAAACTTTTACGCAGAGCGGAATAATTAATTTTGCATCCAGGCACGTACACTCGATATATTTTAATTCGTAACAGTTGAAAAAGAAGAAAGATAGCTGCTAACTATATAACTGCTATTGCATATTGTCGCTTATATCCTCGGTAAAGTTTGATCTCGGGGCGAGCTATGACTCCAATGAAATTACTCGTACAATGCAAACGCAACGGGGCTTAACTTCGTTAAAGCACGTTTTGTGCATTCTATTTTTTGCCCCGGTGACTGTTAGTCGTAATCACGATTTAATAAGTTTTTTTTACACCACCCCCCTTATTTTTTCTCTTTTGATTTTTTTTTGTTTTTTTTTTTTTTGTACCGCACACAACAACAACCCGGGGACTCGATTTTAATTTGTCACGATTGCGACACAATGCTACGCGTTTCCCCTCTCCTCTCGTCATCGCCACTACCACCACCACCACCACCACCACCACCATCGCCACCAACCCCCTCTCACCCCCTCCTTTTCTCTCCTTCACGCGAGTTTGCATTCAAACGTCAACCAAAACGATTTTTTCCCCGCGATTAAGTTAAACAACTTTCGATACGATATTGTCGTTGGTCTCGTTAACGTTTTCTCGTATATAACGCGTGTACATATAAAACGTTGCAAACGTACACAGTTGGTCGATCAAATGCGTCGGGAGATTGATCGTACATTTTTCCAATCTCCTAATTTTACATAAATTCCATGAGAGATTTTTTTCCTTTTTCTTTCCCTTCCATTTTATTAAATTCTCGTTATCACGAGTAAGGGGAGCGAAAAAAAAAAAAGAAAAGAAAAGAAAAAATACAAAAATTCTCCGATGATCTTACGACGTGCCAGTCGAGAATTTTTTTTTTTGCTTTTCATTTAGTCGACGATTTTAATTTTCCATTAGTGTTCTTCCTTTTCCTTCTTTATTTCTTTTTTTTAATTATTCCTCACGTAATATATTTACCTTGTGACATTTAATAATCCTTAATTGGAATTTTATTTTAATTGGGAAAAAAGAGAGAAAAGAAAGAGAGAGAGAGAGAGAGAGAGAGAGAGAGAGAGAGAGAAATTAAAAAATGTTTTTATTTTCGACCTTTCACGTTTTCGAAAAAGGGACGAAACAAAGGATTTAAAAACGAATAGGCTGTTCGAAAGTAAGTAAAGGTAAGGTGAAAGATCATTACGATTAAACGCTAAGGTTTTTCTTACGTTCCGACGATAAGAAAAGGAACGAACGAACATAAAAAAAAAAGAAAAGAAAAACCGAAAAAAGATACGGGTTCAAAATACGATCGGCTCCTTTATCAAAAGTTTTTCGACGCGTGAAATAAGTACAGCGCATAGTTCAGGCATCTCCGGTTCGGCCGATCGTAACAATAAAGTTGCGATAAACAACGTAACGTTGAGCGATAGCAGCTGCCAAGGGATTTCAACGTTTTAGTATAGTTTTAACGAGATATATGTATGTATGTACGTATGTATGTATGCACGTATCTATATGTATGTATGTAGCTTGTTAAAGTGGGTCGTTCGCATGGACTTCGATATCCTAGAAAGATCTATGCTTTGACGTATTGTATTCGAATCGATCGAACTATCGATACTTGCAATACGAATCGACGATAGTTGTATCGTCGTTTATAAATGTATGTCGATTTATTTGCAAGAGAAAAAAATACAAGGGGAGAGGAGAGGAGGGGAAGAGAAAGAAAGCAAAAAGGAACATTTACTACGATGAAATATTTTATATAATTTGTACCTCTAATTGTGTTTCTTCAAATGATTACGAAAATACATATGTGTGTGTGTGTGTGTGTGTGTGTGTGTGTGTGTGTGTGTGTGTGTGTGTGTGTGTGTGTGTGTGTGTGTGTGTGTGTGTGTGTGTGTGTGTGTGTGTGTATGCATGTATATCGAATTGATATACCTATTAATCTTTATTATCTTATTGTTTGATTTCTAAGACGATAAAATTAATATACGATATCGCTTCTAACGTTAATCGAACTCCGAGGTATTATTATAATAAATATGAAATTATTTATATTGTTTGCGATCGTTTGTAATTAATATCACGTGAAAATTAATATCACGAATCATGTCATTAAGGGCCATGGAAATTTAATCATTCGATGGAAATGTTTTTAAGTTAAGTATACCAGTGTTTGTTTCGACGGGACATTTAAATGACTATCGCGGTACGATACCGATTTGTTCTATTAATCCTTTCCGAATGTACCATAGGAAATTTCGTACCATGTATCATATAGCTTATGCTGTATTAGTTACATAACCGTGTGCTCGATGCAACGACGATTAATTATCCACTTAAACGTGCAATCGACAGCCGGTATATTCGCCTAAACTTGTTTGTACATAGGACGATCGATCGCTGACACTCCCTCTCTACACGGATGATTCAAATATGGATTATTTTACTTATTTATCGGATCGTTATTGCGTCGAGTAATCTCATTAATTAACGATCATTACTGCGACTAAAAATACTCTCAAGGCAATGTACGACGATACCGGGGGAAAAAAAAAAAAAAAAAAAAAAAGAAAAAAATCTCGTACGACGTGTCCGATCGATTAATATCCTCGATTATTCCTTCGCTATCGAGATTCGAATGGCCGAGATTTCGAGATAATTACGAACGAATAAAAGGTAAACGAAGAGGAGAAGAAGGAAATAATAAAGCAGCAAAAAAAAAATTAATACAAAATAAAAGAAAAAAAAAAACGTATCTACGAGAGTTAACGAGTGAAAATTTTATACAACCTTACTTATCGAATCTTTCGATGATCCATGATGATCGTGGGTTATGTTAAATATCATTGATCTTCGATATTTCCAAGACCGTGCGGATAATTCCTAATAACTCGATAATTAACGAAGCGAACTACTTGGTGTAAACGACGAGATACGTCTTAACATCATCTAGTCAAGTTCCTGCAAATGGGATGTGTATGTGTGTGTGCTTGCAAAGTTATGCACTGGATCGTAGAAACAGAGTGTGCGAGAGAGAGAGAGAGAGAGAGAGAGAGAGAGAGAGAGAAGGATAGGAACCTAATAAGAGGATGAATCAGACAAGATCCGTTTCAAATTACGATCTCTGCATTATATGTATATGTCAATTATGGTAACCCGAAAGAGAGAGAGAGAGAGAGAGAGAGAGAGAGAGAGAGAGAGATATCCTTGTAATATCAACGTGAGATATTTCAAAGGCACATCATTCTCGAAACGTCGATCGTATGATGGAGTACGACTGTCTCTGAACGTTGAGAATGAATTTACATGTATGTATACACGCGACGATAAACGTATGTATGTGTATATATATATATATATATATATATATATATATATATATATGTATATATGTATGTATGTACGAACCTATGTAAATATTCGGTTAGCAACTTTTTACACGTCGATGTGTACGGATGCGTCGGTCGGTCACGTATGTCTTTTATAGTTAACGATAAGAAAGTTGTTCAACGTCGACGTGTTTCAGAAATTTTTGATCGTAGAACGTTTCTCACTCTGATTCGGTTTCAATCGCTCGATTGAACGTCGTCTTTAATTAACGTTCTTTGTTCCTTTTTATTTTCATTTTTTACTTATTTATTTGTTTATTTCTTTTTTCTTTTAAACGGCCACTTGAAACAATATAATATATTACATGTATGCACGTATATATTTAATATATATATATATATATACATATTTAAATTGTTTTCAACGAATACACGATTATCCGAGGACAAATAAAGAAAAATGAAGTTAATTTATTATAGGTTATCGAACGCGAAATAGTTAATTAATTGTGCTAAGTCGAATTAAAACATTATGCTCGAGAAAACCAAAAATGTTCTCCTACGTATAGATCGACGGTGGTTAATTAAAGGAGATTGCCGAGCGCGACGATATTCGAGGCGACGCGAAAGCTACGCGAGCGAATCGATATCTCGAACACGTTCGAGTATAAACCATTATCGAACGTTATTAAGTTTGTATATTGGTGAACCTAATAACTACATAAGCGAGTTTGGATTTGATTTCTACGAGGTAAATACTGAGAGCACGATCGTTCAACTAACAACAATTTTAATTTTTAATCGTTGTTAAGCGAATAAAATGAAAGATAAGAGTTCGAAAACGTCGCGACGTTCCTTCTTTCGTGTTTTTCATTTGCGGCGGTTCAAAGGAAAAAAAAAAAAAAGAAAAAGAATAAGGTAAAATAAAATAAAAAAGAAGAAATCTATCATTACTCGAAACGTAGATATTAAATGCGACCGAAACCGTGGCCAATATCTTATCTTAAAATATTATAAATAAAAACGTTCTGTTGCCGTAAAGTGTATAACGCATTTTGATGTCGGCCGAGCTAGTTTCGCAAATATACCGTGCTGTTTTATAGGCGATGCATCCTAGGATGCAGCTGGCACACGACTAATATAACGCGAGTACACGTCATCCGTGTATACGCGTGTACGAGCGTTACACATTCGTATATGACGATGCCAAGTTAGTCCGTAAAAAAAGGATAGCAATAAGCTGCGTCGTTTAATGTAAGTGCTTGAAACGTCTGCTGAGCAAACACAGAGAGAAAGAGAAAGAGAAAGGGAAAGAAAGATAGATAGAGAGAGAGAGAGAGAGAGAGAGAGAGAGAAAAGAAAAACGTTTTTAGTAAAACTAATTTTCTAATAACCATTCTCTTAAACTTAACAGGATTCAGTATCATCACTTTTAAGCATTATCGTATCTGTCTCTTAAATAAAAAAAAAAATAAAAAAATAAAAAAATATATATATATTTCACTATTATATAATAAATTTCACTTTTTAACTGAGATACGTCAACTTTCTTCTTCCTTCTTCCTTTATTTATTTTTTTATTTTATTTTATTTCATATCACTTTTTATTTATTTATTTATTTTTTATTTTTTTTATTTTAACATATCAGAATTCAGATAATACTTCGAAATCATTACATCGAAATGAATCTTCCCCGATCTTAGTGAGGGGAGGGGAGGGTGGGGGGTGGATTTAATCACTAATCATAATTGATTTGTATTAACTTAGCCGTAAAGATTAATTAAGACTAATTCAACGGCATTTGATTTATCCTTTTCAAACGGTAAGAACAAAGGATGAATCATGCTGAGTGGCAAAGTAAAATGGCCCATAATGACTTAATTTAATAATTCTAGGCGATCCTTTCAAAGTGAAACTTTTCACAAAATTTTAAAGCCACCTTTCTGCGCGTCATAATTTATCAGTTTCTAAACTCGATACTAAACTTCGTACCGACGTTCTTTCTCCATTAATGGGCGTATCTTCGTAAAAGGACGTTAATTTAATGAAAAAAGAAAAAAAAAAATATATATATATATATATATATATATATATATATATATATATCAACGTCAAATCGTCGCCTAAACCTTAAATTACTCACCCTTCTCCTTCACCTTGTATCACCCCCTCCCCTCCCATCATCCCTAAATTATTCGATCTTCTTCTTCTTCTTCCGCTTCTTTTGTTTCTTTTTCTTTTTCTTTCTTTTTTCTATACATAAAAGGTCGAGTTATTTCAATCGTGTGAACTTACACGTTAAAATTATGAGCTTGGTTTTCAAGTTATTACGCAGTTTAATCAAAAGCTTCAATATATCTGCGTTACTACGTGGTTTTACCTTCTCGATCGCTAACACGCGTGTTAGTTTGCGTGAACGTTTCGGTAAATATAACTTTCTCTCGAACGGAAAAGCAAGGAATATTAATTTCTCGTTGAAATCTCTAAACCAACTAAGAAGTTTTCTGCTCTACTACTCTACTACTACTATTACTATTACTACTACTACTACTACTACTACTACTACTACTACTATTATTACTACAACCGGATCGAACGTTCGATTAATTTCAAATCTTCTTCTTAAATATGGATAAATTCAATCTTTCAAATTTTACTAACTATCTTTTCTCTCTCTCTCTCTCTCTCTCTCCCTCTCTCTCTCTTTCTCTCATTCCAATATATAAAACTACGAGGATCTGATTTCAAGAAAGAAAAGAGAAAGGAAAACAGAAATTATTTGTCTTTGCGAGAAACAAAATTTTCTAAGAGAGAGAGAGAGAGAGAGAGAGAGAGAGAGAGAAGGAGAAATATATTCTTCTCAGTATAATAAAATAAGAAGATGAATGGTTATATTTTAGACGATCGAATTAAATTGGACAATGTGTATGGATCGATCTTGATTATTATTAACTCTCGGAAGTGAGTAAAGTAATTTCGGCCAATGCAAGCAGCCCAACGAAAAACCACGCGAAACTCGTTTATTCTCGACTTTTATGGATATTCATGGTACTCGACGATTACATAAACAAGCATTTTTATAACGCGGTCGTGGTGTTAGCCGCGTGTAAGTGCTTCGATGAAACACATTTTGTAATTATTACAGTGCGCTTGAAAATACTGGTTGAGAGAGAGAGAGGGGTGGGGGGGTGGGGAGAGGTAAAGAATAAAGAGGGGAGAAAATAGGAGAGGGGAATGAAAATGTTGGCCGGGTACGTTGCCACCGATGAACTTTGGAAAATCGATAACAATATATTCGACGTGTGACTGTGACTGTGACTGTGACTGTGTGTGTGTGTGTGTGTGTGTGTGCGCGAGATCCCGTTGTGAGAAATATTAAAACGAATCGTTCGAATGAAAACGCGCAATTTTATTTTATTTTATTTCATTTTCTTTTATCTCTATTTTATCATTTTTCCTCTCTCTCTCTCTCTCTCTCTCTCTCTTCTTTTTTTTTCTTTACTCCCTTTTCTCCATCGAAGGAGAAAAATGTTTTTGCAGGTGAATTTTTAACGAGTAGGCAATTTTATATTTAACGAGTAGTCAATTTTTTTTTCTATTTTTTTTTCTCTCTTCTATTTTCTCCCTTTTCCCTACTCTTTACCTTTATACGAGAATCAATATACAGCACTCGGAACGTTACGTTCGATTAACAATCGAAATCAAAGGCCATTCATGATACATAGTTCGATTTTCTATATTCGTTAACGAGATAAACTCTCTCTCTCTCTCTCTCTCTCTCTCTCTCTCGTAATTCCCATAACGAGCGTTTGGATCCCACGTGACCGTCTAAAACGTCACCGAAAATTTAACGTCGTTTCGATCGGATTTCGAGTTGAACGACCATGAGAGAGAAAGAGAGAGAGAGAAAGAGAGAGAGAGAGAGATAGATAGATAGAGAGAGAGAGAGAGAGAGAGAGAGAGAGAGAGAGAAGGTAGATAGATAGATAGATAGATAGATAGATAGATAGATAGATAGAGAGAGGATGTCCTTTCCGCATAATTTCCGCGTCTCCGCGCGGCCGGTCAACGGTAGATGAATCTCCGTTGAAGTTGACGGAGAATTCTCCTGAACGAGACAGTCGTATATCGAGCGGGTCGTTGGTTCAATTCTCGAATACCGATATTCAAATCGATCCCACCACCCCTACCCTACCCCAAAGCCATTCATATTCATCTAGCATAATGTCCTTTGAAATCACTGTCCGTTAAGAAGATTCTCACAGATCGATCGATTCTAAAACCGGACGTGTTCGACTACTACTCAATTTCAATCGAAAACGAAGTTTGATCTTCCCCCTCCCCACCCGGTAGGAGATCAACCAAAAAGTGACTGTTTTATATTGTCGAAGACTAATCCAATCGAATTTTAATGACGAAGTGTGATTTCAATTCTTTTTTTTTTTTTTTTTTTTTTTTTTTTTAATTACGAAACATTTTAATCGAATGTATTTCAATAACATTGATAATACTTCGGATACATAGATACCCCTAAAGATATTTTTATTAATCGATATTATATGATATCTATCATATGTATATATATATATAATATTTTTTTGAAACGTTAGTCATATATTATATTTGTTCAATCCTGGATATAGGACTTCACTGAAAAAATATTGGATTTAGAGACTAAGTAACGCCGGTATTTTATATGTAAATAAATGATGCTACGGTATATATTATATAATAGTAGTCTATTGGAAATATAGCATTGGCATGGTCAATAAGTAATATCAGAATTTACGTTATTTCATATGTAAATAAATAAAACAACGGTATAATATACAATAGTATTGTATCGGTATTGCATCGAGTGTATAGAATTGTTTTGACCGAACCGGATAATAACGAAATTTACATTATTTTATATGTAAATAAAGAATACTGTAGCGTGTTATAGAAAAGTATTGTACCGTCATTACGTCATTCCTTTGGTTGATAATTAAATGTCCAATAAAGATTTTCCATGACGAAATATTACCCGAATAATAACCTGTCCCATTTATATTTGTTATATGCATAAAAAAATATCTTTCAAATGTCGATGATTAATTATTAACGATATCGATAACGTACGTACGAATTTTTGAAAAAATATTCTTTTTGCTTCTCCGAAACTTACGAAACACGTCGAATAGTTTTATTAATGCATTTGATAAATATTTTCTACCGTAGAACCAATCCGTCGAAGCCAAAGCGAATGGTGTGGTTTCTCTTGGAACGATAAATCAACGATCTTACTTACTAGCTCACGTGTCTTTCTCACTGGGAAGGAACACAATTACACGTCTTACGGAAAACTGGTGCTGGAGATGCGTTCCACTTTGAAACGGGTAAGGCGCTATGGTTGACCTTTAGAAATTTTTTTTTTTTTTTTAAAAGCCTGCTCCACTTCTTCTCGCTTACCGTTCGGTTCTTTGTTATAACCAGCTCTCTCTCTCTCTCTCTCTCTCTCTCTCTCTCTCTCTCTCTCTCCCTCTCTATTTTATCTCAAGCTGGTATACTTTATCGTTGCTACATTCGGACGAAGACGGGTAATTCCTGTGAATCGTGTTCTTGCATGGAAGAAAACAAGGGTTGGAAGATGGAAAAGGGGTTTGAGAGAGGAAAACGGGGCTGGGTAGGGGGGGGGGGAGGGAGAGGGGGGAAATGTAGAGAAAGCCATGGTCGGTTATCGTAGCTTTTCATAACCACGTATTACGATACCCTACATATCCTCTATACCGCCATGTTATACACACAACAAATCTGGAATATATTTCGATTACGAAGCGAATTTTCTCCGACGTCGGGGCAGATTTCGGATTTTTATCTTTTGATATTGTTCCTATCGTACGATCGTTCATCTTCGCCCTGACACAAAACGGGAATAACGTGCAACTAATTTCTTATGGTTTACTTTCCGAGATCACTTACGGGAGAGAGGGTGGGGGGACCCCCGTTATTATTTCAATGCAACAATATATGAAACGTAATTTACACGATGAAATTGATCGGGAGTACGTGTTGGCGAAAAAGAAACGATATTTTCTTTTCCTTTTCCGCGCTTTTTGTTTTTCTCTTTTTTCTTTTTTTTTTTTTTCTAATAAGAAATCTAACAAGTTCAGTCGTTTAATCGTCACATCGGTATTATTACTTTGTAGTTTTTATCGTATAAGAATCCGATTATTACACGGATAATTATCTGGAACGAACGTGTCGAATGATTGATTGATGATTGATGATTTTTGTAAAATGAAAAGAAAGGAAAGGATAAAAAAGTCGAGGCAAAAAAAAAAAAAGAAAAGAAAACAATCATAACGCGACGTCGTAGTTACCAAAACTTTAGATTATTTAGATTAATTTTTCTTGAACCGTACGTGATGTATCATAAACGCGACGCATAAACCGTATCACGCCATTGCGGTGGATAATACGAAGACGTAAATAAAGAGGGGGATATAATTCAAAATTGCACGGGACATAGGAAGTAATGGTCCCATAACCGAGCACGCGGTGATTGCATCCTTCCAATGTATATTCAAGTAAATAAATATTTGAAAGTCGAAGCGCGCAGTCGTAACTTTATTGGGGCCATCCTCCATCTCGCGTAACCTTTTTCACCGATATTTCGAGAGAGGAAGTCCGATAGTTTCCCATTTCCCGCTCTTCCGTCGTTTCTCTTTTCGTTTCTACTCTTTCCCAACGTCCCACCCCCGTTCTTCTTCTTTCTTTGGGATTTTTGTTTTCATTTTTTTTTTTTTTTTTTTATTAGAAAAAAAATAAATAAATTCTAAACGAGACGAGAACGCGAGCGCGAATAAAACATCCGGACGGAAGTGAACTGAACTATCCTTGAGAAGAAGAAGAAGAAATAAAAAAATAACGTCAAGTTTGCTTTTAAATAAGTCAATGAATTTTTAAAGAAGTAAAAAATAAATGTCAATGGTACTCTCTCTCTCTCTCTGTTCTACCTTCGCTTCGCTATTTCTTTTCTTATTTTTTTTTCTTCCTTTTAAATTTTTCTTTATCTTAATTTTGTCTTCATCAAAGACTTATTCGCAAGTAATATGTAGAAGTGTAATGGGACGATTGATAGCAATGACGTATTTTTCTATTTTTTTTTTTTTATTTTTTTTTTTATACGTACGTGTATAAAGTCAGGTTGAATGTTTGAGAAAAACTGAAAAAGCTTTCTGGCACTCCTCTCTCTCTCTCTCTCTCTCTCTCTCTCTCTCTCTCTCTCTCTCTATTTCTACTCCACATTTCGGAATATTCGAAATTTCTCACTTTCACGCGCGTTCTCTATCGTTCCCCGCGTCGACGACTACGATCGCGACAACGACTATGACTACGACGACGACGAGGACGACGAGGACGACGAGGACGAGGACGAGGATGAGGACGAGGACGAGGACGAGAAAGGAGGTCGCAGTGGAACGTAACTCCAAGTATCGTCGAAAACAACGGTACGTTGTTAAATAACGCCGAAAACACCCGTTGCGCCCCCGAAACGAGCGGAACGAAGCGTGTACCGCAATAAATTTCGCGCAAATGACGTCACGCCGAGAAGGAAAGGAGGTTGGCGATGGGGAGGAGGGGAGGATGAGAGGAAGTAAGGTTAAGAGGTAGTAAGGAAGGAAGGAAGGATGAAGGATGGCAAAGGAGTAAAAACGTAACGTGTCCTCGAGTACTCGACGTTTTCTTCCTTTTCTGTGAGAGCAAAATGGTGCTTAACGATTTGCGTTTAACGTTAGTAAAGGGAAAAACGAGGATGGATGTAGAAAACGAAGGAGTGAGAGAGAGAAGGAGAGAGAGAGAGAGAGAATGTGTGTGCTTGAAAGAGAGAGAGAGAGAGAGAGAGAGAGAGAGATCTTTGAAAATGTTGGAAAGCGGAAACTCGCAAAATGGCCGACCGAAAGCTTTACACTTGGATCTCTTTTTGTATTTGGGAAATGTTTAGACGAAAAGGACCGGGTCGAGGGGCATTGTTCAACGACGATTTTGCTCGAGAATAATTGTACGTGCGTTTCCTTGGACCAAAAGGTGGTCCATAGAGATAGGGATAGAAAGAGAGAGAGAGAGAGAGAGAGAGAGAGAGAGAGAGAGAACGGAAGCTGCGGCAAGAACGCGTTGCTGCACGCGTGTCATGTGCACTGTTCCAGGTCAAACACGAACGAGTTGTTCGTTTTAGAGGAAAACCATGTAACCGGTTAGCGTCCATTCCCCTGGAGGCTCGGTGTTACTGCCGTTGTTGGAATGATGCTGCATGGAAACAGCCGGAAAATAAAGCTTTGCAATGCAACCGGTTATCGTTCCCCTCTTGTCTCTTCTCTTCTCCTCTCTTCTCTTCTCTTTTACTCTTCTCTTCTTTCACACCCCTCCTCTCTCTCTCTCTCTCTCTCTCTCTCTCTCTCTCTCTCCTCTTCTTTACCATAACTCGACGAGAACTTTCGAACGGTGATCTATCAGGATACGTTTGTGAACGGAAATAAAGCGAGCTACTATACTTCTGTCAGACTTATTTTCAGCTGTATATATATATATATATATATATATATATATATATATATATAAATATAATATAATATGTGTGTGTGTGTGTGTACGTGTATGTATACGAACGATAAATTGAGTCAAATACATTTTTCTTTATGATAATATGGATGCTTTCGAGTCTCTTACAGTTCAAAAAGTTCAAATATGTAGTTTGTCTCTCTCTCTCTCTCTCTCTCTCTCTCTCTCTCTCTTTCTCCTTCTCTACCTCTTTCAATTTTTCTATCTATCTCTTACGTTACGAATTTATTCTCGAAAAGAATTTGTTACAACGACATGAATACATTGCAATTTCTCATCATTCTGGAAGATACTCTTAAAAAAAAAACAAAAGAAAAAGAAAATAAATGAATGAATGAATGAATGACTGAATGAATGAATAAATAAATAAATAAATAAATAAATAAAACAAAAGAGAAAAATTTCTTTCTTTCAAATGCGTATTACGTTTACGACAATCAATAATCTCGCGGTGTACATACATACGTACGTACGTATCCTAGGTAAAACAAAGCATTCATGTAAAATGTTTTCGTAACTTGAGAAATTTCGTTATCCAATTAAACGAACGAAGAGTAAAATGTGTGAGTGAGTTAATGAGTATTACGTGTATGCGTAAAATAATTTTCCAGGTATCCAACAATACTGTGCAACTTTTAATGACGTCGTTATCGTACAGGTAACACCATGGTTAAAAATATTTAAAATTTATTAATTATAAAGTGTGAAAAAAAGACGAGGGGAAAGAGAAAATAAAAGGAATACAAACAGAAAAGAATGTAGAACGTGTAACCTTCCTCATTCTCATTCTACTTATATATACCGTACCGTCATCGTCGTCGTCGTCGTTCCGATCCCGAAAGCTAAGTCATAAGTACGGTTTCTTATTTACCCCCTTTTTTTTTATCATTATTAGTCTTTTTTTCTCTCTTTTTTCTTTTTCTCTTCTATTTTCTTTTTTTTTTTCTTTTTATTATGGAATTTCGAAAGACTCGAAAGTACGAACGACTTTTTTAAACGACGAACAAACATGAATGGCGAATGAATCGTGGTAACGTTTAGTTTTATATATTTATATATTGTTTGTGTATATATATATATATATATATATATATATATATATATTAATATACATATATATACATATATATACATACATATATATATATATATATATATATATGTCCGTCTGTATGTATGTACATATGTACGTATGTATGTACGTTGTGCTGACGGGTAAGAGCTTTGCTAATAAGGCTCCAAGTATTTTCGCGACGATCCAATTTCATCTGTTCTCTCTCTCTCTCTCTCTCTTCTTTCTCTATCTATCTATCTTTCTCTCTCTCTCACTCTCAAGTGTAAGGGGAACGTCGACGAAGGAAAACAACGTAAGGATGGTTGAAGCGGGGAGGAAGTAGCAAGAAGGCATCGAAGGAAGTACGAGACTAGGAACGACAAAGAAATGAAAGAAAGAAAGAAAGATGAGGGAAAGAGAGAAAAAAATAAATAAATAAATAAATAAAAAAGAGGAAGAAGAAGAAAAAGAAAAGGAAAACACTCGACGAAAACTCCTCCTAGGTACCCACTCGAGATCTAATTACACTCTCGGTTTATGACCGTCGAAGCTAAGGAGGAAGACCTTCGCAAATTATTTTCTCTTATCTTTCCTAATTGCGTTCCCCGTTGGCTTTGTTTTCTGAGTGACTACCCAAAGCCATTTAAAACCAGTCGTCTTTTCAATATGTCGAGAGTGTTTCTTGAAAATCTTTCGTTCAACTCCATCTTTCCTTTCCTCACCTCACTCTCTCTCTCTCTCTCTCTCTCTCTCTCTTTTTCTTTTAAACAGTCCTAAGAATAATATATATATACATACATACATACATACATACATACATATATACATACATATATATATATATATATATATATATATATCCTTTCAAGCGCTTATACACTCGCCTTTGTAAAGGAGCCAAGAGAAATGAAATTTCTTTTCTCGAATTAGCATTTCTTCCTTTCGTACCTATTACTCTTACCACCCTCTTCCCCCTCCCTCTTCCTCCTGCGTACGCCATCGGCTTCGATTATCTTTTTCATCTGTTTTTCTCACTCGCTCTAATTCTCTCTCTCTCTCTCTCTTTAGTCCTTGGCGTCGTCGGCTCATCCAGTTCCGATCGTTTTATTCGAGGAAGAAAGCGTGAAATTTTTGGAAGGGTCCGAGGAGAGATCATAAATTCGTCACGTCCAACTGGAAATTCTTCGGATTAATCTTTTTTTCTTTTTTTTTTTTTTCTTCTTCTTTTTTCTCTCTGTTTTTTTTTTTTTCACGGAGCGCATAAATTAGGGAGTTAAGCGAGCAAGAGATAAAAATTAAAATGGTCCGCGATGCCGGAATAAGGCATAGCCGTAGTCTAAACGAGAACGGGGAATGAGAAAGAGAAAGAGAGAGAGAGAGAGAGAGAGAGAGAGAGAGAGAGAGAGAGAGAGAGAGACGTTCGTACATTTTGTCTTATGCCAGGTATTAATGACAACAGAATATCTCGGGAACTCGAAGAAGTACTTTTAAAGCAATTACTGAACTTGGACTCGGTCGGTCTAAAGGAGAAGTAGCAGTCACTTCAAGTAGAGGAACTCTATATTAAAGTAGATTAATAGAACATCGGAGGATTCACCAAATTTCACCGTACGTTAAGTATGCTTTCTCGTGAGGAAAGATGAAAAGGGAACGATCCTTGTATGCGTGTATTAATGTGTATGTCCGTGTGTGTCTGTGTCTCTGTCTGTGTTTGTGTGCATGGGTGTGCGTGAGCGTCTGCGTATATCGGGTGTTCCTATACATATATATCATAACACTGTGTATATCTACGTACCAATTAAATTCTCTATATTTTATATTCTCTCTCTCTCTCTCTCTCTCTCTCTCTCTCTCTCTCTCTCTCTCTCTTTCTCTCTCTCTCTCTATTTAAGAGGGAGGGGAATATAAAATCAAAGAAAATATCGGCCATGGTAACGCGGAAGATTGCTCGATAAAATTTTAGTAAACGACACGGTCGCTTCATCGAACTCGGTCACGCCTCTTAAAGTCCTTTATATTCTCGCTTACGTGTCCTCGTCCAACATGGAAGAACTTTCCTCGTTGGAGTTTGTTTTCCGTCCTACAAAAAAAAAAAAAGAAAAGAAAAACAGAAAAAAGAAGAGAAGAAAATACGCGTTGAGTACGTTTTCCTTCTTTTTTTTTTTTCTTCCTTTTGCTTCCTTTTTCCCTTCCCTTCTTCTTCTCTTCGATGAGCCATCTTGACGAATATATATATATATATATATATATATATATATATATATATATATATAACATCGAGAACGGTGAACGGTAACAACCCCATTAATTATTCACGATTGGATTTTCATCCTTATCGTCCCAATTCGATTCGGCCGACGATTGTAACGGATTTGTACATGGCTCGATTAAAATAATGATTTCGTTTCGTAATAAAAGAGATATCGAGGTAAATGACACAAAGAAGCTTGATTGACGCGGCGACACCGTGATCTGGGTGAGAGTGAGGGTGTAAGGGGACGGTAGGGGGTAGGTGTCTGTGGGAAAAGCTTTACGAATGCAAAACACGAACGTCATTTGATCATTTGCACGTTCGTAACGACGCGCGGTTTCAATCGTTACGTTCATTAAATTCGAATTCGGTTATTTAGATTTATTTACCGAATAAGAGGTTGCCTCTCGGTATTTTGCGACCGCGCACGCTTATATTGTACGCGATCGCCAAACGGAACGCGAGTCCAATGTCAATAAAAGTAGCTTTTCGAAACGACCAAAGCAATTTGCTCGTAATATCGTCGCATGGGTTTCTCGATTAAACATGGATTCCATTTTTAATTTGGGATATATATATATATGTATATATATATATATATATATATATGTATGTATGTATGCATGTATGTATGTATGTACATACGACGTTTATTAAATTTTCTTTGCCTCACCTTTCCCTCTCTCCCTCCCTGCCTCCCTCGAGGTCCACTCTCTTTTCTTTTCTCTTCTTCCGTTTTCATTCTCTTCGATTTTTTACTTTGATCCTTTCGTCCCTTAGAACTTCATATTTTTACAATCTCACACGTCCGACTTACGTGCGATTGACATAACACAAAATAAGAAGGAGAAGACGAAGAGTATTTTATTTCTTCGAAGGATAATTGAATTACATTACTTGTTCGATCGGTCAAGTTCGTGAAGAAAAAGAACAAAAAAAAAAAAAAGAAAAAGAATAGAAAAAGAAAAATAACGAAACAGAAAAAGAAATGAGTCTCGGATCTTACTCTTTCATAATTATACCGAAATGGGAATAATAATTATTGAAATAATGTTAGATATTTGAGGGTATTTTAAATGGTATTAAAAAAAAAAAAATAATAATAATATAATAATAATAATTCTTCATCGAACTCTTCGTCCTCTCGAACAACGACAAAAAACAAGAGAAAAGAAAAGAAACGAAAAGGAAAAAAAAAAGAAAAAAGAAAAAAGAGAAAATCAAACAAATCGTTTAGTTAATACGTAAAGAAGAGAATATAGTAGAACAACTCTCTTCGTGGGGTTAAGTGTGTTGACGAACGGGAGCTATGAGGTAGGGCAGAGGGAGGGAGGAGGGGTGGAGCGAGGGTGCGAAGCGGGCGAATAGAGAAAAAGTGGCTGGAGCGAGGGAGCGTGGAGAGAGGAGGATGGGAAGATGGTTGGAGAAGGAAGGGGAAAGAAAATTAAAAGAAAGGAAAGCATAGAGATAAACTTAATCCCCGTGATCGTAACACTAAATCTGTAAAATGTGTGTAAGGCCAATGATCCGGCTCGTTGTCTTTTACTGACAAATCGAATAGATAGGTCAGCCATCGTGGAAAATGGGAGGAAAAGCTTTCAGAAGAATTACGGGAGGCGAACGATGTCGTAAACGGAGACACGCTCTGTGTGTGCCGATATCTTCTGCAGCCAAGATAAGAATGTTCCTCCTGGGAGGAAGAAAAGAGTAGGAGGACGTATCCGAGAGAGAGAGAGAGAGAGAGAGAGAGAGAGAGAGAGAAAGAGATAGATAGATAGATAGATAGATAGAGAGAAAGAGAGAGAGAGAGAGAGAGAATGAGAGAAAGAAAGGATCGACGCTG
This sequence comes from Dolichovespula sylvestris, assembly GCA_918808275.2. Taxonomy (NCBI): domain Eukaryota; kingdom Metazoa; phylum Arthropoda; class Insecta; order Hymenoptera; family Vespidae; genus Dolichovespula; species Dolichovespula sylvestris. Next base: position 6,941,319 of record OU964964.1, read on the forward strand.
ACAAATCTACGTACACTGGAAGGGCACTTTTATTGTGGCGGACGATAGTAATTTGATGAAAAAAGGTTACACACCGACACGTTTCTTTGCCGTTAAGGCGATCGTCGAGAAGCTTAATGTCTTTTAACGGCAAATAACATTCTACCGGGATGAACGCTTTGAAATGCTTCGTTTGTACAAGGAGTCATTTTGATCTTCGGTAAAACCTCCGAGCAACGCCCTTATCTATAATTTGCTTTTTCTCTTACTTTCTTTCTCTTTCTTTCGTTTTTCTTTTTTTTTTTTACTCACTTTCACTCTCCCTCTTTCTCCGTTTCGCGATAACCGACACTATAACTTTTTCCCTTTTCGATATTTCCGATTCCGGAAGATCGACATTTACGTTCTTCCTTTACGTTTGGTCAACAATACGGTGCCACACACCCACCTTAATTACTTACTCCTATAAACTTCCTCCAACATTTCTCACATCCTCCGAATTTTATCGAATTAATAATAATTCTTCATCCGGTACCTATACGATTACGTCGTTTCACGCTCTATAAAAAAAAAAAAAAAAAAAAAAAAAAAAAAAAAAAGAAAAAAGAACGAAAAGAAAGGCTTATGAGAAGACCTTATAAAGACCTATTTTATTTTAATTTTTATTTAATTGCAATAAAACTTTGCATGCTCACGTTTCTTTTCATTTCTTTTTTTTTCATTTGAAGTTTTTTTTCTGCTTTTATATATATATATATATATATATATATATATATATATATATATATATATATATATATATAGACACATACATATTATTATTATTGTTATAGTATCGGATATAAAAATAAATTATGCCACTGAATATTGATTCGATTTTTTCTTTCCCCTTAATCCATTCTTTATATAACTAATAAATTAACCATTAAGAGGATAACCTTAAGTTTTCTATCGCGATCGAACGTATGAATTTTTCATTACGGGGAATTCATAAAACATAAGGATTTTAAGAATAAAAATTTACAACCCCGATATATAGGGTGGAAGGTAAGGTGGATAGGACGTTTCGTAAAATGTTCCTTGGGTAATATTACCCCATCTCTTAAATTACGTGAACGCGTACGTCACGCACCTTAAGATAAATGGGGAAATTGGAGAAATTCCTAGGACGTTCGCAGGACGTCTAAACTTTTCGCGACCGTCGAGAGGATGAGACTGGGGATTCTCTCTCTCTCTCTCTCTCTCTCTCTCTCTCTCTCCCCTTCTTTTTCCCTTTTTTTTTTCTTTTACGAGGCCACGACGTATAACGTCTACTTCTTCGTTCCTACTTAAAGAATTCTCGAAAAAGCGAAAGCAGAAGAAAGAAGACCATGAGGAACATGAGAGAGAGAGAGAGAGAGAGAGAGAGAGAGAGAGAGAGAGAGAGGGACAAGCTATGGTGGCGTAACGTTCGTGTTGGTAGAAGAAGAGTAATGCTCTTCTCCGAAGATAGCTAAAACCCTTTTCCACTTCGAGTCGGCGACGATTCGTTGGAGATTGAATTGTCTGCTTCGCAGCCGAGAGAGAAAGAGAGAGAGAGAGAAAGAGAGAGAGAGAGAGAGAGAGAGAGAGACTCTCGCCGTTTGCATGACTCTCCGAGTATTTCTTCGAAAAGTCTACGGTATTTACCTTTTGCTTGCTTCCAGATACAGAAGGGGATAGGGGTAGTTTTTAAAGCATCTTAAAGAGACAAATTATTTGTCTACAACATACTTATGACAAGTACGTAAGTAGTATATCGTAACGATTAATTCTATTTGTCGACGAGCATGCATCGAAAGTTTTTATCAACTTGTTGCTCGATCAATCTGTTCAATCTATTAAAGAAAAAAAGAAAGGATGATGACGAATTTTGGATTTTTCTTTTCCTCTCTTTTTTTTTTTTTTTCTATAATTACCGAAATGATAATTATTAAAGTGATGTAAATCGTAAGTATCTTTAAATATAGTTTTTATATTAACGAATTAAAGTTATGTGTATATGTGTATATGTATATATATATATATATTTGTCAAGTAAATACATTGAAATATTTATAAATGTGATAAAAATGGATCGATCGTTATTAATATCATCATCATCATCATCATCATCATCATCATCATCATCATCATCATCATTATTATTATTATTATTATTATTATTATTATTATTATTATTATTATTATTATTATTTGTTATATGTACCGTTAGATGAATAAATTCGTTCAACTTAATAATAAGAACTTACAAGTAGGTAAGTAATTGTATCATGTATCTATATGTGTGTGTGTGTGTGTGTAAAAATTATATAAAATATTTAAATAAATAATAATATCATTATTCTTCGGTATGGATATAATAATGAAACTTATTTCACACATCGCTGATCTCTGATGGTATATCTTCATAAAACGTTTTCAACCTTTCCGTGAAAGTTCACGTTAGAAAGGAGGAAAGAAATAAAGAAAGAGGGAAAGGGAAGAGGGAGGAGGAAGGGAGTAACGCGTTTTAATTAAAAAATTTATATATTAAAGGGAGAAATGCTTTAAGAACATTAAAATGTCCGTTGAAGCTTTCACAATCGTGCACGACATGTAACTGGCTTCTTGGAAGTATTAAAATATACAAAGAGAACTTATTACAATGATTTTATTCTTATGTGCTTTGAAAGCTCACGAAGAGAGGAAAATGCAGGGTGAGGGGGAGGGAGGTGGTAAGGGAATATTAATTTTTGTTAAATTTACCGGCACGTTAAAATAATAAGAAAATATACGTTCCCGAATGAGATTTATATCGGATTAACAAAATTAATTCACTCGGGTGACTTTATCGTTTATTAAAAAAAAGAAAGAGAGAGAGAAAGAGAGAAAAAAAGAACATTCTCCATTCCCCGTCCATTATCCACGATTTACAAAAAAAAAAAAAAGAAAGAAAAAAGAAAAGAAAAAAATATCGCACATTCAACGAACACGCTGTAACCTTTGTATTATTTGATTAGAAATAGAACGAAATTAATTTCTCATTTCGATTAAACAATTAATCGAAATTCTTTCTTTTCTCTTTATATTTTTCTTCGTTTATCTTCCTTTCCCTTCCCTCTTCCTTTCCCATCCCCGACGTATTTCGATGGAACGTTACTACACGCTGATTAACAATATCTCTGTGATGAGAGAAACCGTTCGAAAAATATCACGAAAGCATTCTCTTTGCTTTTCCTTTATCAATATCGCGGTAAACGAACGAAAGAGAATACGTGAAAGATAGAAATACGGCGATCTTTATACGTGTGCAACGGCAACATTTTCATCCACTGCACGAAACATTATTGAATCGTATTTCTAGACGCATGCATATGGGTATCGGGATCAGAGAAGCGAGGCAATTTGATTTGTGCCTTGCGGGGAACTAGACGTAAACGGTACGAATATCTTCGCAAAAATGAATCCTATTCTGTTTTTTTCTTTTTCTTTTTTTTTTTCTCTGATTCACCATCGGAGATACACGTATTGGCCTCGTAATTTCGTTAAAGTCGTTTATAAAGATATAAAAATAATAAATGGAAAAGAAATCGTCATTTCGTCGTGACAACAAATTCATATTATTCGTATCTATTTATGCGAGATCTAATAGAAATCTAACGAATTAATGTATTAGATGATAGATGCATATATTATACGTAGAAAAATGAAAGAATGAAAAAGAAATAATATATATATATATATATATATATATATATATATATATATATTCGATATATTAAACTTTCATGAGCACGTACAGCAATACTTCTCTCTCTCTCTCTCTCTCTCTCTCTCTCTCTTTCCTTTCCTCTCATTGTTCTTTTCTACGTCGCCTAGAATACTGTTCTATCTCGCTCACGCACACTCAATCTCTCCCTCGCTCTCTCTCTTTCTTTCTTTTTCTCTCTCTCCATCTCTTTCTCACTTTCTCACTGTGAAAGAGGTAGATATTATCGAAACGGATGCAGCCTGTATATAAATCGTTGAAATCGACGAGAAACTCGGGAGAAAAGTCGCCAAGGAGATTCGCAATAAAGCTGATTGCAAGCAAGTAGGAAGATATGTATGTATATATGTATGTATGTATGTATGTATGTATGTATGTATGTATGTATGTATGTATGTATGTATATATATACCTGATAAAATAAATGGTTCTTTTCCTTTTTCTTCTACTAGAGGTCCTCCTTCTCTTATTATTGTTATTATTGTAGAAACTATTATAATACTCAGCTAGGTCCATTGAGTGAGCTTGTCAGACAGGATGAAAAGGATCTCATAAAATTCATATAAGAAGAGAAAGAGAAGAATTTTAACATCAAAAAAAAAAACACACCAAAAAAAGAAAAAGAAAAAGAAAAACAAAAAACGAGAAGGAAGAAAAAATGATTCTACACTTTACTACCCTTGTATATTCTGTTTCCTTTTTTTAAAATCCATCCACGTAAAACGTTGTTATTAATTTCAATTAGGTAATCGAATCTTCAATCGAGATTTTCCGTGATTCTCAACTTAGTTGTTGGATTTCCCTTCGACTAATCGGTCCGTCTTCGAAATGCAATTGAATCGAAAGCTTGAGAGAAGGCTACTAAGGTAGAATGCGAGAGAGAGAGAGAGAGAGAGAGAGAGAGAGAGAGAGAGAGAGAGAGAGAGAGAGGGAAGGAAGGAGAACACAGAAGTCTAATCGACGTAATCAATGTTCAATCTCGCAATTGCAACGGTGATTAATAATAGGCAATTAGCACGTTCCCCCCGTATCTAATTATTCACCGTTAACGTCCATTAGCGTCGACCGACTGGCTTGGTTAGAGTAAGACGAAATGGCCTTGGTGAGAGTGAGTATGAGATATATATATATATATATAGAGAGAGAGAGAGAGAGAGAGAGAAGAGTGAAAAGTGAAGAGAGAAAAGAGAGAGAGAGAGAGAGAGAGAGAGAGAAGAGAGCACGAATCGTGGCAAATATACGAGGATCGTTCGCAAAATGGAATCGGTTTCCGTGTTCTTCCACCATATTCATGTACGTTTCACCTTCGCGAGTTTCGCTATGAGAATTTTCGAGGATCGATCGTTAACCTCGCGAGATCGTTAGGATCGTGCTTTTCTCGTGACACGATAAAATACGAAACGATGCTTCTCTCGACGTATTTTGTAACATGGTATATATATATATATATATATATATATATATATATATATGTATGTATGTATGTATGTATGTATGTATGTATGTATGTATGTATGTAAGTAGGTTTATTATACAAAAATATATATCTACGTGTATCATCGCGATAATTATAGGAACTCTGTCAAGGAGAATTCAAAGTGTAATAATAATTATTGTGTTTCAATAATCGTCGTTCACAAATTGGAATATAAATGATATCTTTCTATTTTCTTTTCTATTCTTTTCTTTTCAACTCTTTAATTTTTTTTCTTCCTTTTCCTACTCCCTTTCTTTCTTTTTTTCTTTTAATCTCTAACTCAAATTGCAGAACGAAGAAGGGGCTGGTACGAAGAGAGAAGGAAGAAGAAAAGGACAATGTCGTTCTTCTTTCGACGAGATGAGAAAGGAGGATAGTGAGAGAGAGAGAGAGAGAGAGAGAGAGAGAGAGAGGGAGAGAGAGGAAAATAAAAAAAAAAAAAAAAAGAAATGGAGTTCGATTCTCGAATGGGACTATAATTATGGTAAGATTTATTATGCGTCCGTGTAGATTTAAAATTTTAAGAACCCTATCCTCATCCTTTTCAACACGCTTATTTATACATTCTTTTCTCGTAGATAGGTAGGTACGGAGTTATTCTAAAAGTAAAATGCGAATCGAGCAACGAATAGAAGAAGAAGAAGAAGAAGAAGAAGAAGAAGAAGAAGAAGAAGAAAGAGAAGAAGAAGTAGAAGAGGAAAAAGAAGAAGATGTCGAGAAGAATAAGACGATGAAAAAAAAGGAAGGAAAAAAAAATAGAAGAAGAAAAAAAGAGACATGGCCTGTTTATTTTTTTATGTAAATCTGAAAGACGAAGACTACTCTCTCTCTCTCTCTCTCTCTCTCTCTCTCTCTTTATGAAAGAGAGTTACATCTTATTATAACAGCAGTGCATATTAAAGTTCTCATCTGTGCGATAACGAAGATCAAGAGAAGAAAAGAGTTTCCTAAGAGGCAAATAAAAAAGCGATTTTCCCTTTAGAAAATTAAATTTTCTCCGTTTCTTTATATATATATATATATCTCTCTCTCTCTCTCTTTCTCTCTCTTTCATTACAATTTTTTTTTCTTCTCTCTCAACTTCCAACCGTGCTAACTACAAACCCCACTACTATCTTTACGATCCAACGAGCATTCTATTACCGCTATATCTGATAAACGTAGAATAGAGTTTAATTGCAAGTGAAATTTGTTGTCAGAAATTTATCTGCAATCGCTCTAATCTATTCCACACATATTTCTCCGTATAGTTTTTTCTTTTTTCGCTTATGATTCCTAATAATAACAAATCGATTTCACTTTTCGTAATTATGAAATAATTACAAATCAATCTCACTTCCTTTTACGCTCTGTCGTCCGACAAACTCTGCAAAATTGATGACTCTTAACGTTTATTGTTAACCAAGTATATCTGTTCTATTTAATCGTGCGTGTATGTATGCGTGTAGTATATGTATTGATGAAGAATATCTCTCTCTCTCTCTCTCTCTCTAAAAAGAAAAATAAATCAGAGAGAGAGAGAGAGAGAGAGAAATAACAGATTATACCTTAAAAAGAAAAGAAACGTTATAAAAGTGAAAATAAGAAAGATCGAATATAAGTGTACGTTCCGGAGAACGCGGGAGAAACGATTTCAACCCTATTTCTAGTGTGTGCGTTACCTTTGAAGGGATAAAGGAAAGGTTTATTTACAAACGACAGGATTCTTAAAGGATCGTTATTCATTTGCGACGAATCCAAAAAATTGTATGCATCTTTTCCGCGGTAAAAGAGAGATTGTCGATGGGAGTGTAGTGTCGGGGAGGGGGAATAAGAGAGGGGTGGGATTGAAGAGAAAAGAAAGAGACAGAACGAGAGAGAGACAGAGAGAGAGAGACAGAGAGGGGGGGGGGGAGTACAAGCCAACGAAAAGAATAACGATCCCACGATGCTGCTTGGTTTCCAGTGCCAGAACGGAACAATCGTCGTAGATCCGTCGTCCCAGGACAATGGACCAGCGATTTATCGGGAATAGCACGCTCTGATCCCGAAAGCCTTGGTGTTCACGTCGAAACCTGCCGTGGATCGATTTACGCGCCATTCTCCGAGCCCACCGGTCGACCCAACAAGTACTCCTCCTCCCCTCACCCTCTCCCGCTATGCCATAGCTCCCTCACTCGCCGCCCATTCCATCCACCAACGCCATTGCTCACTCCCACGGCGCCTCCTGCCTCGTCTCTCTCGCCATATCTCTATGCTTCTTACTCTCTGTTGTAACTACCCCCTCCCCACGTCCAGCAGCAACCCCTCGGTACCGATATCCAACGCGCGTAATCACTTTTTTTCTCATAATCGATAGGACAAGCGATATTATTTTTCGTGTTAATTGTTTTCTCTCTCTCTCTCTCTCTCTCTCTCTCTCTCTCTCTCTCTCTCTTTTCTTTCGTACTCGTTGTTTTCTCCTTCTCCTTCTTCTTTTTCTTTTTGTTCGGTTGTTCCGTGTCTTTTCTTTCTTCGCTTATTCTTCCCCTAGCCCCGTGAACGATCGTTCGAACGTTCGATGAGATGGAAATTCGTAGCCGATGGAAATAACGATTTTACGTAAATTTTATAATATATTGAAATATTGAAATATTCGTACTGATTTGAAAATATATATTTCGTGCGTCAGTCGTGTGCGTGTGTGCGTGTGTGTGTGGGTACGCACGCATATGTACGTACATATAATGGATAAAGTGAAAATAGAAATTATTCAATTTCTTTGATATCGTAAAATTGATTGTTAATGTTAGAATCGTAAGATAAATTTTACGAATGAACGTCGAACGTATAAAATTATTTACAGATTTTAAGGAGGAGGAAGGATTGTTTGATAAAAGTGAAACGTTTGATCGACGTAGATAAGATAATCGGACTCATTGGATGATTGGACTCATTGGATTCATTTTATAATATATATATATATGTGTGTGTGTGTTTATGTATAATATGACATAATTCAATTTATATTTTTCGATTGACCGATACGCTGAACTTGAATTTTCTCGAAACTACAAAAAATGAACAAGTCCTTTTTTTTTGAATAAACGATACACACACACACACACATATATTTATATATCCATCTCGTTGCACTGTTCGAAGGCGACAACATATGATGGTAAGGGGTAAGGGGGAAGGGAGGGAAATAATCCAAAGAACTATATAGATAAATTTGATCGTTCGCAATCTTCCGGTAGTTAGTAGTAAACTCTACGAGGTTTACGCGGTTGAAGGTACTAACCGATGTCTATGGGTCTCATGAATCTCTTTAATTTATAATTATTAGCCATTCGTTGTCACGCTTAATCGAGCGGAAATGAGTCATTACCCTCGAAAATGCTCTAACGGCACTAATAGCGTGAAGGAAGCCGAGACATATTTCTTTCCTTTTTCTTCACTTCTCTTCTCTCTCTCTCTCTCTCTCTCTCTCTCTCTCTCTCTCTCTCTCTCTCTCTCTATCTCCAGACATTTTACTTTATCTCTCCGTATTACGTTTCTATATCTTTCGTCTTTGACAACATATTTGCCGTACCTTACGAGTTCCTAGTAAGAACAAACGGTGATATATTTTTGGCAGATTAACGAGGTGTGTATGTTTAATATTAAGGACGTGGAAAATTTCTACGGGGTACAAGGAGAGACAATCAGAGTCAGGATGTAATTAGAGAGGACTAAGTGCTAGCTTTAATCATCTCCAATTTATCATGGCTATGTCCCGCATCTAAATCGTCGAGATTTAATTATACTCCTTCTCTCGTTCCTAAAACTTAATCATTTCTAATCGTTCGTAACGAAAGTCTTCACTTTGTTAACTGTCTTTCTTTTCTCTCTCTCTCTCTCTCTCTCTCTCTCTCTTCCTCTCTTCTTTTCCTTTATACTCCCGCTGAGTATCCCATCCTACTTTCACGTCGCGGAGCCCCTTTAGAGAGAAAAGGAGAGAGAGAAGGTATTAATATGAAAAACAAAAAAAAAAACAAAAAAAAAAGAAAAAAGAAAAAAAAAAATAGAAAACGATGAAGTTGGAGAAAAGTTGATGCAAGGGTATTTCAAACGCATTACGCGAATGTTTTTCAACATATTCGCACGTCGTAAAGCTCCAAAGTTATTCGTACCATCGAAAAGGGGGTAATTTTTTTTCTTCTCTATTTTGTTCTCTCGATTTTTTTCTTTTTGATTTTTTTTCCGACAGCAGATGCGCCGACGAAATGCAACGAACATTTGGGACATCAATTCGACGAAACCATACTGGACAGAACTGATTGTGAGCCTGGTACAGGATAGGCGAGGGGGGGAGGGGGATTTACTGGAACGTGTTAACACGATCGACGAGTAATTCGTGAAACTTGTCAATGCAGAAGTATTAATCGCTTTCATGAAGTTTCCTACCCCAAAACGTTTTAGAATCGCTTGTCACAAACCGGGTATAGTTAGTGCTTTTCGTCAAGCGACTCTACCATCCGTTATTTGCAGACCCGTGAAATACCGTATAGTATATTCGACATTCAACCCGTTCGAATAGATCGTTCGAATTCAAATTACTTTTCGTTTTGAGATATTTTTCAAACGAAAAATTTGCTATCCCCTTTCTCTCTCTATCTCTCTCTCTCTCTCTCTCTCTCTCTCTCTCTCTCTCTCTCTCTCTCTCTCTCTCTCTCTCTCTCTCTCTCTCTCTCATCGCGTACTATCGAAACATTTTCGTACATTCGTTTATAAATGATATCCTCTCTCGTTCTCTCTATCTCTCTCTCTCTCTATCTCTTTTATAGTTAATCTACATTAGCCACGTCAAAAAAAAAAGAGAGAGAAAAACTAGGAAGAAGAAAGGAAGACAAAAAAAAGAAGAGAGAGAGAGAGAGAAAAACTGCATTTCTCGAAACGATAACTTTCGACGAAAGTCCTTTGGAAAGGAGTTCCCAAAAAGGGGGGAGAAAAAAAAAAAGAAAAAAGAAAAATTGTAGAAGTAACGATGAAATTCATTATTAAGGGTCAAAAGGTAGAATTTACGAGGCGGCGGACAACTTTCGTAACGCTCTTGAAATCTGTATTCATTACGAACAGCTGTCTTATTTAATTAAACCCGACGATACCGAGACGATCGCCCTTAACGCATCCCGAAATCGTAGGAGCGATATTATAAATTAATCTCGCCCGGTATAGTAGGTTGCTCCGTTACCGTTACTGATGAATTTCTGGCTCGCTTCGTCGACTAATTAAATAGTATTTTTCCCCGTCCCCCTTCTCACTCTCTCTCTCTCTCTCTCTCTCTCTCTCTCTCTCTCTTTCTTTTTTTTTTTTTATTCTTTCTCCACGATCCGTTCGTTGAACGCCAGTGAAACACTCGACCCGACGGTGCGGATCTATTAATTAGCACGTATATTAGGAAAATTTTATTTCGACGTTGCACCAACTTTTTCACTCTTCCTCAGCTTTCAAATAGATTAGAAAAGTGTGCGGTGAGGTGGGTTGGTTAAAGTAAAAAGAGAAATAGAGATGGAGATGGAGATCGAGATAGATAGATAGATTGATATAGATATAGAGATAAAGACAGAGAGAGAAAGAGAGCGAGAGAGAGAGAGAGAGAGAGAGAGAGAGAGAGAGAAAGAAGAGAAAGTAATTTCATTCAACTGCGCGATCGCAGGACAAATAAAAAGCAGGTTTCATCTGCGAAGAGCAAGCGAGCGAGCGAGGGAGCGAGGGAGAACGATCGATCGGTTTTTGGACGAGGGGTAGCAACAGTAGAAGCTCTGGTTATAGAACGACTGTTCTATTTTCACGTGCGTTACTCGAAAATTTTCTCTCTTCTCGGAAAATTCGTTTTATCAACGACGCCGACGACGACGACGACGACGACGACGACGACGACGACGACGACGACGACGATGAACGAGATGGCACGGTGTTCGCTAACTCATCGCTATGGAACATCGAAAGTAACTTTCGGGGTTACGAATAATATATTCATATTTTCTCTTTCTGATTTAAAGTTAAATTGGAGTTAATAAAACATTGATAAAATCTTATTACCAGATTATATACGAACCTACGTTGGTATGTGTGTGTGTGTGTGTATATATATATATATATATATATATATTTCTTAGACGTACATATGTACGCGTTTATGTATGTATGTGTAATACATTTTATGTGTATGAACTTATATATATACATATATATGTGTATATATATATATATATATATATATATATATATATATTTATATATACTTATATGATATTCAAATATATGTCAGATGTAGATATATCGAACGAAATGAATCGTTTGAAATCATAAAACCGTGAAAAGTGAAAATCTTGGCTACGCTCCCGCACTCTGAATTATTTTATATTGGCGCGAAGAACCCGATAGGAATCTGGCAAAATCGCGATATCCCACGTGCCTTGAAATCGTTTCCTTGACTCGTATGATACATTTAAAAAAAAAAAAAAGAAAAAAACGAAGAAAGGAAAAATTCCTCCCAAGGACGGTTCATCCTCGAATCAGTTTGTAACTCCGTGTGACTGAATTGCAAAAAGAGAAATAAGAAAAAACGAATTAAATAAACGATTATTATAAATGGAGAATTCACTTTTCTTTAAATTAGGGTTCCCGTAGTTAGAGAATAAGTAGTAGAGATCAATCGAAGTAATCGATCAAGCAATTGTCATTCATAAATTAACACTTTCATTGACACGTAATTCTTCCTTGTAATTTCAAAGTAGTACGTAAAAGCGTGTGCGCGATAGTTGGCGGTACGACAGTTAAACCCGAAATAAAAAAAATTTTACAATTTCTCGTTGGTAAAGATAGGAAGAGAAAGAGAGAGAGAGAGAGAGAGAGAGAGAGAGAGAGAGAGAGAGAGAGAGAGAGAGAGAGATGAAAAAATAAAATAAAATAAGAAGGTATAATTCATTTAAGTAAGTATAATTTAATTGTCGCCTACTCGAACGTATTAATTCTTTTCTTCACATAAGTCGTCTTTTGATGTAGGTAACTAATTCGTACAAAAAAAAAAAAAAAAGAAATAAAAAGAAAAAAAAAAGAAAAAGAAAGAAAACAGGAAAAAACAAAAGTTTTCTGTTGT
>OU964964.1:6958648-6963648 GCA_918808275.2 Dolichovespula sylvestris
CTACCTACCTAACCCCTCTAACCAACCGACCAACCAACTAAATAATCTACTCGAAAACGCCGACGGTTCGAGAGGGATAGAGAGATTGATTGAGAGAGAGAGAGAGAGAGAGAGAGAGAGAGAGAGAGAGAGAGAGAGAGCTCAATATAAAAGAAATAGTCGAAAGAGATCACGAAGAAGTTTTACAAGAAATTGAAGTTATATATTATATTGAGCTAAGGTAAATCATTGTTATCTTCGACCTGGAAATACCTAACTGCTCTTTGCGATTTCAATCCTTTTTCTCGATATAACTCTCACAGGGTAGAAACTTTGCCAATATAAGACAATTAATAGAGTGAAGTGAATAGGGAATTGTAAGGGAGAAAATGAGAGAGAGAGAGAGAGAGAGAGAGAGAGAAGAAGAGTGCAAGAGAAATAGAAAGAGAGATAACGTCTGGAAAACGAGGACAGTGGCCATTATTGTAAAGAAAGTTGGATTTGCAGTTGGGCTTCAAGTACGCTTGACATTTCTACAACTAAATATTTATATCGATTTCCATGAATTTCACGATTCGAGCAACGAACAATCGATTGTGAAATATTCAAGAACGAAATGATAAAAGAGAGATAGAGAGACAGACAGACAGAGAAAGAGAGAGAGAGAGAGAGAGAGAGAGAGAGAGAGAGAGAGAGAGAGAGAGAGAGAGAGAGAGAGAGAGAAAATCTTTTCTCTGTCGTTCCATGATCTGATTTAAATAAGATATCGGTCAATTGTGAATTTTTAAAACGAACTAAGAGAGAGAGAGAGAGAGAGATAGAGAGAGCCATTCAATAATTCCCCAACCTTTCGTAAACTTTTTTGAAAGTTACTTTCAATACAATCGCACCAACGTCGGCTTCTACGTCTTTCTTCGTTAGTTAAGCGATAACTAGACCGATGGTTCGCCCCCCCCCCCCTCCCCTCCCCTCTCCTCTCTGATAATTGTTCCCTTGGTTTCTTAGCTAACGCTTTCTTAAAGTAAACTCGTCTGGAAGAAAATGTCTGAGCGTATGTCTCTCTCTCTCTCTCTCTCTCTCTCTCTCTCTCTCTATGTGTGTGTGTGTTAGAGAGAGAGAGGGAGAGTAAGGGAGAGAAAAAAGAAAAAGAAGAGGGGGAAAAAGAAAAGTAACGCAAAGTTTTCTTTCTCTCTTAGCTGAAGTTTACTTCGTTATACCGTTAAACCCATTGCGTTCGCATTTAAATAATCGACTTAGCATACTCGCGCAACAACCTTTGCAAATCCATTATCTCGTACGAACTTATCTTAGCTGTATAGATTATGATAAAAATGAATGGATATATCGATTTACCTAACCTAGTTTACGTATGAATTATTTGTTACAGAAGTAATAGTTTTTTTATATCAAGTTTCATATCGAACGAGAGAAATAGATGGATAGATGGATAGATAGATAGAGAGAGAGAGAGAGGGGGTGGGGGATAGAGATGGAGATCCATTTTATACTTTATTTTCCTATTTTCTATCTTCTTTTATTTTTAGTTTCCCTACCACCTCGCTATCATTGGATATAGCGATTTTGATTTACGTATATTGATACACGTAAGCATGGTGTACTATAGCCTGTTCCTCTCACCATAGAGATATGAATAATGCATGCAAGTGACTCTCGTCGAAGGATAAACTAGTGGGGAACGAACTTTGAAATGGCGTACTTCCATGAGTTTTCGAACAAGTGCATCGGAAGGAAGAAAATAAGGCGAGATCTATTATTCGTACCCTCTCTCTCTCTCTCTCTCTCTCTCTCTCTCTCTCTCTCTCTCTCTCTCTCTCTCTCTCTCGTCGGATCGATAGTACGACCGCGTTTTATCGTGAGAATCTTATTGATCGTACGTGGATGATATAATTATTGTAAAAATCGTGCGTAAAAACACGCAAAAGGATAAAAAAAGAAAATGTTTCTCATCCTTCTGACGAAATCATTAAAACGAATGAAATATTGTTGTCGGTACGTCTTGTACGACGTTTAAGGAGGGGAACAAAAAATGAAGTTCCTCTTGAGACCGAAAAAAGAGGAAGAAGAATGAAGAGGAAAAGGAGGAGGAAGAGGAGGAGGAGTAGTAGTAGTAGTAGTGGGAGAAGACAAGAAAAGAAAAGTAAAAAAAAAAAAAGAAAGAGAAGAAGAAGAAGAAGAAGAAAAAGAACAAAAAAATATCAAAAAGCAGGAAAGCATCGTTGTCCCTTTTTACACGAGCTCCTTTCTGACGCGTTTGATAATACACGATAAGGCACGCTTTCTTTTCACTGTGTTCCTTAAAACGTTCGACCCTCTTCAATGCTCCTCCGGGAGGAACCTTATCGGTCGGGTCCATTTCAAAAAACCACGAAGAACCGGATTAGTCTTTTAAAATAACACTTCTCGAGCGCGCGCTCGCCCACTCGAGTACTATGACGACATACGTTTCAAAATACGTCCCCCCTACCGTGCCGTCCCCCCCCCCCCCGGAGGGTGCACGTTTGTCGAGTTTAAAAAAACAGTTTATCCGTAAGCCGAGAATTGACGTAGTCATTTAGAATCTTTCGTTTTGATCAAAGAAAAAAGAAAAAAAGAGAGAAGAAAAGAAAAAGGAACAAAAAAAATTATCTCATCGATAATTACGAGAACGATGAACGATATCTCATTCAATGTTTCATATTTTTGTCAGACGAAATAAAAAGAAAAGAGACAGAGAGAGAGAGAGAGAGAGAGAGAGAGAGAGAAGAAAAAATCAACCAATTTTTTTAATATTAATTAACGGTCGATCCTATTTGCGTCAATCGAAATAACGTGATAATATTTGTATATCGTTAATAAATCGAATTCTCTCTCTCTCTCTCTCTCTCTCTCTCTCTCTCTCTCTCTCTCTCTCTCTCTCTCTCTCTCTCATCGCTCTCATCTCTATCTACGGCCGAACCCGAAATTTCATCGTTCGACACAATAAAACGATTCATGACGTATCTGTTAATTTATTTATACGTTTGAAATTGTTATCAAACGAAACATTACGACGTTGGATTACACGAACACGCATAAGAAATAGATTGAGCTAATCATCTGGGACAGTCATTGTTATTAATATTATTATTATTATTAATATTATTATAATTTGTAAAACTTCGCAAAACAAACAACTCGAATAAAGACTAATTGTTAGTGGATGTCATCTCTCTAACCACGTTACTCCTTGAGGTTGCATAAATAATAATTGCTGACCTCGACCGTGACCTTTCCTTTTGCCCGTACCTTTTAGGAAAATGTTCCCAAGAGGAAAGGAGAGAGAAATAGAGAGAGAGAGAGAGAGGGAGAGAGAGATAAAAAGGGAGTAAAAAAAAAAATTAAAGAATCTCTGCGGTCGCGGTTAAAAAAGAGTATGCGTCATGATTGATACAAAATATGTGTCTGAATAAATAGCGTAATAGAGAAAGAGAAATATAAATAGAAATAGAAAGAAAGAGAGAGAGAGAGAGAGAGAGAGAGAGAGAGAAAGGACTCGAAAAAATAGGAAAAGCGACGATGATGGACGCTTTAAGCCGCGAGGAGATTAGGCTCCCTTTTTATTTTCCTTTTTGGTAATCTGTCTGCAGCGACCGGCAATGTCTGGCTTCGCAAACACAAAGCATTCGGTGCAAAAGCTTGAAATATATAACCCTCCCCATCAACCCACCACACAACCCTCCGCTCCGCTCCTACACCCACAGCCACCCTCCACCCCTAACAAACCACCCCACCCACGCTATTTCTCTCTCTTTCTCTCCATCCTTCTAACCCTCCAGCTCTCTTTATCTTTCTCTCTATGGATCTGCTTTTGCTAACGCGTGTGGTGCCAGCACAAAGCTCGACGAGAATCTTGAAACTAACGCTCTACAACTCTTCTACCCCTCCCCAACGCCTCCCCCTCCCCCAACACCCGTCCTACTCTCTTTTCTCGAATCCTCGCGAAAGCCGCCGAGAGGTATCGGTCCTTGTCGTCGAAAGTGTGAGAGAGAAAGAGACAGTAAAAGAGAGAAAGAGAGAGAGAGAGAGAGAGAGACACACAAAGAAAGGCTAAGAGAGAGATAGAGATAAAGATAGAGATAGAGAGAGAGAGAGAGAGGATCGAGCGAGAACACAGAATTAATTGCGGTTCTCACTATCGGCTTCTTGCGGACAAAGCCAGATGCGAACTCGTAATCGTGTTCGTACCGAATCGGCCTGAAAATCTCTAGCGCATTGCTTTACGAATACAGAGAGATCCCGTGTACTTTTAACATCCCTAGAAACGATACCCTTAGTTCGTTCGTTTTTATCCAATACCTTCATTTATACACCTATTAAATACAATGGCCGTTTTATTTTATCTTTATTCCTTTTCTTTTATAATAATAATAATAATAATAATAATTATTATTATTATTATTATTATTATTATTATCTTCATCACGTTACTTTACATATTTATGATCGAGCGATATTTATTCGGGAGAGAGAGGGGAGGAGAGAGAGGGAGAGAGGGATAGATTTGTTTCAATCTGGCTTGGAAGGGATGGGAAATGATTTAATATATATATATATATATATATATATATATATATATATATATATATAATGTGTGTGTGTGTGTATCACATGATTGTACGAAAAAAAATGTTGCTCCGTATATTTTGTATGATACTCGTTAATAAGTTGCGCACCGTTCGTTAGTTTCCATTATTCATTATTAATCACCTTGCTTAATTGTTCTGCATACATATATACATATATTGTCGTTTTGGTTATTCATAAATGGTGTCTATTTACGCGAGATAATATTAAGGTAATCAATTTATTTATGACGTATTTATCAATTGGACAATATATATGCAGATATGTTAAATAATGAAAAATTAATTTAAAGTGGGAAAAATAATTGAATAATTTTTTTTTTCTTTTTTATAAGCGCTCGTTGTGTTCACGTTGTTACATGCTTCCTTACCCTTATTCCGAAGTAATAATTGGACGTA
>OU964964.1:6968648-6973648 GCA_918808275.2 Dolichovespula sylvestris
CGTTCGATAAAATTATTGTACAATTATAAATAGACAAAAAATACCACGTTGAATGAATTGGATATAACTAATCTTTTCTTCAAGCTGATCCAATTGTAATATATATATATATATATATATATATATATATATATATATATATATATACGAAGGCACGTGCACCGAGGGATGAAGAGAATAAGGGTGGAAAAAAAGGAAGCTAGAGAGGGTTTCCTCGATACGACGTAAACACACTTCGACTACGATCACCTCCCCCCACCCCGTTCCTCCCATCGTTCCCATCAACGTCGGCCTTAGCACCCTTCGCAAGAGAAGAACTCAGGCGGAATTCATTAGCGAACTCTTCCTTGTCCGATCTCATCGACGTTTAAAGGAATTATAGTAATCTGATTCCTAGATTCGAAAGAAACTAGTTCTTCCTCGTTCCTTCTCCTTTTCTTTTTTTCTTTTTTTTTTTTTTTTTTTTTTACTTTGTCCCCTCTTCTTTCCGTTCTTTGATCTTTCAATTGAATTCTTTCTTTCTATGTTTTTTTTTCCTTCTCTTTTTCCTTCCTTTTTTTTTTTTTTTGTTCAAATTGGAAATCCAATCGGACAATAAAAATAATCTGCCATTATTGTCTCCGTTATTATTATCGAATCGAAGATTGCCCCGTACTCTTTTTCATTTCTTTTTTTTTCCCCCTCGGTTCTTCCCGTTGATTTCAAATCGTGAAGTAATGCGAGGAAAAGATAAAAAGATGATGAATAAGAATAGGAAGAAGAAGAAAAAAAAGGAGAGGAAATAAAGGGAGAAATGGTAAAAGACCAGAAAATTTCGTTTTAAAAGTCTCGAAAAGATTCATCGAATGTGTGTGCATGTAGCCGAGGAAATGTCGAGGATTCGGTGCCATCCATCCACACCACTTTCTCAGATCTATTTGTATCTTAAAAGCTTCCGTGCAAAAAAAAAAAAAAAAACTTGTCCGAAATTCTATTGCCTCGCAAGGGAGAGGTGAAAGAAAAAGACGTAGTAGTAGATGTGGTAGTGGTAGTAGTAGTACAAAGTACTCACTTGCTCGTAGTTGGATAGGTTTTCACGGAACACGTTAAGAAAAACGGTACTTATGCCTGACTTAAGATGAATTCTCTCTTGGGAAAACAAAATGAAACGTATGACTTGATTCTTCGTGGAGTTTCATGATAGGATAGTGAGAGAGGGAGAGAGAGAGAGAGAGAGAGAGAGAGAAAAAATAAAAATAAAAAAGAGACGAAAGAGAGAAAAAGAAGAGGAAAAGGAAAATATATACATAGAGAGAGAGAGAGAGAGAGAGAGAGAGAGAGAGAGGGAGAGAGATGAGTATTTGAATCGCAAAGGCTCTTATTCTAATAGAACGTTTCGTTTCGTTCCGTTTTTTTCACCTTTATCCTCTTTTATCGTTTACTTTAGATTTAACTCGTAACACTGCTTTCAGAGAGTGGTAACTACGAAAACTATTGAAGAAATTAAAAAACATAACCGCGATTCGATTTTTAAATTTAGCTTCGGGGAATAATATCTACTTGCATCGCGTGTTTGTTCCGTAAAAAAAAAATAAAGAAAAAAAATAAATAAAAAATCTCAAAAAAAAAAATATGCAAAGAAAACGGAAAGAAAGAACAAACAATCGAACGAAAGAAATATATTGAAAATTATTTATATAGACGTACGCACACACGCACACACACACACACACGTACACACATATACGTAGATCTGTAATTCAAGAAGAGAAGAGAAGATTTAAAAAAAAAAAAAAAAAATCGACAGGTAGTATATAAGATTAGTAAAGAGGTCACATCCAGAATGATTAATTCTTGGGAGGAACTTCGACGTTTCCCGTCTCGGGGCCCGGACCAATTTACAGCGCTAATTAATACATACAGGGTGGCCCTCATTAGTCGATGCGGATATTACGTGGATGGACGATTAATTTCAATTAACACCGTGACCGTTGCATCTGTGTCCTAAGAGAGATCGTGACCGCATACGAGCTAATCGTTCGTCCGACCCATACTCACCCCTTCCCAACCCTCCCGCCACCATTTTATTTCCATACACACTCTCCGTTTCTACTGTTAATTATGTTTAACGAAAGGAGGTCAACGATTAAATCCAACATCTATTTTCGCGATCGCGCATCCGAACGTTATTAGATTTTCTATTAGGATATATTGGCTTTGAATCTATTCTGTCGTCATAGTAATCGATACTAAAATTATTATTACAGGGTCGTTCGATAATTCTTCTTCTTCTTCTTCTTCTTCTTCTTCTTCTTGTACGTGCGATCTCTTTGGTCTTGTGTGTGAAAGTGAGAACATTGAGGGGGCAAAAAAAAAAATATTTCACTTGTTCGTATACGATTTTAAATAGTAATACGATTAATAATAAATCGTACGTTACGTATTACGTGATAATTACGATATAACGGAGATAATTTAATAAACATGCGTTATCTGTGTGCTCGTTTAATCAAGAAATAATAATTCAAAAAAATAATTTAAAACACTTCGCGCGAACGTTTAGGGAATAAAAAAAAAAAAAAAAACGGAATTATTGAGGAACCGATTAAAAATTATATAGGTCTGCGATCAAAAATGAAAAAAAAAAAGTGCAAAAAACAAAGATAGAAAGAAAGAAAGAAAGAAGAGAAAATAAATAAAAATGAGAAATTTTTATACGGGCATATCGGTCTCGCCCGTTCAACACGATTTATTCGATTTCCTTGAGTTTCACTCTCCTGGAACATTTGCGGCGTTCGAGAGTGATCAAAATTCAAATATAATATCGCGAGAATTGACGATACTCGACGACCGTTCACAATTCGTTATTATTAATTTTCTCCTCCCGGAATTCTTTCGCAAGAGGGCATGGTGCGAGTTATAAAGAAAAGAGTGAAAGAGAGAGAGAGAGAGAGAGAGAGAGAGAAAAAAGAAGAAAAAACGAAAACGAAAAAGCACGCAAGACGATAACAAAATCAAATAAATACTATCCGTCTCGCGTCCAAGAAGAAATGGACGTACGATCTCTAAAAGTTATCCTAATCGAAAGTTAACTTTCGCCAACGTGGCAACAACAACAACAACAACAACAACAACAACAACAACCACGAAGCCTCTCAAGAGGATTTGTTGAATTTTCGATGAACTCTTTCATGGGTAAAGTCCACCAGGGAAAAAGAAGTTCTGGATTAGGTGGCAAGGTGGCGATGCGAATGACAGAGGGTTGGCAGAAGATTAACCTTTGGCGAACCTTCATTTTCCTTCTCTCTCTCTCTCTCTCTCTCTCTCTCTCTCTCTCTCTCTCTCTCTCTCTTTCTTTCTCTCTCTCTTTGCTCACGGAGACAACTTCCTACCTTGTTCTTCTCTTCTAAGCCTTCGGTGATCTGTCCAATCCCTTCTATGCGTGACCGGAATACGAGAATGGACAGATTCTGGAATAGTTCTTTTTCTCTTTCTAATACGAGGATTAAAGTCAAGTTTCTCTCTCTCTCTCTCTCTCTCTCTCTCTCTATATATATATATATATATATATATATATATATATATATATATATATATGTATCATTCTCTCTTTTTCCAAAATCTCATCCCTTTTCGTAGTTTCGCGAACATTGATTTTGTTCTTCTTTTTTTTTCACGAGATAACATTCGCGATCTGTGCTTACGTCACGCATCGATATAATTTTCTTTTCTAATCAGCCGTCCGATTAATCATCGATAATAAATATATATGTATATATAAATATTCATTATCCGATTTCGTACTGGTAATATAACGTTATTACGTTCAAACGAATGATATTAATAATCTCACCCTTACCCTTTAGCCACCTACTAACCTTTCAGGCTTCGATATACTTGAAACATTAGATCAGACCGTTTGGTTTTTGTTTTCAAAGATTAGATAATAGATTGTACAACTCGTTCGACACCGTATATATATATATATATACACACACAGACGCACACACTTTTACAGAGTATCTCGTTAAATGATAGGCTTTATCGCCGGTTTGACGCGTAGAAAATCGTTTTATCTGTTATTCTCTTGTAACAGAAGTTTCTATCGGATTCTCCAAACGAAATAGAGACCAAAGAGTGAAAACCCGAAAGGGAAAGAATTGAAAGACAGAAAGAGAGAAGAGAGAGAGAGAGAGATGCACGCATGCACGCACACGCACGCACGCACACATATATGGAATTCTCATTGATTCTCTTTGTCTCTCGTTACTATTGAGAAATTCTAAAAGGGTCAATTAAAAACTCCGGTTTACTCGAAAGCTCAATTACAAAGCAGAGATTTCGAAGGCATCCAGCTAAAGGGCACATTAATCGTTCGTTAACGACGTAATATAATCTAACGTCTTAGCTCTCGCTTAGAGAGATACGGTGTTTGAGTTTGCGCGGAGGGCTTGTTTGAGGTTGGATAACGCACCTAATCACCTTGCGAGTAATACCGCAAGCTCGATTAGCCACGGCACCCACCGTTTCCGATAACCTGTAATCCATTTATTGAGTGTTTACTAAGTATCCAGACGATCTCGAGATGATGATGAATACGTTTAAACGTTTGAACTTGTCTATCTTAACTCACAGTTTAATTTATCCTTTACACCGTAATACCGGATTAGATATGATAAATCGTTATCGATAAATTTTAACCTACGTTAAAATCATATTTATTCCTAATATTATTGTGCACACACACACACACACACACACACACACACACACACACATTTATATCATATTATGTATTACATATATTATATATATATAGTTATATTATTGTTATATATATATTTCATGATATCGAAGAGTGCATAGAATATACGAGTATATGGAATATACGAGTTATCTCATATATTCAGATACACGATATATCTATTATCTATCGTCATGATGTTTTAAAAGAAAATCGAATTGATCTTTAATAATTGAAGAAAACATAAGTACGTATATGGATATTTAAGATATCGACG
>OU964964.1:6978648-6983648 GCA_918808275.2 Dolichovespula sylvestris
GATGTAACGATGAAGGGTATATTTTGAGGATTGCGTGGTCGAGGGGAGAGGAGGAGTAGGAGGAGGAGTAGGGGAAGGAGGAGGAGGGGGGTAGACGCGGTGGTAGAAATCGGGGCATTAAAACACACTTTGAACGTGACAACGACCGTCCGGCCCACGAAATGGCTCGCCGAAAACGGGGGAGGGGGGGGGGGGTGGTATAAAACTTAAGAGGACCGAGAGGTTACAGAATGTGGAGAGGGATAGGAGGGTGAAGGGTTGATGGGTCGATGGATTTGGTCGGATGGGGTCACGTGACGTTTCTCAAAGAAACCGGGTTATCCATTATTCGTTGCTGTCGACCAACGCCGAGTTCTTTCGAGTTCTCGCGAATGGGTATTATCTACCGGGAGGAATCTTTTTTACTTTCCCCTTTTTTTCCTCTTCTTTTTCTTTATTTCGTCTTCAATGATCCGTCCCCTCTCACGAGACGTATTATACCCGTATATATACCTATACCGTACGAAGACAGTGTACTTTACTTACTTTTCTTTCGTATTTCGAGTGTCCCTGAACTCGACGCTGCCAGCATCTTCCCGAGATTATCAGGAGGACCTCCCCCTCCCCGCCCCGTTCAACGTTCCAATGGAATAATCTCGTTTCGTTGATTCCTCCGTCTCGTTCTCCCGATGTATATATATATATATATATATATATATATATATATATATATATATATATATATATAAGGGAAAGAAACGAAGACTTCCAACCGGTAAAAGGAAATAACTTTCGACTGATTCGAACTTCGATAAAATTGCAATATTTTCAATAAACTTCTCGGCTATACGGCTTGAGAATCCTACGGATAGTCTCGAACGGTCTTTCGATGTAACGAAAGAACAAAAAAAAAAAGAAAAAAAAAAAGAGAGGGAGAGGGAACAAAAAAGAGAAATGAAAAAAGAAAAAAGATAGCAGGAAAGAAAGGGAATAGTAAAAATGATAGAGACAATAAATATGGAAGAGAGGTATGTTACATAAACGTAGTAAACTGGAACGCTTAGTGACACATTTAAATCCTAATTTTCGGAAAGTTTCTCTATCTCTCTCTTTCATATATATATATATATATATATATATATATATATATATATATATATATATATATATATATATATATGTCTATCCAAGATAGAAACACGAGCACTCGAACTATTCGTATATAGCTGACGAAACACCAACGGGACATACGTCATGATATTCCACTGGAACATTCGGATGTTATCGGTCAGAGGGAAAAAAACACGAGAAACGGGTCGAGTGTTTCGCGAAAAAAGAAACTCTCTCTTTCTCTAATCTTCTCCTCCTTCTCCTCTCTCTCTCTCTCTCTCTCTCTCTCTCTCTCTATCTGTCTTTCTCTACCTTTCTCTTTTCGAATGGACGAACCAAAACGATACGATACGATACGAAACGAAACGAAACGAAACGAAACGAAACGAAACGAAACGAAACGAAACGAAACTTAAACGAAACGAAACGTAACGTAAAGAAATGAGAAGAGAAGAAATGAAAATAAAGAAAACACGTACGCGACGATAATACCGTTTTACCTATTTCTTCTCCCTCATTTTCCCGCGGTAACCGGTCGTAACCATCAACGGAGTAAGAGAGAGTGGAAATTTTCTTTTCGGCAATTAGCGGGACCATACCAATTTTCGCGTTACAATGGGACGTTCAAAGTACGTCGCTTTATCCGAAAAGCGGGCCGAGTAGTCGTTTCTGTTAAATCGTGGGGAGGAGGAGAGTGGGAGGATGTAAATAGTATGTCGAGAGAAACAGTCTGTGCACGCGAGTGAAAGAGAGAGGGAGGAAGAGAATGAATGAATGAATGCACAATAGAAAGAGAGAGAGAGAGAGAGAGAGAGAGAGAGAGAGAGAGACGAATGAACGTACGAATGGATAGACAGAAAAGGGAAGAAGGAACGAAGGAAGAGAGTAGTAGATTGGAGAGGATAAAATATGGTCGAGGGGGGCAGGAGGGATGGGAGGGACGACTCTGGCCGACCAAATATTGTCATAAAACGTG
Source organism: Dolichovespula sylvestris (assembly GCA_918808275.2). NCBI lineage: Eukaryota > Metazoa > Arthropoda > Insecta > Hymenoptera > Vespidae > Dolichovespula > Dolichovespula sylvestris. The sequence continues at coordinate 6,980,714 of OU964964.1, forward strand.
CATAATAAAGTTAAAGAGAAAGGTAGAGAGAGAGAGAGAGAGAGAGAGAGAGAGAGAGAGAGAGTACGTGTGTAGGAGAGAGAAAGTGAGAGGGTGGCTGACTGAGTGAGTGGATGAGTGAGAGAGAGAGAGAGAGAGACTAAGAGGGTAGATAGGAAGAGAAGGACGGTCCGCAATTATGACGCCATTATCGTCGCGCCGGGGGCTCTTAATTACACGACGTTAACACCCCAGGCATACATTGCGAAGTGAGTTACGTTAAGACGCTCGCGGGAATACTTACACGCTCTGAGCAAAGGGAAGCGAATGGCCGTTGGTTCGTTCACGATGATAATGGTGGTAGGTAGTGATGGTGGTGGTGTTGATGGTAGAGAAGGCCGATGAGTTTGGAAAGATACGAGGAAAGAGGAGAAGGGAGAAAATGAGAGTAAAATGAAGGAAAAGTAAGAAGGGAGGATAAACCGATGTGTTCATTTTAATTCGATGCTTTTCTGTTAATCATGACTGCTCGTCAAGTTCTACTGAAATATCGTACTCTTTCGGCAATCAACATTTGCAAAATACAATGGATCACCCGTGTCGTATAGATACATACGTACATAGTCCAGGTACACGTATGTAAAGTAAAGTAAATGAATATCTTATATCATGAAATATATATTTCATTTATATATAGGCGGACTTGAGAGAAATAATTTTCTAAGTGGAATGTATGTGCGTGTGTGTACGTATGTACGTGAAATGAATTAAACGTTTCTTCAATCTCTCTCTCTCTCTCTCTCTCTCTCTCTCTCTCTCTCTTTCTCTCTCTCTCTCCTTGCTCTCTTAGAGAGGATTCGATTTTCTTCCTTCCTTTTATTTACTATTATTATCATTATTTTTTTTTTCTTTCTCTCTTTTTTTTTTTTTTTTTTATAATTACAACTCTCATCCAACGCAAAGAAAATAATAATATTAATCGCGTTTCATAATAAATTGCGATACGTATAATTTTCTCGAAGCGGAATTCACGTTATTCCGAAGAAAACAACGTTAATGATTTCCAAGTGGAACAACTCGCAAATTAGTCAAACTTTCAACGTAGACTCGTTTCTACGAATTCTAAATGGATTCGACGATGTATAATAATAAAAAAAGGAGCGTGAAAATACTGTGAAGAGATCGTAAGAATGTACAAGCTTTGATATATATATTTTTTTTCTTTCTTTCCTTTCTTTCGTTTTGTTTTATTATTATTATTATTATTATTATTATTATTATTGTAATTATTATTAAACGAAACGTACGTGTCCGGTCTACATCGAAAGTTACGATGATAGAAATCGAGCAACATTTCGAGTCACGTTTTTTCTACTCTTTCTTTCTTTCTTTTTTCTCCTCCCCCCACCCCCCACCCCCAACGTTTTCTTTAATCACGCACGGTTTTCAGTCCTTCGAGTTTCTCGTATCGAATCGAGAGGCACGCACTCTCTTATCCCTTATCGTAAGCGGCCCCACGTACTTGGGCGATACGTGGGTGCCCACAAATCTGTTGATTTTTTTTTTCTTCTTTTTTCTTTCGAAACAATACGGTTAAGGGAGTGAGATGGGGAGAGAGAGAGGGGGGGTTGAGAGAAAAGTACGGCCGCCCGTATTAAACGGAAAACGTTCTTTCGTTAAACTATCGTGCCACGAATTACACTCAAAATCTGGGCCAAACAGCCCGCAGTACGGACGTTTTCGGTAAAATAAGACGGATCGAAATGGTGGTGGGAAGAGGGGGATAGGTGGTGGGGAATACACACGATGTTCTTTATGAATCATCCTGAGAATCGATCGGGACCCTTTTGGTACCTAATAGTACTTTAACACGGCATGTAACATCCTCGTGATTTTGTGATTATATATATATATATATATATATTTTTTTTTTTTCTTCTTCATCTTCTTCGTAGGAAAAGAAGAAACGGAGAAAGCTACGTTATCAAAAATTATGGGGATAACGGTTTAATTATCCGTTCGAAAATATCGATCAATATTTTTTTTTTATGATATTATCCAGTTTTTCTCTTTCCTTTCTTTTTTTGTTTTAATTTCAGAGATTGCGACTCGAAGCAACGACGACGAGGCACATTGTACAAATGTTCTCTTCTCTTTTTTATATCTACTACTCCTATATGATTTACCAACACGTACGAATTACCATCATCCTCTCTCTATCTCTCTCTCTTTCTTTTTACCGTGCACCTCCGACCCTACAATCCACCACGTACGAGCGGTAAAGATCCATAAAGAACGAAAAGAGTTCGTCGGTTTAATTAACGCGATCATTAGCGTTATCTGAATCTGGAGGAGAGTGGTTGAATCGTACGATAATACCAAACGAATTTCCATAATGCCGGGGAGAAAAATATAGGAGAACGGGTGATACAATGCCGGCCATTATAACGTCGAAACGCCGGCGAATCATTCTATAGTAGAATATCGGGAAATCGAATTAAAGCTTCGCGGTATATTGCGAGGAATATTCTCTCTCCCTCTCTCTCTCTCTCTCTCTCCCTTTTATTCGTTCTTGTGAATGAACACAGTGAATCCTATGATATTTGTGCGGACCGGTGATTATAAATTACGTGCGATCGAAACACGTGATCCTTCGCGTTTCCCTCATTTACATTAATTTATTTCACTTTTCTCTGTCTGCTTTATATGTGTATGTATATATATATATATAAATTATTTTTTCCTCATCTTTTTATTTTTCTCTCTTTTCTCTTTTCTCTTTTATTTTCTTTTCTTTCTTTCTTTCTTTCTTTTTTTTTTTTCATCAACGAAAGTGAAAGAGAAGCGAAACGCGATAGCATTGAAACAAATCCGTCGGCCATTTCATCGGTTCGTCAGGACTACGACGGCATTGCTATTTAATCGTACGTAATTACGTACTCGTATACTAAACTTT
>OU964964.1:6988648-6991148 GCA_918808275.2 Dolichovespula sylvestris
TGAAGCTGCACCCTCGTCAAGTCTCACCATACCCTCCTCTTTCTCTCTCTCTCTCTCTCTCTCTCTCTCTCTCTCTCTCTTCTTCTTCTTCTTCTTCTCTCTCTTTCTTATTCTTTCTCTTTCTCCATCATCCCCTTCCCGTCCCCTCCCACCGTTCCGATAGCACCGACACAAATATCCCGAGTATGAATGTCAAATAAAAAGGAGGAAGGAGGGGCGGGGGAGGGGGTTCCGCTAGGCGCCTTGTAAATAGCGTGCTCCGCGCCAGGAGGTTACGCCTCTATGCTAAAAGTATTTTCGAGATACGTAAGTATGTATGTACATCTACGTGTATGCATGCATGCAACGTGCATGTGTGTGTGTGTGTATACGTAAGTTTGTATGTATTTGAAAATATTCCGCGGGGAAATAAGATGACGTTCTCGCGAACGATCGCGATACCAACCGATCGAGTACGACGACGTCGTTACGTTATACCTATATATGATATATATACACAGATATACACACATACACACACACATATATATATATATATATATATATATATATATATCTTTCGCGAAAACTGTATGGTATATTTGCTCTTCAAATATTTATACACGGCGCGTCTTGGGATGGTAGGTATTGTTACTAAACGGCGAATGCTGTTCTTTCGAATTCATTCCACATCGATCTTCGACACTATGCCTTGGGATATGTAAGAACGTAAAATATTATCTTTTCGGAAGGTTGACAATTGATCGCGAAAAAGTGTAACCCCTTCTCTCCTTCCTCCCATCTCCTCCCATCCTCTACCACCTCCTCCGTTCTCCTCCTACCACCCCACGCGCCAGGTCCCATCTGGCCTCCCTTCTAATCGTAGTGATTGATATTTGGAGAAGAAGAGGAAGAGGAAGAGGAAGAAGAAGAAAAAGTAAATGAATGAGAAACATACGAAACGGAAAAAGAAGAAAATTAAAATTCGTTGACGGTTTCATCATCGTTAATAATCATGTGTATATATATATACATCTATATATATTTATATATATATATATATTTTTTTTTTCATTCAAAATCAAATCGATTACATTATATAAGTCAGCCTGAGAAGGCACGTGAAAAGGGATAATGAAAAAAATTATTGGTCAGTGGCATACTCGCACGTGCACTATGCTTCTATTCCTTCGAAAGGGGTTAATACAGGGATAAATATAAAAAGTGAGACGAAGACAGAGATAGATGGATGGATGGATGGATGGATAGAGAAAGAGAGAGAGAGAGAGAGAGAGAGAGAGAGAGAGAGAGAGAGAGAGAGAGAAAGAGAGACAAGGAGATGGAAGATGAAAGTCGTTCGAGGATGATCGTCGAACCGGCACGGCGCATTTAAGTACAGAACATTCTCCAATAACAGGAATTGAGGTTGCCCTGGAATCCGATATAAATACGCGATGGCATCTTCTCCTATATTGCTTTACTATTGGCTGAATGCGATCAGAAAAAATTCAGGAACGGGACGTCGAACGATTTCATTCAGTTCGTCGATCCTGATGAATGGAGTTCTTCGATGCCAAAACCGAGAAATAACGTTAAACCGCGATTAATCGCATCGATATGCGAAATGATTAATTAAAGGACACGCACAAATAAATAAACAAATAAATAAGGAAAAGAGAGAAAAGAAAAATGTATACTATCACTTGTTCCATTGCTTAATTATACATACATACATACATACATATTATACATACATATTATACATATATACATACATACATACATATATATATATATATATATATATACATATATATATATATATATATTAGAAGTGTAACTTCAAATGGATCTTATCTTACGGAATAAATATTTGATTAAATCCGACTTCTCAATGGAGTAATCATTCCGAAATCTTTTCGACGGGCTTCATTAACGGAGAAGAAACTAATTGAAAACGACTAATTCTATGCGGTCGGGGATACAAGTTGACGCGTCCATTCATAATTTTATTTACGATTAGTACGATAGAATTCATTTTCTTGCATTTTTGTTCTTTCCTTTTTCGTGTGTTTTTCGTTTTCCTTGAAATGAAAAATTCGTATAAAAACGAATTATATCCCTTAGATTATTTGTAAGGAAACGTTTCGAACGGTAGGCGTTTTACTCTTCTTATTTTTTTCTTTTCTTTTTTCAGTGAATAAGAGGAAGAACTTTTTTTCGCGACTGGTAATTACATCGTCATTAGTCATAAGCTTAATTTAATTTATTCGAAATAAGGAATGGAAAAGAATGAAAGAGAGAGAGAGAGAGAGAGAGAGAGAGAGAGAGAGAGAGAGAGAGAGAGACATGAAGAAAGAAAAAGCCAGACGCGACGATATTTCACGAAAAGAAAAAGAGAAAAAATAAATAAATAAATAAAAATAGAAAAGAAAAGAAACAAACAAAAAGTCCGCCGATATTGCTGAGTTCGCCATAGAAATTTAACATCTCTTCAGCCCGACGACTGAATTGATCCGAG
>OU964964.1:6993648-7038648 GCA_918808275.2 Dolichovespula sylvestris
GGAGGAGGAAGAGGAGGAATAAATCAATAGTGAAAATGTAATTGGATTTTTGATGAAATATCGAAAACAATTTTCTCTACCCGTATAGATAAACGCATACTAGACGATCGGAATAGATATCGAGGATTCACGGAAAGGGCTTACGTCTATAAAGCAAATCGTAGGGGTTGCACCTGAATTTAATTAACAGTAGTCAACAAGGACGCTTGTCAACACTAGTTTCGACTAATAAATGGCGTGAGGCTGGGTAACGCTGGCTCGCCCCCGCGCCACTTGCCAGCAACGCGTATTTCACGGAGATAAATGTCTTCTGAAGTCTGGTTACGCAAGCTGTACAAAGAGAATCCGACAGAGAGAAAGAGAGACAGAGACAGAGACAGAGATAGAGATGGAGATAGGGACAAAGACAGAAATAGGGATAGAGACAGAGAGAGATAGATAAGATCCATCAACATTCATTCTCGATTAAAAAGTTGAGACTAAAATTGAAAAGGTATAAATAGGAAGAAACAAAGATTTAAAATAACTAAATAAATTAATAAACAAATAAACATAAATCAAGGATACTTATATAAGGAACGTAAATTCCATTGAATCCGTTTGAAATGAAACGTGATACAATGATGAATACAAATCCCAACCACCCTCCTGTCGTCCTTCCCCGCAATCCCCACACCCCGGCCGATAGCCAATGAAAGGAAAATTTCATTGAAACGTATTTACCCTTAAACCCGAAGGTAATCAATCTCTCCCGGAAAATCGATTAGCCTGTCTATTATTTCGCTGGGTAGAGGTTCTGATTCAACGTCTGAAGTTGGCATATTTCCAGTTTAAAGAATTCACGATTTCCATCGACTCGTGAGAAATCGCATAATCGAATATCGTAAAATGGACCGCTAGAAAAATATATCCCTCTTACATAGAAACCATGAGGAGCCAGCTACCGAGCTAGTATTTTCTCTCTCTCTCTCTCTCTCTCTCTCTCTCTCTCTCTCTCTTTTTCTCCAAAGTCTTTTTACGTTTACATATGCGCGCACTCGACTCTTCTGGTAGCAAAGATAAGTGTAACGTGAGATGGAAAAGCCATAAAGTCTCGGTATAGAACCCTGGACGATACTTATCCTCTTTTCGAGGGAATAAAAATCTACGATAAAAGAGAGAAAGAGAGAGAGAGAGAGAGAGAGAGAGAGAGAGAGAGAGAGAGAGAGAGAGAGAAGGGGGGGGAGAGAAAATTTCGCAAAGTGCTCGTTGCAAAATCCGTTCGAGCGCATTTCGAGCATTGCATTATCGTGTTCTGATTTGAAAATTACGAAGAGAGAGAGAGAGAGAGAGAGAGAGAGAGAGAGAAAATATAAGAAAAGAACAAACAGAGTGGACAAATAAAAACAAACGGCGTTACTTCGTTGTAATGTGATTTCAAAACGATAATGATAAAGTTATCACGAAACCATTCCTCGTTCGCTTTCATTGCAAAAACTTGTCACGAGTGGGAATACTTATATATCGTGAACATTAAACGCGAATGGGAGATCGACGAAGGTGATAAACGAAAGTTTGTTCGATTAACCCCAACCGCATCAACCGAGTTCAAAGTTCGTTCAACATATTTTTTCCCCTCTTCTTTTTGCTACTTTTCTTTTTTCCTTTCTTTTTTTTTTTTTTTTTTTTTTCTTTTGAAACTTTAATGATAAAACGAGCGATCTCTAAGATCGATCGAAATTAGAGAATATACCATCTGTGCGATGCCGAAGGGTAAACTTATTAAATTTGATCATTTTAAGATTGAAAATCCGATGAATTGCGAGTTGATTGGTTACGAGTTCCATACGCGCGATGGTTCCAGCGAGGAAGAGGGATGCAAGGATACTTTGCACGGACGAGGATAAATATACTTTGAAAATATGAAGTATTCCGCGATGAAAAAGGGGAACACGCAACGGATGGGATCTTCTTTTGACGAAAAGAAATGAGAAAGCTTTAAAGATTAGCGAAACTAATATCATGTGAGGTTCCTCTCTCTCTCTCTCTCTCTCTCTCTCTCTCTCTCTCTCTCTTTGTTTCTCTCTTTCTTTCACGTTGCTTTGTCAATTTTGAGATAAAATAAAATTGCATTGGAGTGACTCTTGGTAAACTGGTTTCATAAAGTCAAGTAAACACGGCCCTGACGTATACATATACAGCCTTTTGCGGTATAACCCGAGGGTATACACTCCCAACGAAAGGTTATGCGTTAAATTATTCTTTTAACGCAACGTTAACAGCAAATCTTTCTTTCTTTCTTTCTTTCTTTCTTTCTTTCTTTTTACCTTCCTTCCTTCCTTCCTTCCTTCCTTCCTTTCCTCCCCTTTTTTGTTCTCTTTTTCTTTCTTTTCATTCTTTCATTAATTAATTAAATACAGCACAACGAAAACATTCATATCTTTCGGTTTACGATTTTAATCTAATCGACCGTAGGTTTTTCCCGTTAGAATGACGTAAAACGACGATTAAATAATTTCGTCGTCGAAAATACCTATTTGCCGGAGAACGTTGACGGTTTAGATATCATTTCGATTTATTTACAACTGAGAGAATATAACAATACATGCGACGGATGCAATACGATAATTCAGGAGGAATAAGGTGTAGACGTATTATTTTATTATATACGTAGGAAGATCTTCGGGCGATAAATAACGGGCGGTACGTTTTTTGTGGACCCCTATTGAATTTTACTCAAAAACGTTTAGAAACTTTCTGTGCGCGAGTTAGCTAAACCTACGAGTACGACTGCAACGAGCCGCTAAAGTTTCCGTTTAGGTCATTCGTCGATAAACCACGAAGGATATCATCTACAACGAAGAGTGCCTTATAACTTTAAACCAGCCGTGCCGTGCCGTGCCGTGCCGTGCCGTGCCGTGCTGTGCCGTACGGTGGTGATCCCACCCCCACCCTCGCACCCCCTATGAAAAGCGCAATGCGCGCCAGCCGGTCAGGAGGCCTGGAGGAGAAAATTAATTTTGCAGAAACAATGTTCCGGAATTTACAATCTTTTTTCTCGCTCTACCGTACCAACCATTTTTTTCCGCTCGGCCTGTAGGGTGAAGAAGAAGCGAGAGAGAGAGAGAGAGAGAGAGAGAGAGAGATAGAGAGAGAGTGTGTGTTTGTGAGAAAGAGAGATGGTCTTCTACGTACATCCTACCTTCATGCATATGTATGATACATGCAATGAGTAGCTGCTCCGTACCGACTAAAAAAAAAAAAAAATGAAAGAGAAAGAAAAAGTAAAAAAAAAAATAAAAAATAAAGAAAAATAATAGAGAGTCCAAAAAAAAGAAGGAACAGTCGAAAGAAAGAGGAAACAACGAATATGACGAAGAGAAAGAGAGAGAGAGAGAAAGAGAGAGAGAGAGAGAGAGAGAGGGATAGCGGGAGGAGGGGTAGCGGGGAGGTTGGCAAAGGAAAGGGGAGGGAAGGAGGAAAGTAAAAAAAATGGCGCTTGTGGAAGCTGGCATATCGCGAAGCAATGGGGAAAACGACGGCCTCCTCTTTCCCTTTATCTATCTTTCTCTTACACACGCTCATACACACACGCACGCACGCACGCACGCAGATATGTGGATATGTATATATAGGAAAAAACACACAGAGAGATATATACGCGCAACATTATTCCTGTTTTAATTGTCGGCCGGACTTCGGGCATGTAGCCAGGAGCTGCCTATACGCGATCAGTAAAAGAGAGAAAGAGAGAGAGAGAGAGAGAGAGAGAGAGAGAGAGAGAGAAAGAGGAGGATATAGTGAGGGTAAAGGAGGAAGGGCGAGGAAGGGAACATTTTTTCGCATAAATTTGGAACCGTAAGTAGCCCTGCGGCTCTTTTTCCGCTTCTCTTTCTCTATTTTTCTTTTTCTCTTTCTCTTTTTCAATATACATATCTATCTATCTATCTATCTATCTATCTATATATATATATATATGTGTGTGTTTGTCTCTCTTTCTCCAACTTTCCCACGAAATTGAATGCAACGTGGCGGCATGAGAATGAAAGTACAATATGGATACCAATATCCTCGGTACTTCTTCATACCCCGTTCGAAAAGTGGATACCAATCTACCCCGAATATTTACAGGAAAAGTCTCGTACGTATAGCGTATAAGCACTAGCCAGATAGTACGATTTTTAGTTTTAAGAATTACGAAATGGTAGATTTTATATATATATATATATATATATATATATATATATATATGCGTGTGTGTGTATTCTTCTTATAAATCGCCGAATAAAATTCTCTTTTTTTCTTTCTTTCTTTCTTTCTTTCTTTCTTCGGCTCTTTTCTTTTCAATTAAAAATGAAAAAAAAAATAGAAAGAGAAGGAAGAAAAGCGTTCGACAAAAAAAAAACACTCCACGATCGTATTCAATCGTAAAATGATTTCCATCGAAATCCCTCGAAACGACAATTCGTTCGATTTATTATACGGATACGTCGAATACGGATAATAATCTCCGATTTAACAATTCAATCGGATTTCTTTGTTTTTTTTTCTTTTTTTTTTTTTTTTATTTCCTTCTTCTTCTTTTTTGATAAGATAGATAGAAACGTACGTACGTACGTAAGTTCGGATAGTTACATTATTTCTCTCGTACTTTAAAACGTTAAGAACGTTCCCGAGACATATCGATTCGATTGGCCAATTCGATGTCAGAGTGCTGTGGGATTAAGAAGGGTGAGAGGGTTAGAGGGGGAGAATGTATTCTAACGGACGTCGTTGGTTCGTTCGAGGATCATCAATTCGTTCGTCGTTACGACGAAATATACGTCGTCGATCAAGATGTGCCTAACCAGAACATACGTAAACTTGCACACTAACACGTACACGTACGCGTACATACTCATGGACATATATAAATACGTATGCTATGGAGAAACATAGTACGATAGATACAGGTAGACACGAAAGTGCAGGAAATGGGCCGTAGAATGTCCTTTAGGATTCATCGAGCGCTTTCGTCGTAAGAGAAAGTAGAGAGAGAAAAAGCTAGATAGATACATACATACAGAGAGAGAGAGAGAGAGAGAGAGAGAGAGAGAGAGAGAGAGAGACTTTGGCAAAAGTCGAGTATGTAGTAGAGAACGTGAGCTTGCCGTTCCTCGTGTTTCTCCCTTAGGCAACTTATCTTCATTTCGTGAGACGGAAAAGGAAACGTCTGCTTTCTCATCCTCGCTTGTCACCTATTCTCTTGAATTATGTATATCTCTCCTTTACGCAGGCGCAAACGCAACTCGAAAGCCACCTACCGAAACTTAAAGGAATGTACTTGTTTGCTTACTTACTTGCTTACTTACTTACTTACTTACTTACTTACTTACTTACTTACTTACTTACTTACTTACTTACTTACTTACTTACTTACTTATTTACTTACTTACTTACTTATTATCACGTACGCTCGCGTTTTACGCTTGGAAAGAAATATATCTTCGACTTTATCACAAACTAAAATTTCTCTCGCGACATCCTTCTCTAACCCCCACCCCCCCTCCCCCCCTCCTCCCCCTGAACAAACCGCTAACCAACGCTCGTTTTCTTACGCACAAACTTTATACACTTCCCCCCCCCCTCTCTCCCCTGAAAGAAGTCGTTTCGGAATATTTTTCCCTTTTTTTCGTTTCGAACGACTCGTTCGCGACTCCGAAGCTTCGATTTGTTTTCGATCTGAAAGATATAAAGTATATATCGCCCATCGTTAGGACGTCACGGGACGAAATTGATTTCATATAAAATTTATATAATCCGGAATTAACAATAAAATCGATAAAATAATTCCAACGATGTTGCAACGACGTTTCGTAGTATCTCCGATTGAATATATACCCTTATTTACGTGTTAACGACAGAATGATATACAACGTTGGATATATGTACGTCACGTTAATAATAAATTATACTTATAGACGGTAGAGCGCAGTCGTAACGTAAGTTCGACGTCGTAAAATTTTCTTTTTTTCTTTTTTTTTTTTTTTTTTTTTTTTCGTAACACGAACAGAAGACACAAGACAGTAAAACGGGCGTAGAAAGAAAGTTTCTCGCGATATCATTGAAGAATATTAGAACGTGAAAATAAGATGAATTAACAAGTGTAATGGGATAATCGGTCGATTGAAAATTTTCCTTAAAAGTTTCCGTAAGGAATATCCTTACTACTCGGGAGAAAGAGAATCTCTTCTATCTCGGATAAATATTACCGTCGAAACGTACAATGCAAATTTCTTTCGTTCTCTCATTAACCCATTTCCTTTTTCTCCGTCCTTATCCTTCCTCTCCTCCTTCCCTCCTCTCTCTCTCTCTCTCTCTCTCTCTCTCTCTCTCTCTCTTTATCTCTCTATCCAACTCTCTCGTCGTCGTCGTCGTCGTCGTCGTTTCTTAAAGAGAAAGAGAATACTTCACTCTCGGCTTACGACTAATGTCCTCCAATACGCTCGGAGTAAAACACCCTGTGGGCCTTTAATCCAATGCCTAGCCAGTTTTCTTCGTACACATACACACATACACACACACAGAAAGAGAGAGAGAGAGAGAGAGAGAAACACACATATACACAGGGACGCAACGAAACAATATTGCTGTGATTTTTCTTCACGGCGAGAATCATTGTTTTCACGAGAGATGATGGATAAGCTTGGATTTCTTTCGAGCCGCGTACCTCTTCTCCCAAAGGGAAAAAGGAAAACGCGACGTGTTACTACGTTTTCTCTCTTTCTCTCTCTTTCTCTCTCTTTCTCTCTCGGATCTTTTCTTCCTTCTTCCCTTTCGTCCTTATTGTTGCTTATCGCGACGAATCTTAAGCCATGGCTAACAAACCCTTCTCGCCCGATGGATATCGCTATAGTTATATCTGATATCAAAAGAAGTGAAGGCTAAGAAGCAAGGTAGAGAAAAAGTAAACAAATAAGAAAGAATAACGAAAAAGAAGAGATCGAAGAAAAAGGAAATATGAACAAAAAAGTAACAAAAAGAAAAAAGAAAACAAACGACGCGGGTATAAAAAAAAAAAAAGAAAGAAATACTCTCCATCTATCTGTCCTATCTAATCTATCTATCTAATTCTATAGGTATATTTGATATAAAAAAGGAAGTTGGAGGAACAAAGAAAGTTGGGGAAAAAAATAAAAATAAATAAATAAATAAATAAATAAATAAATACATGAAGGAATGAATGAATAAATGAATGAATGAATGAATAAGAAAGAAGGATAAAAATAGGAATAAGGAAATATAAAAGAAGTAACGCGAATATAAAAACGAAATATTTTCTATCTATCTATATCTATCTCTATCTAATTCTATAGATATATTTGATATTAAAGGAAGTAAGAGGGGGAAAGAAAGGTGGAGGAAAAAAATAAAAATAAATAAATAAATGTATGCATGAATGAATGAATGAATGAATGAATGAATGAATGAATGAATGAATGAATGAATGAATGAATGAATGAATGAATGAATGAATGAATGAATGAATGAATGAATGAATGAATGAATGTATAAATAAGAAAGAAGGATAAAGATAGAAAAAGGAAATATAAAAAAAGTAACGCGAATATAAAAACGAAATATTTTCTATCTATCTATCTATCTATCTATCTATCTCTAACTCTTCCCTCACCCCTCTCTCTCTCTCTCTTTCTTTCTCTCTCTTGCAGTCGAATTACAGTCGCCTCGTTTCTTACAATCTTTTTTACTAACATTTTATTTCCCTTCGCGTTCCTCGTTACCACGCGTATTTCCCTTTCTCTCTGTAAAAGATTACTTTTCCTCATTAAGAGAGACGCGATATTCTCTCTCTCTCTCTCTCTCTCTCTCTCTCTCTCTCTCTCTCTCTCTCTCTCGCTCTCTTCCTTAATGTGCCCCAGTCCTACGAAAGAAGCAAGCGAGTGTGTTTAAACGAAGAAAAATAATTAAAAAAAATAAAAATAAAAATAAAGAAAGAAAAAAGGAAAAAAGGTAAAGGATTAAATTATTCGTTAGAATAATGTTACTTGATTTTTCTTTTATTAACTAAGCGAAACATTCGGAATTGCCCCACCCCAGTCGTTCCCAGGCGCATCTAGGAAACCTCCTCTACCTCCGCACCCCCATCCAGACCCTCCCACCTCATCCGAAAAGAAAAAAAAATTACTTAAGAGAGCTTTATGACCTAATGCTCGCGCATTGATGTATTCAATGAACCAACTACGTTCAATGAAATAAATCACTTTCAATTCACCGTAAAAAGGGGTGGAGAAAAAGAAAACGAAAAAAAATAATAAATATATATATATATATATATATATATATATCAGATCGGAGAGAATTTATCTTTTTTTTTGTTTTTACAATCGAAGTTTTTTGTTCAAATCGATTTTTTAAATCGTTAAAAAAAAGAGTACAACAGCAACAACAACAAACAAAAAGAAGGAGAGGATGAAGAAGGTGAAAGAAGAGGAGGAGGAGGAGGAGAAGGAGGAGGAAAGAAAGAAAAAGGAAAGAAAAGGAGCGATGTATAAGCATTTATAACTCTGTGTCTCCTTGCAAAGCGTCTCCGTAAAGATAACTCTTACTACTTAGACGCGAGCCATTTTCCAAAGTACGGAACGCTTAACGACCTTTCTGTCCCGATCCTAGATCGTTCCATTAGCCCTGGAACACGCTCAAACTACGACGCTTACCTTGCGCTTTCCTATCCCTTAGTTACAACAACGTACACATCGATAAAGCGACCTTTACGATCCGTCGCTTCGCCACCGATGCACTTTCGATGTTCTAAAAAGCGGGAGTACGTGAAGGACGATGACACAATCTAAGAAGAGGAGAAACGTGTTTCTATAAAAAAAAAAAAATACGATATATATATATATATATATATATATATATATATATATATATACATATATATATTTATTTTTTCTCATCGATTTATATATATATATATATATATATATATTTATTTATTTATTTATTTATTTATACGTACGTTATGTATGTATGTACGTGTTACGTAGTTTCCGTACGTGAGAGTATTTTTAATACCCGTCGCTAAGAATATCGAGGGAAGGGAAGGGAAAGGAAGAAAAGGAAAGAAAGTGGAGGGAAAAAAAAAAAAAAAGAAAAAACAAATAAACCTTTTATCCACGAAATCGATTAGATTTCAAAGTTTCCCGTTCTAGAAATAAACTCGACAAGAACGAAACACGTAAGTAACTTCTTCGAAGAATATCGTAAACGTTATTATCCATTTCGATGAAACTTTATCTCTTACGGAAGCCGATTAGATCCTTTTTACCTGTATTTTCTTTTTCTTTCTTTTCATCTCTCTTTTTTATTTTATATTTCCTTTCTCTCTCTTTTTTTTTTTTTTTTTTTTTTTTATATTTCTTCATGAACTTCAAGCAATTATAAAGTTTCACGAATAGATGAGGTATGCTCGTATACGTGTATATATATACATACACGTATATGTACATATATACATACGTGCGGTGTATACGTGTATAAACGACAATATGCGTGAAAATATCGTTCGTAGTTAATTAAATTACTTAAAAGTTTCGAATCTCTTCGTGAAGGAAAAGGTGATGATGATCGTGGTGGCGTCGGTGAAGGAAACGAAAAAGGATTTCTTTAAAAATTAATCGTTTCGTTATATTTATTTTTATGCCATCAAGCAGTGTACGCTCATTATTATTATTCTTATTATTTTTATTCTTCTTCCTCTTCGTCTTCTTCTTCTTCTTTTTCTTTTTATTATTATTATTATTATTATTATTGTTATTATTATTATTATTATTACTTTTATATGAATCGAATTGTCGAAATTAAATGGAAAGTTAGTTAAAAATTGAAAAACCATCGCTTCGATAGTGGGGGATTATTAAATCGTTGAAGTCGAAATGTTCAATAGGAAATACGTTCGCGATTTCTTCGGATTTTAAAAGGAATGAGAGAGACAGACAGACAGACAGACAGAGAGAGAGGGAGAGAGAGGGCAAAGAGTAAAGAGTATAGAAGGTGAAAACGTCCGGTTCTAAAGTCTGACCGGATTTATTCTTTCTTTCCTTCTTCATCTCCATTCAGCCACCATCGAACCTTTACTTTCATCGGCTTTAAAGAAGATTTTCGAGAGGCATGCACCAGTTACGCTCGAATGCTGCGGATTCGATACCTCGACGAAGCTCCTTTCAAGAAAGACGTGCCATATCCCACGAGAGTACCGAGATTGCTTCGTCCGCGAAGATGATTGACGATCAAATCGAACGATCTCTCTCTCTCTCTCTCTCTCTCTCTCTCTCTCTCTCTCTCTCCTGCATTCCCTTTAATTCCCACGGAGTCACGCTCGAAAAAGTCACGAAAAAATCACCAAACGATATATCCTCGATCTTCCTTCTCTATAAAAACGAACCTATTAACGAACCGTCCCGGACCGACACGACCGCCGCGTGCCGATTAATTGTTCTCATAAATCAACCCTTTTTTATTTTATTTCATTTTTTTCTCCTCCTCCTCCTCCTCCTCCTCCTACTCCTCCTCCTCCTCCTCCTCCTTTTCTCTATTTTCTCTTTTATCCTTTTTTTTTAATTTCTTCGTTTATATGCTTTTCTTCCTTTCTTTTTTTTTTTTTTTGATTTTTAACTTTCCTTTCCTGTTTTCATTTATTTGTTTATTTATTTATTTTGTTACCTCCTTCCTCGTTTTTCCCTTCTTTATTTTCCATCGAAATGTACGTGGGTTAGTTCGAATGTGTATATATCGCGAAACAAGAAATTCATAAAGATGGCTCAAATCCAACTGACTGAAAGTGATACGCACAACGTAAACGTATAAAAAAAAAGAAGAATAAAAAAAAAAAAGGATAAAAATGCTCAACCATTTTTTCCGGGTTTTTATTTTTATTTATATTTATTTATTTGATTTTATTATTTTCCTCTCACTCTCTCTCTATCTCTCTCTATCTATTATATATATATATACATCAACTCTTTCTTCCTCTCTCTTGATACAGCCGATTCATCTCAATAACGTTTTTCGCTGTTTTCACGCTAGTAGAGAAAGGATAAACATCGAATAGAAAATTGAAATATAAAAAGTGAAATTCTTTGCGTAAGTCCGACCGCAGAACGAAATTTTCATTGGTTTCTAGCCACTGTGGTTAGGATTTTTATTATGGCGACGAGGCACATCGTATGCAACTAACGCATCGATCATACGATTCGCACATTTGCGTATATATATGTGTATGTGTGTGTCTCCTCCTCTTCTTCCTCGTTACTCCTTCTCTTTCTCCTCTTCTTAATGGAAACATTTATCTTCTTGTTTTTATATTTTTTATTTATTTCTTTTTACAAGCAGTTTACGAAACACGAGCGAACGCACGTTAACGAGCCACAAAGTCTAAACATCACATATTTCTAAATAGTATCTATATACATACATACGTACGTACGTACATACATACATACATACATACATACATACATACATACATACATACATACATAGATACATACATGCATATATATATATATATATATATATACACATTTATATATATAAAAATTTCCTTGCATACTTTTGATGTGTTAACGCAGTCGTTTTTAAATCGACACAGTAATTAAACGTCTCTACTAATTGACTTTCTCTTTCTCGCTCTTGCATATACATACAAAATACACACACACACACACACACACACACAGACAAACACGCTTTCTTCTATACACGGCACGTGCAACGATGCAGCTGTTACAAAATTTAACAGAGCTCAACGGCGAAGTTCGGTGTTTGCCAAGATTTGCTCAAACCAGGCTTTATATCTTGTACACACGCTGAGATCGCGATGCGGCAGGTGCACGAGCTAATACGATAAGAGAAAGAAAGAGAGAGAGAGAGAGAGAGGGAGAGAGAGAAATAGATAGATAGAGAGATGAGGATAAAGAGAATAGCAAGTGACCCAGATTGAATTTAATTGCCCTTACACGTACGATTGAACCTTGATAGCTTGATAGTAAGCAAAACCCAAACCATACTGTGTTCTTACTAGAGTCAGAATAAGGAGGTGCTATAAGTGGCCATTACGATCGATCCATATATATATATTTCAATTGGGCAAATTTAACCCCGGCGATAACTAATATCTCAAGATCGTATTCCAACGAATATATTCGTACCATCGAATTAATCCGATCGACCATGGTGGTAATCGATCAAACGTACCAATAAGAAATTACAATGATTTATTGACAATTTATAAGAGATCGTACTTGCGAATTGGCGAATACGCATTTCTCAATAATTCCATGTGTGTCCTGCTGTTTCGTTCTTTTTTTTTTCTTTCTCCAAAATAAATTACTACCGCCCAGTTACGAATTTTGATTGTTTGTCGGGGAGGAGTGGAGGAGGGTAGGAGGGGTGGCGGAGAGGAAACAAACGAGAACGAAAAATATACGGAGGAATCTCTGTTCGAGATGAAAAAAAAAAGAATAAAAAAAGAAGAAGAAGAAGAAGGAGAGAGATGGTGAAGAGAGAAGGAAATAAAAAGGATCGAAAGAGAGAGGAAGGAAGAAGGCGAGGAGAGGGAGAAAAAAAAGGAAAGAAAGAGGAAAAAAGGGAAGAAGAAAGAAGGAAGGGGAAAAAAGAGAGACCAGAGAGTTTCGTCGAAGAGTAATAATACCTATGGTGAGATTCTCTCGAAGGACTCGTTGGCCAGCTGTTGGCTAAGATAACTTACCCGTCGAAAGAAAAGAAGAAAGGTTGCTTGTTTCAAAGGTAAGCTGCTTCTATATCTCTAGGTGTGCAATACCTAAAACCGAGCAAAAAAAAAAAAAAGGAAACGAGAGAAAGAAGGAGGGGAGGGGAGGTGGAGGGGGGAAAAAAAGAAAAGGAAAAGACGATCTTTTAGGAAGATGAAGGATGAGGGGAAAAGAGGGGAAAAAAGTAGATCGGTGAATGAGAGTACGAGAGAGACAGGAAAGAGAGAGAGAGAGAGAGAGAGAGAGAGAGAGAGAGAGAGAGAGAGAGAGCTCATTTCGAGAAAACGGTTTGTTAGATTGGAGATGGTTACGTCTAGTCTAACGCGGGAAATACGATCCACCGAATATCTTTCTCATCGAGATAACGTCTACGAGAATCGACCCTTAACCCCCCACCCCCTCTCGTATCTTTCCTGTTTGGCCTGACGTTTACGCGAATTCTACATCGTCCAATGACAGCTGCTAAAGTCGCAGCCCTCGTTGTTTGCCGAGCTTATAATGGATCTAGTTGCATATGTGCGTACTACTGTGTGTCTGTCGCCCGTATTGGGTTCATATGCCGTATAACCGACGACTCTTGCTTTATATTACGTGTGTATCTCCGTATAAACACACACACACATACACACATATATATATATATAAGGGAAAGGGAAATTCGTGTAGATACTCGAGTCAATTCACATCGGCAAAGGCTCTCTCTCTCTCTCTCTTTCTCTTTCTGTCTCCTCTCTCTGTTCGGTGGTTTGACTCTTGACGCTTATTTGCTCTGACACCGATCCGGTCCACGTTGTCTACGATGAGGTTTAACCGCGAGTCCATCGACAATCACCTAACCATTCCTATCTATCATTTCGAACGTCGCTTTAACCTTTCTAAGAACGTAATAGATCGTTATTCATCTATTATTGGATATGTCCAATATGGTATTATTATACTTGGATTATATTCGGTTATATCCGATCGAATAACAACGAAATTTTGACATGATGTCTTTTAGGTTTTCTATTTCATTGTGACAAACAGATTTACGTTATTATTCCTATTCCATATATCACTATTATTTATATTAACGATTTATAGTATTTAAGATCGACGATCGGAAAATTTAATATCTATACGGATGGTCGATTTGAGGAACATCTTATTGTAAATATCGTTCGAATATTCTCTCTCTCTCTCTCTCTCTCTCTCTCTCTCTCCCTCTCTCTCTCTTTCTCTCTCATAATAAATTGAAAACGATAAAGTTTATAGTGGACGATAAAACTTCGAGAAACGACGAGCCGGCCACGCGTTTGTACATATACAATACATACGAGTCTTTCGATATTTATCGATTCTTTTACGCTTTCACGGAAAAACGATTTCACGACTTCTTTCACAGAATATGTTCCAATGGAATCGAGGAAATAAGATTTGAAAGACGTAGAGTTGTATCTATATATAGCTCCGTGTATGCGCGTTACTTGCGTGCTTACGTGCGCTCGTTTACGAGTACTCATCTATGATGGATATGCGCCGTCTAGGATATACGAATAATTTCTCCGATTATTACGAATTATTATTACTCCTGTGATCCTGAAAAAAAAAAAAAACGAATATATCCACAATTTATTGGCATCGTTTTAGCTTTATACGAATCTTCCCACGTTAAAGGCATCAGTAACGAAGGTTTTTGAAATTAAATCCGCTTTTAGAATCGACGTAATGCTTTGCGGATACATATTCCGTGATATCACCGGCCATTATCCGAAAGAGAGAGAGAGAGAGAGAGAGAGAGAGAGAGAGAGAGAGAGAGAGAGAAATTACGAAACGATATGTATAAATCTTGATGAACGATTACGAATTATAGTCGTGCCGTACACCCAGCGCGATACCTCGTAAACTTTTAATACACCCCTTTTCTTTCTTCTTTTTGTCTTCTTCTCTTTTCCTGTGTTTTTGTTCTTTCCTTTCCTTCTCTTATTTTTTTTTTTTCTTTTTTGTTCACGAGCTACGACAATCACTATATTTTACGAACAATAATTTATCTTCCCGGCGTAGGAAACTTAAGTATGAAACATCGTAACGCGGTTCCATATAATACTTACTCATACGTATGCATGTATATGCATGCATCCATGCATGCATGTACGTATGTATGGTACATATACGACGATCGCATACGATAAATTCGATATCCCGGCAAATACTCTAACAAATTTTCTTTCATCCTTCAAAGAGCAATTCGCATTACCTGTAATCCCCGAAATGTGAGGTACCTTTTACCTACCGCGTTACACGAATAATAACGTTGCTCGATTGATTTATTAAATAACATCGAAATACTTCGAGATATTTTTATTCTGAACGAAAGAAAAGAAAGGAAAAGAAAAAAAAATAAAAGAAAAATACCGAAGAAATGTGCATTTTTCATTTACTTAAAGTCGATGAACTTTTACGCGCGCACGTAGATAATACATTAGATTTCGAAAAGGTCGAAAGTATAATATTTGAGTTTCATTAATTCGATGTAAAAAGAAAAAAAGAAAAAAAAAAAAGTAAAGAAAGAACGGAAAAAAAATATCTACGTTAATTACGGAATAAGAAAACGTTGACTCGAAAGTATGAGTATTTCTCTCTCTCTCTCTCTCTCTCTCTCTCTCTCTCTCTCTCTCTCTCCCTCTCCCTCTTTCTCTCTCTTACCTGAACCCTAAGTTGACTTTGCGACGATGTTAAAAGTTAACAAAGTTACGTCCTATGCTTATCAATCTATTCTTCTTCAACCTCCCATACCCTATACATAATTTATGGTTTTTTATCGCAAAAAAATTTCGTCTGTCTTCGTTCTTCTGCGCGATGGGAGTAATTAATGGCCGTCGTTTATTAAAGCCTGTCCAACCCCTCTCGTTGTTGATCCGGCGATTTCAATGAAGAATCTATGTAACTATCTCCATCTCTCTCGCTCTTCCACCTACCCCCTCTCACTCTCTCTTTCTGACGTCCTTTTATCTATCTATCCATCTCATTCATTCTTTCTTTCTTTCTTTCTTTCTTTCTTTCTTTCTTTCTTTCTTACCGTCATAAAACTCATTGCTTGACTTTTTAAACGTTCTTACTTCCCCGCTGCCGCTAGAAAACTACCTTAGAGCGACCTTATTACATGACTCATAGATTTTCCGAGGATCGTTTTATTCCTTGTTCGGTGAACACAATGTGCGGCACGATTCTGATATAGAAAGTGAAAGAGCAAGAGAAAGAGAGAGAGAGAGAGAGAGAGAGAGATACCCACGCTACTCCCATCTCTCAACCACCCTCCACCCAACCATCCCCCTCCCGCCCCACCTACTTTCTCATTACTTGCCCGAGTTCTTTTCAAGGCACGACTAATCGATCGTGTTAACTACCACCGGAGTCACTCTCTCTCTCTCTTCTCCCCCAACCCAGCTTTGTTCCTTTGTTTTAAAGTGTAAAGGAGATCAATGAGAGAGAAAAAAGGACAAAAAAAGAAGAAGAAGAAGAAGAAGAAGGAAAGAAAAAAGAAGACACGAAACATACACATACGACGGAGATGCGAGAAGAGAGAGAGAGAGAGAGAGAGAGAGAGAGAGAGAGAGAGTGCTCTTTAACTTTATTAAATGTTTCCAAGGGAGAACGAATCGCATAATTAGTTCGCATACGAATAATCGATCGTTCGTGTTAAGATCGGATATGATATAACGGATATAACGTTTTAAAGGAAACTCCATGGGATTGGGGTGGAGGGTAGGGTTAAGGGATGGAGATGGAAGATAGGAAATTATCTATAGACGGTATTAATCCATCATGGAGAATCATGGATAAAACGATCCGTAACGATTCATGTAACATGATCAATTTTACGAAAGAACGAGACAAGTTGAAACTATAACAACGACAACGACAACGACAAAGCCGACGCCATAATTCATTACAGGAAACGTTCGTTCCCATTTTGGGATTCATATATCGAGAAAGCATGGAGTTTGCACGCAATCGAAGGCACTCGAAGGGTACTCGTGGCTATCGGGCAAAACGGTAATCCAGTTTCATGCGGCGTCGACAAACCGGCGAGAACGCGAGGAAGGTTCGTTACGCGAAGTGGAGGGTGAGAAGGTTGTTGGTTGGTTGGTTGGTCGGTTGGTTGGTTGGTTGGTTGGTTGGTTGGTTGGTTGGATGGTTGATAAGTCGGTCGGTTGGTTGCTGGATATGTAGGGTAGGTGGGTGTGAAAGATGGAAAAAAAGAAAACAAGAAAAAAAGAAGAGGAAGAGGAAGAGAAAGAGAAGGAGAAGGAGGAGAAGAAAGAAGAAGAAAGAAGGAGAAGAAGAAGAAGAAGAAAGAGAGGGCAAGTAGTGAGCAACATGCCGATATAATAGTGTTCGCGCACGCCATCGGGCGATATTGCGAATTATGCGCACGGTAAGTTGCGCCTGAAATCGAGCGAGAAATATAATCGACGCGTTGACCTATGAGCGTTGTTCGGTCTCACTGCGTTACCTACCCCTAACTCGAACCTCCACCCCCTTTATTCTCCTTCAGCCTCGATAAACAATAATATTGACGTTCAACGGAGCGAGAGCAAAAGTGTGCCGAGTGAGCTGACCCAAATTGCTCTGTCTCTTCTTCACTTTGTCTCTCTCTCTCTCTCTCTCTCACTCTATCTCTATCTCTATCTCTATCTCTATCTCTATTTCTATCTCATGCGCTTGCATTCGCCCACGCAACCAATCCCTCCCCTACCCGTCCCTCCAGCATTCGTACACGTAGTCATGTATGTATACAATGTATGGATATAACGCGGACGATAACAGAACCAAAATCGAACGGACATAGGTGAGAGAGATAGAGATAAAGAGATAGATAGATACAGAGAGAGGGGGGGGGGAGGGAGGGAGGGAGTGGGAAAAAGAGAAACGGCCTTGCACCGTCATCAAAGTGACCGCGACATCGAGTCCGCATTTCAGCCGTAAACGAGAAATATAGAAACGTTTTGGTGCGTCGAGAGATCGCACGGGATTTTGACTTGTCGCCACTGATATCAGTCATCCTTTGAAAACATCATCCGTCTGTTTTCTTTCTCTTTTTATTTTTTCTTCTTCATCTTTTTCTTTTTCATTTTCATTTCCTCTTCTTTTCCTTCCCTCCCTCTTTATCCCTCTGTCAATTTTTTCTTCTATCATTTGAAGTCGCTTTTATTTTTCCATTTATTATTATTATTATTATTATTATTATTATTATTATTATTATTATTATTATTATTATTATTTCATTTTTAATAGTTCAGTTCGTATAAAGAAATTTCTAAAGCTGAATTGAATCGATTTCGTGATCGAACATTAATACTACACTGCGATTCGATTATTATTTTTGTATTATTCGCGCGTGTGTGTGTGTGTGTGTGTGTATAGTTATTTATTTGTACAATAAAATAACGTGCGATTCGTTCGACTAACGTTATCGAAGTAACGTAAACGCTTAAAGATAAACATTAAAAATTCTATCAAACGTCAAAATGGAATGAATGCTAACGGACGGAACGCATTTATGCTTTCTCCATGGAAATGAAACCGCATTCTCGACAAGAGGGAGCATTTACACGATATTGGGATGTTACTGACAATGAATAAATTTCAATGAATGGGAGGATTCGAATGAATAGGATTAGAATTGGTTTCGTTGGATTGAATTATCTGTTATGGTCACCATAACGTTTATTGAGAGATTTACGCAAAGGACGTGTCCAAACGATCTACCTTTACAAAATTATCATAACTATTATATTACCTGACTCGAACATGAAAATACCGATTCAATGGAGAAAGAGAGAGAGAGAGAGGGGGGGAGGGGAGAGAGAGAGAAAGATAATAAAAAAGCAGAGATAGATAAATAGATAGATAGATAGATAGATAGATAGATGGATAGATAGATAGGAAAATATCGAAGACAAGATTTTCGTATGTACATTCCATCGAATCCCGTAAAATTTCCCAATTAATCGTCGAATTTTTTCGAGGATGAACTCGTAACAAGTCTGGCAATGCGTGGGATCGTTGGCACGAGATTAAAATCAGAGATCCGTGGTCGAGAGTTCTGCAAACCGGCACGGCGAAAACACTTCGAATTCCGATTGCGGAAATACCGGACTCTGACTGGGATGGCGCTCTGCTTCGAACCTAAAGAGATAGACAGAGAGAGAGAGAGAGAGAGAGAGAGAGAGGGAGAGAGAGGGAGAGAGAGAAAGGGGAAAGAGAAGGAGGGTAAAGACGAGGGTCGGAAAAGCCGAGTAGGGCAATTCAGCCAATTCAGGAATCAGCTGCCATTCCCGGTGCCAAGTCAACTTTACGGAGAAAATTAAATAACTCTAGCGTTCGTCTTCGTTTCTCTACAGAGCGACCACCGAGGAACACGAGAAAGAAAGAAAGAAAGATAGAGATAAAGATAGAGATAGAGATAGAGATAGAGAGAGAGAGAGAGAGAGAGAGAAAACTGGTAACAGGACGATAGTTTCGAAAGATCGTGCGGACAGTTAACACAGTTCCCGTAGGGCTGTTCCGACGTTGATTTAAAATTAGATTTCTTCGTTTTTCCACTTTCCAATATATGCTTCTGATGAATCGAAGCGAAACAGATTTTTACGATTTTACTTCGGTTTATCGTTCGTCGACGTTACCAGAGAAACGTCAAACGCTCGTAGTTTAATATCGATATTTTTTTCACGAGCGCAGTACGAAAATCTTCCTTGTTCGATTGTTTTTCCGAAAAAAAAAAGAAAAAAACAATTTCATTGCGAAAACGACGACGACGACGACGACGACGAATTGTTCGATATTTATCGATCGATTTCTATATTCGATCATTCGTTTTCCAATGAATACGTGTCGCGCGATCAAATCGCTTCCTTTTTTTTTTTTTTATTTTTCATTTTTTTATAATTATTATTACCATTATTACATACCGACGTTTTTCCCCTTCGATAGGATAACAACAAAACATGTAACTTTATTTGCAAGTTATTGACGAATTGATCGTGAATACCCGGCGATATTAAAAAATTCCACTTATTATACATACATACATACATACATACATACATACATAAATACATACATACATACATACGTTTTAGAATTATTCGTTATAAAGTTTTATACATAGTTTATATGAAATCGGTTATGTTAAAAAGTCCTCTGTGTCGAAGTGGTAGTAAATAAAGTAAGTAAATAAAGTAAGTAAGTAAGTAAGTAAGTAAGTAAGTAAGTAAGTAAGTAAGTAAGTACGCCTACGGGTTATCGACCGGCTTTCCTAAGAGGATTGTGGCACGTAAAGAAATTACTTTCGGCCGAGGC
Source organism: Dolichovespula sylvestris (assembly GCA_918808275.2). Lineage (NCBI taxonomy): Eukaryota > Metazoa > Arthropoda > Insecta > Hymenoptera > Vespidae > Dolichovespula > Dolichovespula sylvestris. The sequence goes on from OU964964.1 coordinate 7,013,763, forward strand.
AGATCGCAAACAATTTCAAACCGAAAGGAGCCAATTAACTTTAAACGAAATTCCGTGCATGGGAGTTCGTACTTGCATGCCGAGCTCAAATGCATTTTGCACAAAACGGTAAGGGGTTCGGTGGGGAACGGGAGAAGGGGTGCGGGCTCTTAAATTGCCAATAAGGCTAGTCCGCCTTTTTAAAAGTATCTATCTACCTCTGGTAAGGGGCTTTGCGTACTAGAAATATCTTGGCTTTATACTCGGAGAGAGTTTTTGTTTCTTTCCTTTTCTTTTTCTTCTTATTTTATCTTTTTTTTTTTTTTTTGCCTCCGACCATCCCTCCCAACCCCCCACTCCATCCAAACCCACTCCACCTCATTCCAACGCCGCTTAACTTAAGTCGTTTTTAATAATTTCGAAAACGATTCTAAGTCGAAGGAAAGGAAAATGTAAAGGATAATAGGAAAATTTTATCTTTTCCTTCTACGGGGAAGAGAAAATGATATTGGATATTGGGTTACACGGTAGTAGAGGATAGAGGATATCACTCGAAATTAACGGAAATGCGTTGTTGTGCTTCTGCATGTAAGCGTGTTGAAAATAAGAATTTAAGAAAAAAACTGAGAGAGAGAGAGAGAGAGAGTATGTTTCTCACGAACATATATGTATATGTATACATATATATGTACGTATACATAGGAGATCTGCATTTTCACGCTCGATCTAGTGCCTGCTCACTATGATATCCGCAGAAACGTATCCCAAAAGGCTAGTTTGCCTCTCCCTTCCTCTTCCAATCCAGAGGATCTCAATCTCGAGAACATTCCTGCGTATATGTTTGTGGGAATAGAGTGAAGGTTAGGGTATCGGTTAGATGCGAGAGAACTGAAACACGACGTAGCGCAGTACATATACACACACATACATATAAAGCTATGGTTCTATAGAGAATCATAGGCTATGCCATTCGAGCGTATAACCCGGCACCTATCCCGAGCAACGTTTGACCGTCTGGACATTCGCCAAGACCTCTATTACATTCCGTCTAATGTCCAGCACGCGGAAGTCACCCTCTTACGAGTGTATCGTTTCCACGATATCCACGATAGCACGGCCTATCATCCTTTTCCGAAAACTTCTCTCTGAATTTACACGAACATACATATACATACATACATACATACATACATACGTTCCTCCCTTTTATCTCAGAGACACAGGAATATCACCGTTTACTGCTTGCCGGCCGGATAGTTTATTTGTTTTCCTTGTCTTATTCGACTAGGGAGAGTCTAGCTCTCTCTCTCTCTCTCTCTCTTTCTCTTTTGCTCTTTTAACGTGTACGTGTGTTCGTAAAAAGAGACGGAAAATACAACGATAAGAGGCTAAAGTTCAAACCTAGGTTTGTCCAGTTTATCCAAAACCTGTCCCTCGCACGGATTACTCCACGTCCTTTAATCCTTTTAAAGCATCCAAGCGCAAAACTCTAGCAAGTTGTCTCTCTCTCTCTCTCTCTCTCTCTCTCTCTCTCTCGATGTAACTATGATATACTATGTCATTTATCGAAGATGAATTTTCCTCTTTATACATCGTACATCCCAGCCTTAGCAGAGGAACGAACGATTAAAACGATTTAATCTTTAACCGAAGCTTAAACCTTTCGTCGGCCGAGCTTGAGCTTAGCTAATGATAAAAGTCTTCGAAAGTGAGTCCATAATTTTAACGTTCTACGTGTCGATTTATCTTTTAAGAAGGACCCTTCTTCCTAGGGAAGTGTAAAAGTAGGGTATACTTTAATTATTCCATATTCGTTGGAAGAAGAAGAAGAAGAAGAAGAAGAAGAAGAAGATGAAGATGAAGAAGAAGGTTCCGCGACCCCCGTATAACGTGGAAAATAATTAATTACTATCATAAGTTTTCTTCGCAAAATCGTTGAGGAACGTGACGCCAGGACGACCCGACGTCTGCTATCAAACTGTTGACAATTTTAATCGTCGGTAACGTGTTGCTTAAACTACTCTTCGCTAAGCTAAATCGATTTGCTTGATGAAAATTGGATCGTGGAATAAGAGAAAAAGAAAAGAGAGAGTGAGAGAGAGAAATGGAAAGAAAGGGAACAAAAAATAGGAAGAAAAAGAAAGAGAGAGAAGAAGAAGAAGAAGAAGAAGAAGAAAAAAAAGAATGAACTTTTAAAACCTGCTGACTCTGCGGTGGCACGTAAACCTTAGATCGATTAATATTCAAAACGACGCTCGATGGGGGCTCGCTGAAAGAAAGAGAGAGAAAGAGAGAACCGGCCAACGCAAGTGCCGTTGTACCCGGGAATCTTCATTATCCTCCCATTAACATTTGCATATTTTCAACGTAATTACGACGCGCAAGATCGGCTTTAATATCAGCCGTGAACTCGTAATTATGCCTTTAATCGTATTTCGGCCAAAAATTAACCGAACCGCTTTATGTGTCACGCGAAGTTGCTCGCGTGCGATACTCTTATATTTAACCAACCACTCTCTCCCTCTCCCTCTCTCTCTCTCTCTCTCTCTCTCGTTCTAACACTAACGCACACATTCGATCCTTAAACGAGAATCATTTGTTCAAACTCCGTGTTACGTCCTTCCTTCCTTCCTTCCTTCCTTCCTTCCAACGTTAGTCGTACCTACGTACGTACGTATGCATGTACTACGTAGTTGTTGCACTTTACACGATAGTTACTTTTAACCTGTCCAATTTTAAGAACACGATATTACGATTTAATTTTTATTAATTACAGTACATTCGTAATATAGGTGGCATCTCTTTAATTTATATTAATGCACGTGTCTCTATATAAATATTCTACGAACGTCATATTCACGAGAAACGAACGAATATAATCGAATTAATTAATATCATTATATATATATATATATATATATATATATATATATATATTCTTTACTATCCTAGAAATAAGATCTTATCAATCCTTAAGTTTAACGTCTAATCGTTATACATCGTAAGGCGCTCGTAATCTGATCTTCGTTCGCTACAACGTATGATGTTTAGAGATATCGGGTCCTCGAAATTATGAGCTTTATCTCCGGAACGTACGAGCATCTAAGCATTAACGTGCTCCGGGTATCGCTTGCATACGAGATTCGGGTTAGCATACGAGACTCGGTAGGCTTAGTAAACTATCATAAATTTTCGAGTTTACGCGTGGCTCAACGAGCATTACTAAACACGTTATTAACCAACTCCCACGATGTTTTGTAATTTCATTTTAATAAATATTCTCTCTCAATCGTTTTCCTATCACCCCCTCCCTCCCCCGCGCTACCACACTTACCCCTATCCTCTTATCGTTTCCTTCTATACGAATTTATAATATGTACTTAACTAAATGAAAGAGACAAAAAAAAAGAGAGAGAGAGAGAGAGAGAGAAGAGGTGTCTCCTTAAGATAAATTTGAAAGGTCACTTTCATTTTAACTTTGGAAATGTTCTAACGTTGACAAAAAAGTTTTCCCGATCGAATCGAATTCGGAGAAAGAACATTTTAAATCCTTACTCGAAAGAAAAAGAATATATGAAGGAAAAAAAAAATGTTCCATAGGTGGTCCGTGCAGATCAATGTTCATGCACTTTGACTCGTTTTATTCAAATACGAATCAACGGGCATTAACGCTACCGGGACGATATTATCAATCGTGCGACGTAAATTCCGAATAATTACAATTGACATGATAATCGTCGGGGGAGAGAGAGGGGGAGGGGAGAGAGAGAGAGAGAGAGAGAGAGAGAGAGAATTTCGCGTACGTTCCTATTAATTTGATCAACGAATAAATCTCTTCGACTAACGAGAAGTTATACACATTCGAGATTATTATCCCTGTATATATACACATAAAAAAAAAAAAAAGGGTAATAGAAAACAACCCAAAAAAAAAAAAAGATTTAATTCCAACTAAAATTAATAATAATAATAATTACATGGCTCGAAAAAGTCTCTGCGCTAAACGTTTGCCATTCTCATAATCCCGTAGACTGTTGGTAAATTTTAATGGTAGAAGAACGAAATAATCTCCCGCTCAACTCCGATAGTAAAACGAGTCATTTTTCAGGAACAATGCTGGAAGAAAAATGTGACGACAGCAGGAAAAAGGCCGGAGGGAGAAAGAGAGAGGGAAGGACGAGAGAGAGAGAGAGAGAGAGAGAGAGAGAGAGAAAGAGAGAGAAGTAAGTTCATTATGCTACAATACGGTGTATTCTCGTAAGTATACAAAAATAGTAAGAGAGAGAGAGAGAAAGGGAAAGAGAAAGAAAGTAAAAAAAAAAAAAAAAGAAGAAGAAGAAGAGAGTAAATCCGTGGTAACGCACTACAAGAAACTCTGCGAACGTCGCGCCCCATTTAATTAGGAAACACGAAAGCCGCATCTTGACCCGCCAGGACGTTTTAGAATACGTGTTATAAATAGTAAAGAGCAACGACTTGTAAAGCCGGCCGGATGAAGAAAAAAAAAAAAAAAAAGAAAAAATAAAGAAAAAGAAAAGAAAGAAAAAACAGACCCACGAGGCACTGGTACTGTTTTATTCGCGGTTACGTATCTGAAAGAGAGACGTTCAAGCACAATGTGACTCCCTCGTCCCCGCCACCGACCATTCGCCCCGCACCCTCACCCAACCCCGACACAACCCCGTCTACTACTTCCGCGAAGTATTAACCGGAATTACGAGAATCCGAATAGAAGGGGAGGGGACCGGTCGGGTGGAAAACAAGGTGGAACCGTTCCCTCCAAGCTAAAGCGATATAAAACGAAATGGTTATATCAAAAAAATGAAATTGAAGAGAAACGAGGAAATAAAGAAATAAAGAATGAAAAAGAAATGGGGGCTGGGGGGAGGGGGGAGGGGGAAAAAACGAATCGACGATGTTTTCATTTTCTTCAATCCTTTTATCTCCCCTCACCCCCACCCCCACCCCCCTCCTCTCTCACTCTCGCGTCCTTTTTTAATTTCCCTTTCGAGAGACCGATGTTACGCAAGCTTTTCAACTTTTCTTTCAGACCGCGGTTTTAATAACCACATAGATTGTAAAAACGCATGGCATTGCACGGCATGGCATTGCACGGCACGGCACGGCACGGCACGGCACGGCATGGCATGGTAAAGAATAACGTCGATTTAATTCTTTCGTTTCAACAATATTCGGCGCGTATTTATTTATCCATTATCTTCTTGAAAAAGATAAAAAAAAAAGAAAGAAAGAAAGAAAGAAAGAAAAGAAATAACGAACGCATTCTCGTCGACGAAAGAGTACAACGTTTTATTAAAAACGTGATATGGTATATTTTTTTGTGCTCGAACTACAAGCTATTAAGCACTCCATTACTTATTCGATCGGTCATCGTACCGTTTATTAAACGTGACACGACGAGGTAAGAAATATGATTAAATATATACATATATGTATGTGTGTGTGTGTGTGTGTGTGTGTGTGTGTATGTGTGTGCGTATATTAAATAAATCAACACACGATTTCTAACGCCTTTGACGTAAGGACAAACTAACGTCACAACATGTTGTCTCGAACAACCATTATCACATTTTACCTGACGGCATATTCCACCCTCTGCCCAACCTCCGTACCCTTCCAACTCCCCATAGTACTATCGGAGCCGCCGACACCGCCAACATCACCACCAACACCACCACCATCACCACCACCACCACCACCACCACCACCACCACTACCGCCACCATCGTCGTCACCATCGATCGATCGATACTACAGCCGCTCTCGACGCGTATAAGGCCTTTCGTTTTAACGAAGAAAACAGCAATTTCGTTGGAAGACCGATCGTCCTTAATTGTCACGCCACCTCGTGCAACTGCCAAACTGGGGTGAAAAAACACGTGCCACCCTCCCCCCCCCATCCATCCACTCACCCCCCGTCTCCTACCGCTCCTACCCGCCCCACCACCATACATACCCACGCGTCATCGTGTGTCCCTTATCAACACCCCTGCTATCGTGCGGCCAATTTCGAGTATCTTTCGAAAGGAAGAACAAAAAAAACGGGGGAAAAAAGAAAAAGAAAAAACCTATCCTTTTCTCCGTCTAAAAAGAGAGGACTGGGGGGGAGGAAGGGGTGCCAACATAATCGATCCGAAGAGAATGAATTTTATTCGCGGTTATTTCTATCGATACTTATTTACGCATACACTTAATCGCATACTCATGTCTTATGGGATATTAGTAAGCTAGAAAATAAATGTGGTATGGATGAGTAAGTAAATAAATAAATAAATAAGTAATAGAACAGAGAGCGAGAGAGAGAGAGAGAGAGAGAAAAGAAATTAATTTTATCCAATATTTTGTCGTATTCGATACCGAAATATCATTAACCTTTTCATCGGTATATTAATCCGAAGGACCGTGCGATTGCAATTTAATTATATCGATCAGAATATTATCGGATGAACATGCCTATGAATTATACAATATGCCTATTTGGTATTACACGAATGCTTCATTGAACAATGGATGCTCGAAAAACCGCAAAGCTTATCGCGTATAATAAACAAAGAGCAAACACTGAGGCACTGGTTTGGAAGTTACTATGGGAGAATAATTCCGAGTACGTGATGCCACAATATGTAGTTGTAGTAGAAATAGGGAATATACGAACAGAGAGAATGAGAAACAGAGGGAGAGATGAAGAGAGAGAGAGAGAGAGAGAGAGAGAGAATGTGTGTGTGAGTGAGAGAGAGAGAGAGAGAGGAAGAAAGAGAAAGGGAATTGAAGAGAGAAGCATTGAATCGTGATGTCCATAATTCACTTCGAACGGCTTTGCGGAATGTTAAATTTCACGTAATACATACGTCGAAACCCATACAAGTAATCCAATAGACATTCGTAGGTCGTTAGCTTTACATAGCTCGTATATAAACAATAAACGAAATGTTTCAATCGACGCGTCGATCGTTTCACTATCATACATTGAAATTTGTTATACGATATAACAACAACCACAACAACAACAAGTGTTTATATGTACACATATAATATACATTACATTGTAATACGTACCTTATATAATATAATTTATTGTTATATATTATATTAAATATTTATATATATATATATATATATAAATAAATACATATATAATTTAACCAAGGTATGCAAACGTAATTGCAAAGTTTCCTCGGATGAATATTTAATATAAAGATAATAACGTTACACGCGTACGAAAAGAGAAATAAAAAGAGCTCGTATAGGAAGAGCGAGTAAGTAAAACAAACGTCCGCTCTGCTTGAAAGTAAATAAACGACTGACTCTACCGACCAAGCGTCGACTGTCCTTCATAATATTGTATAAATAAAAAGAAACAAGAGGGAGAGAGACGATTCTTCGATAAATTGTAAACAAACGAGTCACGTCGTACTATGTACGTACGTAGATACGTATACATAGATACGTGGTATATACGTACTATAATAATGAAAGAGTAACCCATTGATAACAGAAACGCTAGTCGCGATATTCGTTAAGCAAATATATTCTATTGGAAAAAAGAAGTGGGATCCACCGCGATGAATAGAATTCATTTGGCTATATTTTTGTATAAATCGGAGAAACATGAAATTAACGCGAATGCGTCAAAGGATCATATGTATATCATACATATCGTAAATACATACCTAACAAATGTTTCGTAAACTGAGTCAAGGTTGAAACAAGTAAAATATAGAAAAACTAATAATTATGGATTTTTATATATACATATACATACATACATACATATATATATATATATACACACCTGCATATCGAGCGTTCAAATATCGATTGAAGAAGGAAACAACCGTATCGAAGGTCGCATAGTACATGCATACGTTCTTTTCTTTCATCTCTCTCTCTCTCTCTCTCTCTCTCTCACTCTCTTGTATCCTCTTGCCACCTCGAGCATTCATGCGGCCTCGAAAATTCCGCGGGACTGGGGAAACAAAAAAAGTAAAAAAAAGGAAAGGAAAAGAAAAAAGAAAACGAAGAACGCGGCCATGAATAAAATTCAGGTTAGGAGTGCGCACGAACGATCCCCCGTCCTCCCCCATTCAGCCAACCAACCCTAGTCCCCATCCTCCGTCGACGACGGAATAATCATTCGTTGATTAACCTTCGTTAGAAAAATTTCACGTAGATAGCAAAAATACGTGATCGTTAGACTGATGATTTTCAAATGATTTTCCAAGCGTACAGATTAAATATCTTTAAACATATTGATCGTTCGATTCGATGCTTGACTTTAACGTAGGTATATACTTGGATGACCATAGAAAGAAAGAGAGAAAGAGAGAGAGAGAGAGAGAGAGGGTGAGGGAGGAGAAAGAACAAGGGTAGTTTTTACGACAAAGGTACTTGCACGCCAACCTTATCGTCGACACTGCCTGGATAGCCAGCAATTGCTATAAGTCTCTGAACTTACGGTTATGAAAATGTATCGAGAAAGAGCAACGAGCTCCGTTTCTAAGGTACCTTCGCAATAATAGCATGTAATTTAGGAACGATATAAGCGAAATGGCACTCTGATTAGCATGTAGGGTGGCTTTCCTCACAACTAGACCGTAGTAATAATCTAACATAATGGCATGTCAGTGAAAATTTCGTTCGTCTAAGGGCAAAGGGAGAAGTCACCTGTCAATGAATAAAGGGTTTTACGTACCACATACGTTCCCCGACTTATACACATTATCTTCCACCGATGCAATATTTTTATAATAGAATCTTTTTTTTTTATAGTGTTATTAAGTTGCTTTCAAAAAAAAAGAGAGAGAGAGAGAGATAAGTAACGAGTAAGTTTCGTAATTCTCTCGATTTTGTGGATCCAACGATAAGTGCGTTGAATCGTTCAAAAAAAAGTTCTTACTTGTCCGTGATATGTAACTTATAGTAAATATATAGAAACGTCGATATTATTTTTTTTTTCGTCTTCCTTCTTGCTTGCGGGACCAATAAATAAAAACGTTGCAATTAAATGAAATGGTTCTAAATCGATAAATCGATCGTACGAAGGTATCTAAAATAGAAGCTTCTTCCTATTTACGACGAATCACGGTACGACGATCTATTATTTCAAACGTTCAAACGAAAACCTAAAGATATTTTCATGCATTTCTATATTAATTATATTAAACTTCTATCGACGTTTAATCACACGCGCGCGGGCGCACACAAACTCACGTATCCACGGTTTTTTTTTTATTATTTTTTTTTTTTATTTTTATTTTTTTCCCCCCAATATACACAGCACTTAACTCATTGTCAGTTCGATCGATCGAGCTTATTATCGTCTTATCATACTTCGCAAGCATCGCGAGGGTACCGTAAAGCGGCTTCCGAGTAGAAGGGAAAACTTGAAAACTCGTACTTTTCCAGTCTCACGGCTGGATGGCAACGTTGATGAAAGAAAATGAGCGAGAGAGAAAGAGAAAAAGACAGAGAGAAAGAGAGATAGAAGATGAAGGGAACGAAGCTCGTGGTAATAACTTTGCACGTTAATTAAGAAGCGATCAAATGAAAATTATCGAGAGATCGGCGAACGTCGTTGGGTAGCAATGGAAAATTGTAGAGGGTTGAGAAGAGAGTGTCGAGAAGACGGTTGGACAGTGGAACACGAAAGGAAGCTCGGAGAGGAGAGCGGTACCCTCTTGGAATGCAAATTCATTGAAATGAATTCCGACGGGGTGTGTAAGACCGCCATTACGTCGCGAGAGAGAGCGACAGAAAGTGAGTGTGAGAGAGAGAAAGAGAGAGAGAGAGATAGATAGATAGAAAGAAAAAGAGAGAGAGAGAGAGAGAGAGAGAGAGAGAGAGAAATAAAAGAAAAGAAAAGATTCCCTCTTCTTCATCCTCTCAACCCCGTTCGTCGCTTACCTATGTGGTATTACGCCGGCCATCTTTGTCTTTACTTGGTCACGGTGAAGAAATTTTTCGAGTTAATTTTCTTACCACGCTGAGTGATATTCCCTAGGAGGGTATTTACATTTTCATCGGCCTGTTCGTCCACCACCTCCCAGAAAAGAACTCCCTCACCTTCCTCTTACCCTCCTTGTCCCTTCATTCACTTTTTATCTATCATCGAGCAAAGGAAGTGGAAGAGCAAGAAGAAGGAGAAGAAGAAGAAGAAGAAGAAGAAGAAGAAGAAGAAGAAGAAGAAGAAGAAGAAGAAGAGGAAGAGGTATGTATATATATCAACGTAGCCGCAATTTCTTCACTCCTCCTTTCTCGGCTATCATCTTTCCGAGCGTGCATTAGCGCCGGCACCGATCCAATTAACGTCTTATAATTTTAATTGATTCAGTGTAACGAGTGGTATCACCCTCCCTCCGCCTATCCGGCAACCCCGAGGCGGCTACTTGGAAAAGAAGAAGTACTAACGACAAAGGCGTGATCACGCTCGAAATACTACCCTCCGGTTTTTTTTTTCTTTTCTCTCTTTTTATGTTCTTTTTTTTTTCTTCTTTTCTTTCCTTCCTTCTCTTTCCTTTTTTTTCCCGTGCACTGACTAAAGAGAGATAGATAGATAGATAGATAGATAGATAGATAGATAGATAGATAGAGAGAGAGAGAAGGAAGGAAATTAGGTCGACCTAAGAGAATTCTCCGAATGTTACACGTTTTGTTGTACAAATTTATTTACTTTTCTTTATATACTTTCTCTCTTTCTCTTTCGATGGCACACACGCGCGCGCGCGCGCGCACGTACAATGTAACGCGTACAATATTCGCGCTTTGTTTTTATGTAAAAAGACCTTTAGAAAATGCCATGATGATTAATCGATCGTAACGCAATTACATCATTGAAATTAGTTCCACCCTTAAAACGATAGCCCTACCCTAAGTGTTCCCCTACTGACAGAAACAGAAATTCGATATAGTAAAAAGAAACGAAAAGAGAAATAAAGATAAAGAGAGAGAGAGAGAGAGAGAGAGAGAGAGAGAAGGTGGGGGGGAAGGAGAAATAAGGGGAGAAATAGTAAGCTAAAAGGTGCCACGTTTCGATTCTTCTTCCAAAGTCGTCGTAGGGTCGTTTTTCTCTCCCACCCCCGATCGTTTCAATCCCTCATATTAGGGTCAAATTATAGCCGACGGGGAATGTAAGGATAAACACGACACGGACAGCGTCGAGACTCAACAAGGAAATACGGTTGCCTTTATGCAAATCATATTTTACGGGTTTTTAGGTATAAGCCATCTGCCTCGATAGGGCTGAGGTTTCAGGGACAAAAATGAGCGAAGGGATAAACCGACAAAGAGAAGAGACGACAGAAAAAGAGAGAATGATATATATATATATGTGTGTGTGTGTATGTGTGTGTATATATATATATATATATATATATATATATATATATATATAAGGCAAAAGATACGTGGGTGTAAACGAGGGAGAACGAGACAAAGAGACAAAAAAGGGGGAATAAAAAAAAAAGAAAGAAAAAGAAAGAACTAGAAAAGGAAGGAAGGAAAAAGCCAAACAAAAATCCTTTATTTAATAGCGGTATCTCTTCTTTGCCGTAGTTCCAGTGGGAATGCTCTTCGTCAAATCGCATCAGCGCACGGCGTTAAAACAATTTATATCCTACCCTTAGGCAAGTGCCCCGGTTCTTTTCTCTTGGGTGCCGTTCGAGGGTGATACGAGGCTGGTCCTTAATTCATGGATTACACTCGAGTCTCTCTCACTATCTCTATCTCTCTCTCTCTCTCTCTCTCTCTCTCTCATTCCTTTTCTCTTTCTCTACCTTCGTTTCCATCCTTCTCCTTCTCCTATTCCCCACGAGTGTATCTACGTATCTTCTATCTCTACGGGCGAGACCACAAGCCCGAGATTTGTATTTTAATTTCATTCCGTGCACGCTTCCTCCCCTCGGCCAATCCGCCAAACTGACGAACGAATAATTATTCAGATTCCTATTGCACCCTTTGGAATTTGGTTTTTAATGTCCGATGTAGATCCAACACCGTACAAATTTTTAATGCCGTTCTCGGCATTCGCACGGGATAATTTCATACGCGTAACTTATGGGGAAGCTGAAGTTTCAACGAAAAAAAAAAAAAATAAATAAAATAAAAAAATAAAGAAAAAAGAGGAGAGAAAAAAATACCATCGACGACGCCGAACGCAAAGGAGATATAGATGGATAGAGAGAGAGAGAGAGAGAGAGAGAGTGATGGGGTTGAAGAAGGAAGTCAACCTGTTTTTGAGGGAGGAATTCCAACCTTCCCCTAGACATTACGCCGTCGAACAATTATGAGAAAACAAGTTAATTATAAAATTATCAAGGGTATTCCGAGAGAGAAAGAGAGAGAGAGCGATATGGGATGGGAGGGTTCGACGGATATTTTTAATCCACGTCCCACATTCTCACGCTTATAGAAGCTGAACGAGCAAAAAGGGGGTTGGGTATAGCTATGAATAATACACGTGGGAAGGGTTGTATTTTTGTTTTCTTCTTCTCATCTTCTTCTTATCCCTGTTCTTCTTCATCTTCTTCTTTTTCATTCGAGTATGACAGAGAGAGAGAGAGAGACAAACATCCGAATGATTAACGAAGATTAAATTAGATCGCATACTAATTAGGAACTTCCCCTTTTATGTTGCTATTCTACTAAATACTTTCAGAAGACAATTTTTTTTTTCTTTTCTATTCCCCTCCCCCCTCTCTCTCTCTCCGTCTGTCTGACTGTCTATCCGTCTCTTTCTAACTTCAATAAAACGTTGGTCAACGAGCAAGCATTATCATCACTCGTAGAACCTTTGACGCTACAAGTGCCGCCAACGATCGTTAAACTTTTTACAGGACCGTTCTGGCGACATAATTTATGCATTAAAACTGCGAACCATGGCAAAAAAAAATTCCGTGTCATCCCATTAATAATTTTAATAACCAGAACGTAGGCCGTGTGTCCGTCAAATATGCCTCGTAATCGCCACTACCGTAATCCCCCTCCTCTGTCTGCCTAAGGGGTAATTTGGAAATTTCAAAGGCTCATAAATCTTTCCCTCTTTGTTTCTAACCTTTATAATATAACATAAACTCAGAGAGCATAATCCTTTAGGATGATAATAAGGAAATTCGCGGTTTTGGCATTTTGCATAAATAAATTTTTATTCGGGTTATTCGTTCACTCCTCCACCCACTCCCCCTCCCCTCCCCCTATCCATTCACCACCCCACCCCTGCACCCGTACCCAAGTTAATTCACCCTTCCTATTTCTTACGCAGTAGGAAACCTTCATCCTTCCGCCTGGCTTTATCCAAGGCTTAACATTCAACCCGAACCATCCCTCTATCCATACTCCCCTCATATCGGCCCTTATCCCATCGTGAAAATCTCTGAAGGTTCGTTTGATTCCACGCTCGAACGATGGCTATCAAGAAGCCTCCGCTTATATAAAGTTTACAACAATTCTCGTTCGTGGCCATCTCGGGATCGCTTACTCACCTTGTCAGTTCGCACGAGTCCCAACGTGAAACCGTAACTTCCAACGTTAAACCCCGCAACAACAAAAAAAAAACTAAAGAATAATTTCGAAAACAATCTCGAGCAATGTAAATCTCATATCGCGTTTGCCTTTACGTACGTTGAAAATCGATTAATTTTATCAAAGTATAAATGTAATCTCAATTTCATGCACGTATATATATATATATATATATATATATATATATATATATATATACAGATACGTATACCTATACGATATATAAATATAAATACGTATTCTCTGAAACGAATAGTTTTCATCAAACTATCGTATGTTCCGTTAAACAGTCAATGGAAGTATGTTCCTCGTGAAAGAATTCTGATAATCAATATTATTTCACATCATTTCCATAAGTTTCCTTTTAACTAATTATAATAATAATTAGTATTAATTAATATGATTTATATTTTATTAATTTATTTATTATTCTTATTAATTAATATCACGTTATAATATTGTTATTTATATAATAATATTACAACGCTCGATTTATTTATTATTAATATCTGATCCCCCCTTCTCTCTCTCTCTCTCTCTCTCTCTCTCTCTCTCTCTCTCTCTCTCTCTCTCTCTCTCTCTCTCTCTCATCTTTGAAATGATCAAACTGTATCGTTGAAATTCTAAGATTTTTTTTCTTTTTTTTTTTTTTTAATAGAAAAAAACGTTGGAAGTCATATACGAATAATCATTGGCAACCGCTCGTAATAATAAATACCAACGATTCTCCTTACTTCATCGAACGCACATTAGATTGGGATACTTTTTTTCGTAACGATATATCAAAGAGGAAAAAAGAGAGGGGGGGTGGGGAAGGAAAAAAAAAAGAGATAAAGGAAAGGGGAGAAGAAAACAAAAAATTCTAAGGTCTTCTTCGTGGTTCCGATAAAAAGGCAAAGCATTCGATGCTTTTCGTAGACGTAAACCTGTCGGATCTATAAGAGGTCTTGGAACATTAATAGAGCGGCTGACATGTTGGAAGAGGGAGATAGAGAAGGAGAGATAGAGAGAGAGGGAGAGAGAGAGAGAAAGATAGAGTAGGTATGCATTGGTTAGACATAAAGTATTCAAGAAACCCCGATGGACGTGCATCTTCTAAGAGTGGGTAACCAAAGCACCGACTTCGATATGCGAGGCACTCTATATCTCGTTGAAGAAGAAGCGTATCGAGGGCAATGTCGGACTCTTACTTCGTAAAGGCGCGATCTAGGCATCAGATGCGGCCGAGGGTTTATCGAAAATATTCCCCGTTCTCAAATTCATCCCGTAACCTTTTCTATATCGTACCGACTCGGCCCATACACCCCGCAGGCACGTAGTATATATATATATATATATATATATATATATATATATATATACACGTACACACATACGTACGTACGTTCACGTCCGTAAACATTTCATCTCGACGTGCGTCTATATAAGAACGTTACGAGCTCTGCCACACTTTTTTCAGTAAAAAAAAAAAAACTCATCCAAAGTGGAAAACACATCGATACGACGATAGTTTATCGATTTTCTACGATATTTTATATATATGTTTGTATGTATGTACGTAGGTACTTACGTGTGTATAAATTTTTGACAGTTATTTACCTAGGAACGATTGCATATCCGAGATCGACGAATGTGCCATTTAATCTCTCGACAAAAACGAACGCCCTTTCGTGACACCATCATCACCTTTCGATAGGTAAAGTTCCTTCACACGTGCCGTAATTTCGTATAGACCGCTCGAAATGAAGATACAAGCTTTCGACTATTAATCGCTATTGATCGTAAATGATATTACGCTGGTGTTAAATCGATGGAGGATGGTGGTGGAGGTTAAGATGGAGGTTAAAAGGGAGGAGATTATAGAAGGAGATTTCGGGAGGAATTTGTACGATAATGATGCGTGACCAGTCGAAATAAATAGTTAAGAAAAATCCGATCTTCTAACATATCATTGTTAAATGAGAACAGAGATATAAATACGTGTCGAGTAAGTTAGTAAGCAAGCAAGTAAGTAAGTAAGTAAGTGAGTGAGTAACGTACGGCGATATAGTAATATTCGTTAAATAACGAAAGAAAATATCATCTCCTTTTTTCTTCCCACAAAAGCTCGAAGATACAAAGAGCCGTCGTATATCGATTCCGTAGTCCTTGACGAGGGTAATCGTGACAAGGGATCTCTTCTCTACCCTTCCCCGTCCCTCCTTTCAACTCTCTCCCCCTCCCCCTCTCCGCCTTCGACGCGTTAACTCGATCATTGTGCGACGTACGCGAGAACGATGGGTAATAACACGTTATAACGCGCACGCTATAGAGACAGATGAGGATTATCGTTTGGTTGATATTAATCGGTGACCTTGAATCCTTCTTGAGGAATACAGGACAGGAGATTAGGCTAATAAAATGGAAGGATGGTGTGGAACGCATATCCGGGAAGATATAAATTAATTGGAGGGGAAGGAGGAGTATGATCAAGAATAAGAGACGACGGACTGGAGTGTGTAGATGTCGTATAAAAAAAAAAAAAAAAAAGCACACACGCACACAAAAAGAAAGAATAAAATTCTTTACGTATCCTAGATCATTGTACCGTCTATTAATATAAACCTTCGTACGATGGCCAGTTAGTTATTTTACGTTTAAAAATCAACGAGAGACGATCTTATCGAATCGCCGGGGGAATTTATTCGTTCGTGCAGAAAAATCATACTGCGCTCGACCTCGTCCTCGACAATAAGTAGTACGTTTGAATTTTATGATGTATGTACGTATCTATGTATGTAAGTATATATCTATGTACGTATGTACGTACGTAGAAATGTATGTATATATATATGTATATATATATATATATACCGTTATATAGGTAACTCCATGGGTTCGTGTTGAGATTTAAAAGCATAGCTCGACGAGGTGGAAGAAAGGGTGGTGTTGAGGAAAGGATGGTGGAGGTAGGAGTAGGGGTAGAAGAAGAATGGAAGCGGATTTAACGTTGCATCGATGAGTTCGAATGCTTATTTCTGTCTTTCCTTCCTTCCGTTGGATTTCCATTATCGAAAGAGGCTCGATCTTCCGATACACGTTACCATTATGTATCTGCATAAGTAACTCTCTCTTCCTCTCTCTCGAATATACCACCGAATGTTATACATATCGTTATATATATATATATACACACACACAGAGAGAGACATATGTAAGTACCTTTTACTCTTTTATTTTGACGAGTGTTTCATACACATGCGTGTTTCAGTTCAGAAAGATTGGTATAAGGTAGATCGAACTATGTATCGATCTAATTGCATATGCAGATATATATATATATATATATATATATATATATATATATATATATATATACATCTACTAATTAATAAATATTATTTTCATATATGTATAATACATTCGTATAATCGTTTGATCCTTGCATCTAATGGAATTTATTGAGAGATACTGTTTTCACACGTTCGATATAATCCAGTCACTCTAAGCAATTTCGCGAGTATCGTATTAGGGAAAATATAGCGTGGATATCTACGAAACGATCGTACCTCCTTTTCTCTCTCTCTCTCTCTCTCTCTCTCTCTTTCTCTCTTTCTTTCTTTCTCTTTCGGAATTTCGAATAATTCCGAATGGGTTGCCTGAAGCATTCAAGAATATGGCTTTGGTTGGTCTTTACCGAGATAAAACTTATCAGATACACGAAGTGCCGTCAACCCCGAAACGCTTCGTTAAAGAGGACAATCTTTTAAGCTCGAGCAAACGACGTTATAGCAAGAGATTTTGGTGCTAAAGTTTTCCCCCTACCTACCTCACCCTCTCCCCGCCAATTTCGTCCCTTTTTTTCTTCTCTCTCTCTCTCTCTCTCTCTTTTGTTTTCTCGTTTCGTATCTTCCTATTTTTTCTTCGCCGAAGATAGACGCGTTACTTTTTCAAGTTTCTTCCTTCCTTCGAGGGAAAAAAGTCAATCGACGACGTTCATTTTTACTTGGTGGCTCGCAGTAGCCACTCGACTATATCGATCGAATAATATATATACTTTTCTTTTTTTTTTTTTTTGTTTGTTTTCGTCGTCTTCAGCGTTGATATCACTCGGTCGAAAGGCGAAACGAATTTAGAACTAATGTCTAACGGGGATTTAATGTAAAAAAAGAAAAAAAAAATTATATTACGCTTACGTTAATGGTTTATTGCGTTAATTTAATATTATTATTATTATTATTAGTATTATTATTATAACGTATTCTACATTTTACTTTGTTAATAATTATTAACAGTGGAACGAATATAGAGTACGTTTGTTAATAAATAACGAGCTCTAAAGTTTATAAATAATTATTAAGTAGATATACAACGTAACGCGATATATTAATAATTAAATATTAATAATCATTGATCATTGTTAACTATTAACGGATTAGTTTATAATGTTATAAATATTTTTTGAATGAATGTAAAGTAATCGGGGGAAAACGGGAATATTGAATGTAGTAAAACGTTTTAACGTACATACATACGTACATATACGCGTTAACAGAGCTCCGATATTTACTCGTCGAAATTCAACGAACGATTGACTCGTCAACCGTTTCAAAGTCGCTTCATTGTCAGATTCCCACATTTTTGTTTACATCGCTGGCTAACGACGTTAACGAGCTTGAACTTCAATCCAGATAGAATATCACAAATGAAATTATTTTATATCTGCATCGTATCGGCGAGTTCGAACCTACCTGTCGTTATATAAACAATTACATTAACGAAATTATCATAATTAACATTATCATTATTATCATTATTATATATATGACGATAATTATTATCACTACTTGATCGCTAATTATTAACAAATTATATTTATATTACATTGATACGCGTTGTTACCTACATATGTATATATGTACGTACACGTAAGAGTAGTGTTATAAACGATACAAATTAAATAAAACGATCGAATACAAATAACACATTATTTAAATCCACTATTACGGTCGGTATAAACTTACGATTTTCACTCTTCGGAATCCAATGAAAGACTGACCCCGTCTCGCTTGTCAAAGTCGTCTATAAACACTCTTACGTTTTCATTATTGTTTATATAACTAATCTGACCTCTGTCTCTCTCTCTCCCTCTCTCTCTCTTTCTCTTACTCTCTTTCTCTCGTACACATACATACACGCATACGCACACACCTCTCCCTCTCTCTCTCTCTCTCACTCTCTCACTCTCTCTCTCTCACTCTCTTGTATCCCTCCTTTTCAACGGTAATTGAATAAAATCTAAGGCGGCACAACTCGTTGAAAATCCGATGGCCGTCTACTATTGGCTGCGTCAGAGTAATGAGGATAGATTCGAGTAGCGTGGGAGGCGAAGGATAAGTGAGAGAAATGCGACGTGATTTTTTTCCTTTCTGTCTTTTTCCTTCTCTCTCTTTTTCTCTTTTCCTCTTTTTCATTTTCTTTTTTTTTTCTCTTTTTTTTGAACGACGAACGCAATTTCAATAGCGGATTCTGTCGAATAGTATAGAACCGTACTCCCATCGAAGACGCGATCCTTTCATGGATTCTTCATCATGCTATCGATCGACGGCCCCCTATAGCTCAGAAATATCTTCTCGCAATGGTCTACGGTGTTGCGCATATAACGCAACTATCTTGCCGATTTTTTTTCTTTATATATATATATATATATATATATATATATATATATATATATATATATATATATAAAGAGAAAAAAGGAAGATGGAGATAAAGAGAGAAAGAACGTTCGTTAACGATTGTGTGGGGTGGGCAGTGGGTTGGGGGGAGGGTGAGGTGGATAAGGGATGATATTAATGATCGCAAAAAATTTCGCATAAAAAAAAAACAGGCAAGGGGTAAAGGAAAAAATTTACGGTTTATCCTACACCAAGTTATGTTCCCTTTTACGAAGCGTAAAAATTTTATAATACCGGTAATTCAGACTATATGAAGAGGGAAAGAAAAGAGGGAAAAAAAATATTAAAAAAGTAAAATAATAATAATAATAATAATAATATATATATATATATATATATATATATATATATATATAGAGAGAGAGAGAGAGAGAGAGAGAGAGAAACAAAAAGTAAAAAAAAGGAGGATTTATCTTCAAATAGCATCGACGTGGATCCGAGTCGCTGAGTTTTAATGGCGTTTCGTTTTTATCTTGGAACAAATAACGAAAGGGGGATAAAAATTTTACGCGAGTTGTAATACGTAGAACGTAGTTCGACGGAACTCGCAAAAACTTGGAAATGGATTTCGATGACGCGTCTTCCTCTCCTTCATTCGCGTTAAAAGCTGTGTTTTCTATATACGTACACGTACACATGCATACACGTACGCGGGACATACGTATATGGTATACCAAAAATAAATACTTGACTTTTCTTTTCTATTTTCTCTTTTCTTTTTTTTTTTTTTTTGTTTCTTTTAATTCGACATCTTCGTAATGGCAATTCGAAATGAAGAACGCAAAAGCAATGAGAGAAATAAAGAATGTGTTAAGAGATCGTTCCTTTTTCGAAACACATAACGCTTGCGTTACTTCGCGGTCATTCTTTCTCTCCCTTTTATTCGTCCCTTCCGTTTGTCGTTGTTTTCATTGAGGTATTCTTGGAGAATCTCGTAAACCTTACGTATCTACTTTACGACCGTCTCAAAGGGACTTTTTCTTTCTCTAGTCGGTTTTCTTTTTCTTTCTTTTTACTTCTTCTCTCTCTCTCTCTCTCTCTCTCTCTCTCTCTCTCTCTCTCTCTCTCTCGCTCGCTCTCTCTCTAGTGCTTCAAACAAACGAGAGTTTTTAGTGGTACGATTTCGGTACTAAGTACTTACTTACTTACTTACTTACTTACTTACTTACTTACTTACTTACATACTTACTTACTTACGTATACGACGAAACCGACCGTTAATACTTGGAGAATCGTCGTCGAATCGATATAAAACCACTTGAAAGTTGGTTTGGTTTAGGTTAACTGCATCCAGATATATCCGAAAGAAAAGAAATTAAGGGGAACAGATCAAGTAGAAGTTAATCCAATAACGAGTGCACTGCTTCTAATAAAAAATCCTCTTTGGATTACTGTCGAATTAAATCGTACAAGGAAAAGGAAATACAACGACGATCGGGATCGAGACTTTACGATTTAATTTCTTTATATTAAGGCAAGTAAATATCTACGTCGTGCGTTGACGAAGAATGTGTAATTATTTTTATGTAACGATAAAAAATAATTGCGTTATACGATTTCAAATCGATCGAACGATTATTATTATTATTATTATTATTATTATTATACTTGCGAATAAAAGTTCTTTTTTTTTCCTTTTTTTTTTTTTTTAATATATTTCGAACTGATATATTTAATTTAATTAAAGGTTACCATTTACCGTAGCACTACAACAGCACTCTCGTCTTCAATTTATTCTTAACGTAATCTCAAATAATATTACACATTCCAAACGGTATATCGAATATCACAAAATATTATCGAAGTCAAACGAACGTTCTCGTAATATTCACGTAATGCCGATGGCTGAAAGTGATCATGAGTAAGATCACACAATGAATTATCAATGAATACCTTGCGAATAATCCCAAACGATTTAATTATTAGTTCGCCGAAATAATCGCTGAATAGATTTTCGTGGAGGGTCAATACAACGGTCATAATGATAAATGAGTGTCATCTCTTCGGGGAGATAGCGCCGAGATTAAATCTCGAATTTTCGAAAAACAAAAACAAAAAAAAAATAAATAAAAGGAAAAGGTCAGCAGTTAAGTATTGGCTGTATTCGTGGGACGCAAACGTTGAATTTTCGCGAACTTAAGAAACCACTCAACGAGAAAGACGACATTCTGTCCAACTTTTCTCGTTCGTAATGTAAATTACGAAAGAGGCGGGAAAAATAACGGGTGAGAAGGAAAAAAGAAATAACAGGGAAATAAGTTCTTGATTTTTTTTTCTTTCTCTCCCTCTCTCTCTCTCTCTCTCTCTCTCTCTCTCTATCTCTCTCTCTCTCTCTCTTTCTCTCTAACACACACACGAGCATACGCGCATTTTCTTTTTTTTTTTTTTATATCCAGAAACAACGGAGAAAATAATGACTATTAAGGTTTAACGAATATTACGACCGAATATGTATCTCTCGTATCTGAAGAAAAAAAGGAAAAAGAACAAAAGAAATAAAAAAAAGGAAACAGAGAGAAAAGAAAAAAGAGAGAGAGAGAAAGAATTACGCGTTAAGAATCTTTCGTTGTAGCTTGATAAAGTCGTTAAATGGGAAACTTAAATGGCCGACTACGCCCTTTTTTTTCCCCCGTTATTAATAAAAAGAACCCTCCATGATGTTTACTTCGTCGCTCTGTTCGTTATTAACGTTCCTTATTAACACCTACCATTCCTTGATTTGTCAGATAACGAAAGTCGAGTTTCTTTGAAAGTTTATCCCTGAACAACTTGCCACTCGAAGGCGTTCGATATTGGATTCGAAATTAAAGGAATGTAAGAACGGGTGAAAGTAGAGAAAGAAGAAGAATACGAAGACGAAGATGAAGATGAAGAAGAAGAAGAAGGTAGAAAAGGAAAAAAGAAGAAGAAGGAAGAGGGACGATAAAGTGTGGAGCTTTTAAAGATATTGTTGCGGAAGAAATAAACTAGTGGATCCATTAGAAAGAGAGGGATAGATCCTCGTTTTTATCGGGGAACGGGGTGGAGGGAGGGTGGGTGGTAGGAGGAAGGCAGAAGAAAGTATTTCGATAGTACGTGTACGTATACCTTTCTCTCTCTCTCTCTCTCTCTGTCAGTATGTACACGTGTGTGTCTATGTGTTATTTGTCGATGTAATTCGTACAGTATGACAATGGCTTAGTAACATTGTACACATTACATTTATTTTCTTCCACGAAGGTCTACAATGGAAGGAGTATCATTTCCGTTCGAGAAAGAATAAAGAGGAGTAAGAAGAATGTGGGAGGTAAAGGCGAAGAGGGAGGAGGCTGAAGATCCATGGGGTGGAGTGGTGGGAGGGGTAAGGGAGAAATAGTAAGAAGTAAGGAAGTAAGGAAGGAAGGAAAGTTAGATCGGCCCTCTCCTCCATCCTATTTGTAACTCTTGCCGGCCACAGTGAAAGCAAAGTAAAACAAATAGCTGTGAGTTTCGGAAGGGAAAGGTATAGCTCCATAGGGGATATATATATATATATATATATATATATATATATATGTATATATATATATACGTATGTATGTATGTATGTATGTATATGTATATGTTGGTAACAAAGTTCTGACTTTGTAACGGAACTTCGTTTGACTTGCGACACATCACGCTGCTTCCCTGCAGAAAAAGAAACGTTATATCGGCTGATATAGCTCAAGTTAAATAAGTTTTCCTCGTATAAGTGGAAATATATATATATATATATATATATGCGCGCGCGCGCGCGCGTGTGTGTGTGTGTGTGTGTGTAGAAAGAAAGAAAGAGAGAAAAGGATTAGACCGGTCGAAATAAGAAAGAAATGCGAGTTCTCGATGATAAAATAAAACTGACATTTTGTTCTATCATTCTCTCTTTTTTTTTTTTGTGAAGAAAAATAATATCCATTTCAATATATTTCGAAGATTATTAAAAAAAGAAAAATCGTCGATATTTTAAGGATAATATTTTCCGCAGTAATAATACATAGGTGGAACGCGCGTACGTAATATAATATAATCATGTTCTAATCAAGTAGTACGAGTCCGTGATATCCGTCGAGTAATCGACGTAGTAGTACAGGTCATTCAATATACATGCATACATACATACATACATACATACATACATACATACATACATACATACATACATACATACATACATACATACATACATACATACGTACGTACGTACGAGACGCATACGCGTTGACACGTAAAAAGAAATTTTGTTAAGAATATATTCGATGCCGTAACCAATAAGATTAAACATTTTCCTTTTTTTTTTTTTTTTTAATATTGCGTTGGTTCTCGATTACTTTCGAGACGACCTACGATATTCGGCTGCTGGTTTATCGAACGCTCCAACACGGAGGACAGATTAACGTTATTAGCACGGACCAATTTGCATATAAAGCGGCACTGACATCAGATACGATTATATGCTAGCCCAAGGATCTACTTTACAATAACAACTGCTCATTCCGTAGCGTATAATTAATGCATCTTAGGCAAGTCCGTGTTTGCAACGCGATAGAATCTTTCGTTGACTCGCTTGAATGCAGACAGAGAGAGAGAGAGAGAGAGAGAGAGAGAGAGAGAGAGAGAGAGAGAGAGAGAGAGAGAAGCAAGGATATGATCTAGTAATAAATCTTTCGAACGAGAAGGGACAAAAGCTGACGGAGAAAAGTTAATCGAATATTCGCATTTATTTGAGCCTCATTCCTTTTTTCCCTTTTCTTTTTCCCCTTTATTTCCTTTTATCCTTTCCTCCTTTCAGAAAATGCATGCACGTTTTGCAGAATAGATACATGGCATTCATGGAGTCGCAAAAGAACGAAATCGCATTCGTTACACGTTTTTACGAAGAAAAAATGCAACGATAACGATCCGTTTATCCGATAAAAATTTTATGCAATATAGTGACTCTCTCTCTCTCTCTCTCTCTCTCTCTCTCTCTCTCTCTCTCTCGCACGATTCGTTGTTGCCCGAAGCCCGTGACATATAACCGAACACGATGTACAGCGGCCGACTATATTTCATCGTCACCATTGTCAACAAAAAAATGCTGCGAGGATTTATCGAGGCGCACGCACGCATAGATATATTTTACTTCTCGACGGAAAATATCGGGGGCTCTTTCCGACACAGAGAGAAAGAGAAAGAGAGAGAGAGAGAGAGAGAAAAAAAAGAGGAAAAAAATCTAACGTTTCATTCGTCGAACAAAATGGAAATAGGCCCGATACCTATTTTCGGATATAAAAACTAAAGTCTATTCTTTTAATTTGTGTAGATGTGTAGATACCTATCCGTCCATCCATCTATCCGTCCATCTATATCTTATCTTCCCGTAACTGCAACTGCATCTGCATCTGTACTTACGTAGGTACCTATGTTGGTTGATTTCATTAAAACTTACGTCATAACGTCGACCGACCGACCAACCGACCGACCGACCGACCGACCGACCGAACGGTTTCAGTAAGCAACGTTAAGAAGATTGCAGTGATAAGAGACGAGAGAGGAACGAAAGTCCCTCGAAAACTCGAGAGGACGAGGAAGAAGTTCTTAGGAAAACTTCGTCTACACTCGTCTTTCGGGATCGATTCGACTTTTCCTAATTAAATATATATCCCTATCTATCC
>OU964964.1:7047143-7062143 GCA_918808275.2 Dolichovespula sylvestris
CGAGAGAGATAGAGAGGGGGGTGAGTGGGGAGGGAAAGAGCAAGAGAACTATTATTCCACAGGTTCTATTATACCGAGGACTTATCGATACATGTAACAAGTGCCACTGTGAAAAGCTTTCATCTACGTTGGTACAAGTGTCTATTGTAAACTAATATCTTCTTTATGTAATGGCCCGGAATAGAGAAAACGAGAGAAAAAAAAAAGAGAGAATGGTAGAGAAAGAGAAAGAGGAGGAGGTGGTGGTGGTGGAGATGAAAGAAAAGTCGCAGGAGGCATAGTAAGTTGAGCTAGGGTTTTTTTTTTGTTCTCCTTCTCCTTCTTCTTCCACTTCTACTTTTGCTTCTGCTTCTTTATTTTTTTTTCGTTTTCGTTTTTTTTTATTTTTATTTTTTTTTTCCTTTCTTTTCTATCTATCCATAAGGACGGAACGGGTATGACAGGGAAGGGGAGATAACGCCTGTCGAAAAGTAGCGGCACAAAAGAAAAGGAGAGTCAGGCGAGGAAGATCATTTCGCAGTCCGTCAAAGCAAAGACGAGGGACGCCGCCGTGGATCTCTGCCACGGGAGGAAGGAAGTTTCGAGAAAAAAGTCAGATAGATGGATAGATATAGAGATAGGGATAGAGAGAAAGATAGAGAGAGAGAGAGAGAGAGAGAGAGAGAGAGAAAATTCTTATGAACTTGAAAAGCGTGAACTCCCTTTACGAAAGGCCATTGAAATCGTAAGGGAAGATTTTTAGAACCTCCCCGGAGAAAAACGTCTAACCTTTTAAATGTATTCTTTTTGACACGTGCGTATATCAAAAGAAAAACTTCACGTGTGCATCTACTCGAAATTTTCAATCTCGCATGGAGCCCTTTATCCATTCGAAATGCAACGGACTCGAAAATTCGTTTCGCCTGCTCTATTATCTTCATCTTTTTCTTCCTCCTCCTCCTCTTCTTTTTCATATTACTTTTCTTCATTTCATTCTTTCTTCCTTCTTTTCTTTTTGCCTCTTTATTTATTTCTCTTTCGCGAAAATAATACACGAATGATATTATCCTTCCTACGAGATCCCTGACCGTAGAACATTTCCTATCTGTCTCGTATGTAACGAAAAGAATGAAAAAAAAAAGGAAGAGGAAAAAAAAAATAAAAACAAACAATAAGAATAGGGAGAAAAATATTTTCGGGTGCTAATTTCAATTTGTAGCCTAGCGCATCGAAAGAATTTCATTAGGAGGAAGAAAAGGGCCGGTTGGCACGTTGCCGCGAGTGGGAAGAACGTTGGAAATTAATTCGGTGCTACGGAGACAGGCAGAGAGAGAGAGAGAGAGAGAGAGAGAGAGAGAGAGAGAGAGAGAGAGAGAGAGAGAGAGAGAGAGAGAGAACGTC
Source organism: Dolichovespula sylvestris (assembly GCA_918808275.2). Taxonomy (NCBI): domain Eukaryota; kingdom Metazoa; phylum Arthropoda; class Insecta; order Hymenoptera; family Vespidae; genus Dolichovespula; species Dolichovespula sylvestris. Next base: position 7,048,524 of record OU964964.1, read on the forward strand.
GAAACGTCGAAGTCGAGTGTAACCGAAAAAGAGAGAAGGTAGAGTAGGATAGAGATAGAGAGATAGACATAGATAGCCAGCGAGAGAGAGAGAGAGAGAGAGAGAGAGAGAGAGAGAGATAATAATAATAAAAAAAAACAACAGATAAAGAATAAAGAGGATAAAATGCTTCGTTATCTTACCCCCGTTTCAGCAAGCGGGTCAGGTTCGTTTCCTTTCCGAGTTGTGGTCCATGCGACGGTTGACGTGGTTCTTCTCCTTCGTACGTCCGTCTCCTCTATTTCTCTATCACTCACTCAATCTCTCTCTCTCTTTCTCTCTATTTTCTTTCTTCCTCTCTTTTTATTCCACGTGTTTTCTATCTCCTTACAATGGTAGGACAGAGAGAGGTCGTGCTTTCAAACTAACACTGTTCCGTCGTCACTGAACACGGGACTCACGCGAACGACGACAACACCGTCTTTTCTCGTCTGCTACACGACACACATCAAAATTTAACGACACCTTTTCTATCGATATTATTGTTATATATTATATATTATATATTATGATTATTATTATTGGATATTATTATTATTATTATTATTATTATTATCTCGATTCACAAATAATCGTTCACACGACAAGGACGACGACGAGGACGAAGACGATTAACAATAGGAATAAAATAACGTGTAATAAATGAAAAATATTTATTCCTACTACCGTAAATCGTATCACCCGCCAACGAGGTAAGATGCAAGCGAATTACACGTACTCTTCACTCTCGTACCTTCACCATGCATCTCGCGAGAGGTTAACGCAGCTGGGAACGACGCGCGCGACTCTATCTCTATCTCTATCTCTCTCTCTCTCGCGATAGAGAACTTTACACCGTTTATTAGTATTTGTTTTCTCTTCTTTTTCTTCTTTTTTTATTATTATTATTCGCGAGGGTTCGTCGTACGCCGGAGGAGGAGGCTCAACGTCATCACGGTGCGCGCACAACTAACGACCGAATTTAAACCAATCGGATCTTCTCCGTGCCTCTCTTTTATTATTCGGAATTCGCGCGAATATATAAACATATACATATATATATATACACGTACACACATATATATATCTTCTTCGTCTTCCTGTCCTTCTCTCTCTCTCTCTCTCTTCTCTCCTTGTCTCTATCAATTTTTATCCTCTTATTGACGCTGGACCACCGATTTATAACGATCCTCGTACACCATCCTTTTATCGTTTATTTTCAAACTAATCATACGAACGATAACCTCTCTCTCTCTCCTTAATTTTTTTTTTTTACACACTCACGTTTACTTCTTTTATACGTATATATACATACATACATACATACACACACGCGCGCGCGCGCACACACATATATGTGTGTGTGTGTATATATCTTTCTTTCTTTCTTTTTTTTTTTCTTTTACTCGTTCCACTCCTCTCTTATTAACGAAGGACACTAGGTCTCGCGGAGATCCGAACGTTTCGCGATACGATAGCGAACTGACGTCTCGCCGAGTAGCAGCGCCCTAACGACGGCCGTTCCCCGAACCAACTTCGCCCTTCCTCCTATCTCTACCGCTACTACTACTTCTACTACCACCACCACCACCACCACCACTGCTGCTGCTGCTGCTGCTGCTGCTGCTGCTGCTGCTACCACCACCACCTCCACCACCACTATCCCATCCCATTCCTCATCCCCATCCCTCAACGAGCTCCTACCACCCTGTGCCAATGCTCTTATCACCGCGAGGCCTTACCTTTCTTCGCGCCCTGGATTCCGCGAAATTCGACTACGCCGACGCGCCTTCGGATTATTGCTCGAAATTAACTCGCCTCAAGAGACAATTTTTAACACCGAAATAACACTCACACACACACACACACACACGTGTCTGTATGTATCATGTATGTATGTATGGATGTATGTATGTATGTATATACGCACACGTATCCTCACCTAAACTCCGTCTACCTCGTTTTAATTCGTTTTATCTACACTTACGTGTATTTACTTACGTGCGCTAATATTTTTCTTCAAGAAAGTTTAAAAAAGAAAAACAAAAGAAACACGTATCTATACGCAATTACGTTAATTATTTGATCACAATTTATATGTTTAAGTAATTAAAGATCGTATATTGATTTTGTTTCATTCGAAGATTCGTGCGTTCGATCTCGTGCCACGTAAAAAAGTGGACGATGATTCGGTGAGACAATTTTTTCTTTTTCTTCACCTATATCCTTTTACTCTTCGCTGTTTGAAACAATTTGCACGATTAAGTAATTAAAGATCATTTATATTGGATTCTGTTTAATCGGAAAATTCGTGCGTTCGATCGGTTGGGACGTAAAAAAAGTGGACGACGACTCGGTTAACAAATTTTTCCTTCCTTATTTCCTTTTATTGTCTTCATCTTTTTATTTATCCTTTTATTCTTCGCTATTTGACAATATCTTTATGATTAACTAATTTAAGATCATTTATATTGGATTCTGTTTAATCCGAAAATTCGTGCGTACGATCGGTTGGGACGTAAAAGAAGTTGTCGATGACTCGATGAGAAAATTTGTCATCCTTCTTCTTTCTTCTTTCTTCTTTCTTCCTTTCCTTCTTTCTCTTCGTCTTCTTTTCTCTCCTTTTTCCTTTTATTCTTTGCTTTCTAAGAATGCGAATTGTAACGACCGTGCTGGACGACTATTCGAACGCGAAACTCGAGAAAGTTTCAACGGTTAAACTTGTTTCCACGCCGTTCGTTCGGCATCGTTGAAGTGAAGAAGATCGTTTAGAACTGACCGCAGTTGGTGGGAAAAAAAAAAAAAAAAAAAAAAATACAGCAGGACTTTGAAATACGTTATTGCGTGACGAATAATATTTTCTTCGATTTCTCGACCGTGAGCGAGACCGTAAGCGAAATCCTGCGCGATATCCTTAATGAGTGAATTAAAAGAAAAGAAAATATAATAACTGCAAAATACCAATGTTCCCCTTCTTCGACAAATTTTAGATCGAAAGTAATCGAACGATGCAATCGTAAAATCGTCCTTTGTAAAAGTGGAGGAGGGAGAAGGATATAGTATTTAATTATCACGATCAAATGTTCCAATTCTACTTATTATAGTCGTTATAAATGAATTTTTAAATGGATCATCGTCATCGTCGTCATCGTCATCGTCGTCATTCGTATAAACGTTGATCGAAGCTATTTTACAATACTCATGAATGGTAGAAACTTCTGTGATATCAAGAGCAACGTGGGGAAGGCAAAAAAGGGGGATGTCAGAGTATTTTCATCGATTATCACGAAACGAGGCCATTTAGTCCTCCACGATTGTGACAGGACTCTTCTTCTTCTTCTTCTTCTTCTCTTTCTTCTTCTTCTTTTTCCTCTTTTTCTTTTTCGTTATTCAAATGAACGAAGATATCCAATGTGCGTACATATATTAAACGACGATTCTGTTATCTCACCCGGAAGTACTCACCCTGAAGGAACGAGTAGGTATGTATGTTTGTATACTTTGTGGATTCCCTTTAGTCCACTTTTAAACACGCGATTTCTGTCCCATGGCATTTAGAAAAAAAAAAAAAAAAAAAAAAAAAGAAAGACAAAAAAGAATGAAAGAAAAAGGAAAAGAATGGTCTATTTAATGGCACGCGATTATTATCTTATCGCTTATATAAAGATAATTTCTGTTTGAAAAATAGAGGGAGAAGGAAGAGAAGAGAAAAAAGAGCGGCGGAGGGGGAGGGGAGGGGGGGGGAGGAGAAAATAATTAAAAACCAAAAGAGAAAAATGAATAAAGAACGAAATCAAACGTCGCCACTGGTCGTTTCAATGTACATAAGCGGCCTGACAATTTTTTTTTATCTTATCTATATCTATATCTTTCCATACAATTTTCCTTCCGTTTAAAATTCTTTTTTGTTTCGCTCCCCTCTCCCTTCTTCCTCCTTATATATATATATATATATATATATATATATATATATATATATTCTTCTAAGTAGATTTCGTAACTGTCGATGATCGTGGTACGTGGAAGGCTTCCTATTCTTTTCAGCCTTTGTGTCGGAATGGCTTCGCCCTCGCAAATAAACAGTGCAATGGTTTACAAAGGGCTCCTTCTTTCCTATTCGTTGAAACTGTTTGCGTCTTTACTAAGGTGTCGTTCGACAATCAAATCGATTAAAATAAAAAAAGATAAAAGAAAAAAGGGAGGTAAAGAAAAAGAAAAAAGAATAATAATAAAACCATTCTCTTCAATAACAAAAGCGTTCCATTGATAATTCATTAAAAATGACCGTTATATATATATATATATATATATAAAATAAATGATTAGGATTCGTATAGAGAAAGTATATCATAAAGTTTTTCTAATCTAATCAATATTCTATATTTCAAATTGCCCCGATGACGAAATAGGTGAGCCATAATACCGAGCTCATTTTACACGCGAATAAACAGCCTATCACGATTATAATTGCCAATTAAGCCATTAATTGCCCGTAGCGGTAGGAAACAAACGTTGTACATCGTTGTACATCGATTATGTTACTGCTTTTCACCTAAACCAATCCGACGTAGTACGCGAGTTGAATTTGAGTGATACACGGAGTAATACTAACTCGCTCGTTTCGATCATTTATGTTATATCTTAAGTTATTAATTATCTCAAGATTACGTTAAACGATAGATCATCGAAAGAGAGAGAGAGAGAGAGAGAGAGAGAGATTTCGTTTATTTCTTTTTTGTCGAAATCGCTGATTAAAGTACGAAATTAAACGTATCTAAATTTTCTAAAATGAATATATATATATGTGATACGTTCGTTCCTAATATTATTATATGACGATTTTGTGTCGTGTATTTGTTATAGAGTAAGAAAATTATTCGTTAAATGTCAAATATTATAACAGTTCGATTCGTTGATATTCGCTCGGAAAAAGATTATAAGAAATTTCCATAAAAATTCGACTGATCGATCTACTCTCGTTGTCTATATATCATTTATATATAGGGGGTAAGGCAATTTAGGGAACTCAATTTCTTGGCCCCTTTTAACGGCGTAATCTTTATAATATGATATTAAACGGTAACGTTTATCAAAGTACCCACTTTTAATCTCGTTACCAACGAAATCATTAACAATGAACTCCAGTTAAGTAGTATTTGGAGAGAGAGAGAGAGAGAGAGAGAGAGAGAGAGAGAGAGAGAGACAAAGAAAAAGAAAATTAACCACGTTGAAATCGATATAGCTTATGGTAAATCGATTGAATATTTATACTTTTTCTATAACAAAGTTATAAGAGGTAAGTCGAGGAACACGCTCGGTTTACCCGACCACTTTCTAGACGGTTGAGAATGGTGGAGGTGAAACGGAAGGGTAAGTGAGTGAGGGGTGAGTGGGTGGGTGAGTAGGTAGGTATATAGCTAAGTCGTTTCACACAGCAGCGCCTCGCTTAATTACTAGTTACTTGTAACAGGAGTTACGAACGTTTAGCTCACGCTTCTCACCATCCGGCAGAAGCTTAAATCGTTAGGATAAAACCATTTCTATTCTAGTCCTTACTCGACAACGCGATAATCTTTAGTATCCATTTACTCTTACTTTGGAGATTCCTTTAAAATCTTTGTCTCTTTGCTCTCTCTCTCTCTCTCTCTTTTTTTTCATCTCAAGAATCAAGTATCATCGCCTGCTTACAAAAGGCGCCTCCATCCGAAGCTAGAAAAATATGACTAAAAAAAAAAAATAAATTTATATATACTATATATATATATATATATATATATGTATGTATGTATGTATGTATGTATGTATGTAAGCGTGAATCATATCATAGGCTTCACACGGATCTGATTTTGAACGAAGCTCGATCGAAACCAATCGAAACACAAAGCAATCTATTGGAAATCGAAGTGTGCATCGCCGATAGTTGCGCCCGTATCGTATATATATATATATATATATATATATATATATACGCACACACACACATATATATATGTCTACTACGCACGTGTAACATGCCATGTGTAACTTTTGTTTCGAACGAGAACCACGTATGCGCATAGTATTCATGAATAGTGGTCGTTCGTGTGCCGACGACGACGGACACACCGCTTTCAACGTAACAGCTACGGCAATCTCGATGGTACAGAGCCGCCCCGTAGAATGGACGTCACCGTTAGAATACATTTTCAAGCGATTTCGAATTTACATGGGTACCAGAAACCTGCCTAGTCGTCATGCTGTTTTGTCTCGGGTCTGATTCGTTGGGTTGAAAAAAAAAAAAAGTAGAAGAAGAAGGTAAAAAAAAGGAAACGAGAAAATAATAATGAAAGGAGAGAAGAAACAATGAAAGAAGGATCTATAGATCTATAAGATTGATGGAAGGGCGTGGAAGATCTTTCTTTTTTTCGTTTTTTTTTTTTCTACTTCCTCTCCTCTAATTAAATTTCTCTCTTTCTCTCCTTTCCTTTTTCCTTTTTTTTTTTTTCTTTTTTTCTATTTTAAATGCAACCGCGAGGCAAATCAAGCGTAATTTTTAACCAGCTTCGTGCATTGTATAAATGTACATTTCCATTAATTGAAATAGCTCAATATAATATCATTCCGCGCTTGTCAATTCCTAAGCAAAGAGAAAGAGAGACGGAGAGAGAGAGAGAGAGAGAGAGAGAGAGAGAGAGAGAGAGAGAGAGAGAGAGAGAAGAACAGAGGATGGGGTTACACAGAGTCGATATAACTAACTTTGACGCAAACTCTGAACACTGCATTTCTAGTACGGTCGTCAAAATAAACGAAATCGATCTGATCAGAATTGATCAAACGTGTGCACTAATTAACAAATAGAATAGTACAATTAATTCTGTTTCGTTCAATGTTAAAACCGTGAAGTAATGTCAAGTATAATCCCTTTGTCGTGACTACAATAAAATATCTATAAGCACTCGACGAGCTACAAAGAAAATCTATATCACGTCGATCATCAAAGGAGATCAGTTATTTGCTCAAGGAATGTAACTAAAACTAAGGAATCTCTCTCTCTCTCTCTCTCTCTCTCTCTCTCTCTCTCTCTCTCTTTCGTTGTCTCTTATCTCGTCGTAATATTAATTAATTTCTTCACGAGTAAAAAAAGGAAAAAAAATAAATAAATAAAAATAATAAAAAAATATCTTCTCATTCGCACTCTAAAAACAATAGTTATCACGACTCCTTACGTTTTACGTACCAGTATTGCCGTCGAAAATTTAATGAATTCCTGCAACATACATAAAACGCTCAAGTTACCAGCGACAATTTTTATATTAAATTGCTCCATCGCATAAGTTTTGCCATATAATACCTACTCTCTCTCTCTCTCTCTCTCTCTCTCTCTCTCTCTCTTTCTCTGTCTACTTTCTAACGATATGAAAAATTACAACATAAATCAGATAAACGAGGTATTAAATACATTTTAAATAGAATAATCGAGTAAACGGTAGGGATTAAACGGTCTCGTGGAGATTCTCGCGAGAACGATGGTTCAAAAAAAAGAAAAAGAAAAAAAAAAAAAAAAGAAAGAACAAACAAACGAAAAAGAAAAGAAAAAATTATTTCAGATCGCGTAACGAGGCAAGAGCGGAGGAACGGACGAAAAATCGAAAAGAAAAAAAAGGAAAAACGAAAAAGAACAAAAAAAGGTACAAAAAAGGAATGAAACCCTTAGCCGATAGTTGGAGGTACCTGTGAAGGGTTAACAATTTCAACGTTATATCATCCCGTTGTCACCTTTGGCGAAGCTTCCGGAGCCATTCTGTATGTACCATCATCTCTCTCTCCCACTTCCTCTTCTCTTCTCCTCAATGGAAGCATCCATCTCTGGCATGGTGGTTACCATAGGATCCTCACTGTATCCACGCGTGTACGCTTACAACGGGCTTTGCACCGCCCTACGTTTGTACGTAGTAATACCAGTAGCGATAGTAGCCCTGCCAATGGTAGTGGTAGTGGTACTACTAGTAGTAGAAGTGGTAGTAGTAATAGTAATAGTAGTTGATTCGAAGGGAATGGCGATAGTAGTCGGTAGTAGCAGACTAGGAGTGGTTAGACTCGCTTGGTATCCGCTAACTGTAGAGACCCATACACGGTTAGATTGGATAGGACATTGCACGCCGACGGCTCAGCTTCTGAACAGGGAAACTGCGTCCGGCCTGGCACTACCATATATAGAATAGGGTAAGGGACTAATGCGACCAACCACCTGCATTTAGGTTATCGAGTTGTAACGTACCTACGTTGCGGAAAGCAATCTCAATTCTAACGACAGTAAAATTTATTTAATGTCTTTCCTTCGTACGGATTTTTCTTTTTGTTCTTTGTTTTATTTTATTTTGTTCTTTCTTTTTCTTTCGTGTTTTTTCTTTTCTTTTTTTTTTTTTTTTTTTTTTCGTTACTCGTTCCCGCTTTCTTTCCTTTTCGTCGCTCTACTTTCTTCTTCTTCTTTTTTTTTTTCTCTTTTTTCCCCGTTCTTTGGTTTGCTCTTTTGAGCCGTTTATCGAAGGAATATATCCGTGCGACAATATAATGAAATTAGATCAGATCGTTTGTATATATCGATTGTAAAGGGATTATTTGTAATATCGTATCTTTTCGATTAATACTAATTAAAGTTCATTCATTTTTATCCGAATATCGTTTATATTAACGCGTCGTGTTTTCTTTATTTTCTTTTATTTTCTAGGGAATTAATTTTTGATAATCTCATCTTTATAAACTATAATGTCTAATACTGAAATATATATATATATATATATGTGTGTGTGTGCGTGTGTGTGTGTGTATTTTATATAAAATATTTAAAAAGATATCTAATCTGATGCGTAATAATACATATACCCAAAGGGAAAAATATTCGAAGTTAAAGCTAAGATTTATTGATATACGTCGGTCTCCGTTCGACCTTTACTCTACGAACTGAACGCCGTGACCGTCGAGCTAAACAAAAACGAAAGACAGGTAACATGGCACATAGCGGAAACAAAAACAAAGATAACATCGTTATACAACGTCGCAACATTATATAACGTCCAAATATTATTTAGTTGCGTACGAAATTCGTTCGCGTACGGACACGTTTAGTTATCCTACGTTACGAGATCAAGTTCCTTAATTTATAATTTAATTTTACAACGTCGTAGAGATTATAATTTCTCGCGCGCGCGCGCGCGCGCGCGTGTGTGTGTGTGTGTGTTTGTGTGTGTGTGTGTGTGGTGTATAAAACAAAAACAACAAGAAAGAAAATATAATATATTTTATATATATATATATATATATATATATATATATATATATAAGAAGAGTGGTGCTGCTGCGATTGCAGGACAGGAATAAATAAATTTTTTCTTTTCATCGGTCAACGCGTCAAAAATTGTCGTCATTCAAGGGTACACTTGAACGGTAGACTTTCCCTCTCACGTAGTCCGGCTCTTTAAATCCTCCAACCTCGTCACCCATGTCGGATTTAGGTCACGAAAAGAAGGAAAGAAAAAGAGATAGAGAGAGAGAGAGAGAGAGAGAGAGAGAGAGAAAGAGAGATAAAGGAAAAGATGAAAGGTGGACCGCTCGACCGAAATCCAAGCAAGTATAAAACATATATGTGTGTGTGTGTGTGTGTATACTTTTGTACGCGTATATATATAATATGTGTATGTGTGTGTGTGAGTGTGTACGTATGTTCTTTATATATGTGTATCTATACGTACGCGTTCTTTAACCTTTTCTTGCGGATAAAATTTGAAGAGAACTTGTTCGTCGTATGAAAAATATCAAAGTTTTTATTTTCCAAAATATAGTAGAACCGAGCTCGATCTACGGAATCAATGACAAAATTTTCGATACGTTTGATATTTCGAAAAGTTAACAGGAAAGCCAAAACCGACCTATTACGAGAATCGAGCTATACGCGTCGAGATGTATTCTAAATAATCATTCATCCGCGTGAGTTCGTGCATCTGTATCTGTGAGTATAAATATATGTGTGTGTGTGTGCGTTGCGCGCGTGTGTGTATAGTAAACCACTTTAAAGGGACCGCAATAGAGTTAATTATTTATTAGTTCGATCGTCCATCTAATTCTGATTATCTCATGAAAATTTACCAAAAGACAAATCAGAATCGACGTTCTCGTGGCAAAGTATATTGTGTAATAAGTTGAACAAAAGAATATTTCAGAAAATTTATCGATGCTGCGCGGATATTATTAAAGTAAGACGAAGTCGAACTTTTTTTCTTTCGCTTTCGTCGTGAAGTTCGACGCGCGCAAGAAAATGCGATCTTGTAACGAAAAAAAAAAAAAAAGATAAAAAATATAACACAAATCTTACGATCGACGATCTTCGTAGTTAATATACGTACGCGTACGCGCAGGTCGTAAGAAAGATTCGAGAAGGAATTACTGGGAATATCGGATATCGATTGTCCGATCGATCGATCGATGTTCGATCGCGCTCACTCGCGAGTTTTCTCTTTTTCTTTTTCTCCGCTTCTCTCTCTCTCTCTCTCTCTCTCTCTCTCTCTTCATCTTTTTTTTTCTCAAGAAAAAAGTTACGCGCAGTCTGCAACATCCGTCGCAAAGTGATGGCTAATTCGGATCGAAATATGAGCCAAGCTGTTGTGAAATATTATCGAAGCCATACAGTTTGATAGGATATTTTTCTAAGGCTCGACTCCATACAATCCTGTTTCTAAGAAAATGCGTATCACGAGGAATCGTATTTTTATCCATTAATGGTAATGACTTTTCTGTGAGAAACGATCGATACATTGTCTCTCCCTCTCACTCCCACCTCTCACTCCATCCTCCTACTCTTTCTCTTTCTTTCAGTTATCGTTCCTTCTCTTGCTTTCAACCAGAATCGATTTCTACTACGTGCCATTTGTTAAAACGACCGATGTCTGGTATAATTTACTCAGAACGTGTACTCACGAATCCTGACTGAAAGACGAGCCTTTCAAGAGGAGTCCAATGTTTCGCCGTCTGATCTACTAGCACGTACTGTTTCCTTTGCTACTTTGAAAAGACACGATGCAGGTACAGAAATGAGAGAGAGAGAGAGAGAGAGAGAGAGAGAGAGTGGGGGGGGGGGGGCAGAAAGGAATAAGGTAAGAGAGAAGGGCATATAAGGGTGGCTGGTTTCTGCCAAGAAACGCAGATTTGCTATTTCCGCAAGACTTCTCTCTTTCTCTTTGACTCACTCTCTCTCTCTCTCTCTCTCTCTCTCTCTCTCTCTCTCTCTCTCTCTCTCTCTCTCTTCGTTTTGCTGTACATAAAATCAAGCCGCGACGGTTTAGCGACTAACAAGCACTGCCGACAGCGACTTCATTTGCATTTATTTCTCTTAGACCTAATGCCCTCGTAGCTCAGCACGATTATTCGCTCGAACGTACGGCGCACTTGGTAGTTTTAAACGATTAATCGATTAATAAATTAACGTCACGGGTTGGGGAGGGGGCTTTTGTTCGGCTCGGTTGAAGTTTTGCCGTAGTGAAAAAGCAACTATGGGTCGAACGATTTTCGAGGCATTAAATACGATAAGATTATTATTATTTATATGTTTGACTAAATCGTATCGAGCCGATGCTTTATTTATTGATTTAATGTCTTCGATTAATGTACACACGATAACGATAATAATGAATTACATATATTTATGTTTATGTGTATGTGTGTGTGTGTGTGTGTGTGTGTATAAATATATACGAATTTATGTTAACAATAATATTCTTATCATTCGAGTTTCGTTCGTGTTATTTGACTTAGGATAATATATCTTTCTTCTCTTTATTTTTATTCTTTTGTATCTTCTTCTTCTTCCTCCCTTCGACACAAATTTATATCGTTCTAACTCATCGTTAAATCTTAGACAGATATAGAAGATATTCGTAGAAAATATGGAGAAAGTATTCGGCCAATATGAAATTCGAAAAGAATAGACGCGATTTCGCATAGACTTTTTCCTTTATCCCTTTAAAGCTTTAAAGCTCGACGACGTATAACGACGATAAATGTATATACGTAGATACTCCTTATCGGTTGCATACATCATTCGCATAAGTTATGGTACGTCCAAAAGCTGACTCCTTTCTCGTATATTTTATTTATTTATTTATTTATTTATTTTCTTTTTTTCCTTTTTTGTTTCTCTCTTCTCGTTTCTTAGGTAAACGTCCCTTCTCGCCGTGTTACATAATTCAAGACAGGTGAAGGTAGCAGCAACACGGAGGAGGAGGTGGAGGTGGAGGTGGGGGCGGAGGTGGAGGTGGAGGGGTAAGAAGGAACGATAAGGTGCGGCGTATATCGCGATAAGAGAGAATCATTCTCTCGGGGAATTACGAAACGTCGAAATTCTCGAATTAGTCGGGTGATTTTATTCGAAAGAGTAAAGAGAAAGAAAAATGTGAGAGCGAGCGAGAGAGAGTGAGAGAGAGAGGGGGGGGGGAGAGGGGGAGGGAGAGAAAGCACGTTTAAGATTTCGCGAGCTACGTTAAATCGCATGGCTTCTTAAACGACTTCCAACTTCCGACCAATACCAAGTCGTCGTCGTCCCTACTTACTCGCTTCGACGAATACGCATAACGAATTTCAGCCTTCGAGCGAGTAAATCGTGTAACGACAAACGAGCCTTAACCCTTTGAGTGGCAGGCTAATTTCATTTGAGTCGCGTCTCGAAAGCGCACCCGGCCGAGTTGGTACACCGTTTCAAAATTAGCGTCTCCGGGTCTTTGAAACGGTTTAAGAAGAGAAGTATTGCTTGATTTTCTCGAAATCCTACCTCGAATCTCAGACGGACGGAGACGACTTCTAACTATCCTACGTTCCGAGAACTTGATATTTTGATAATTAAATAATGACTATAGACGTCATCGTCATTTTTTAGCTTCGTTAAATTTTCATTGACGCCGAACGAAACGGGTCGCTTACCTTTCGATCGATAATATCCTAACGTAAGAAGAGAGAAAAAATAAGATAAGAAGAAAAAGGAAAGTAAACAAGTCGTAGAGAGAAAGAGAGAGAGAGAGAGAGAGAGAGAACACCGAATGGCATGAGTTAAAGAAAGATATATTCTTTCGTTCATTGATACGAATAAAATTGATATCGTTAAATTTTAACTTAGTAATACGTCGAATGCGTCGTGCGAAAAAGAAAAAAAAAAAAAAAAAAAAGAAGATAAGAAATCAAGAATTCTCGAGAACGACAACGACCATCAATAATCACTTTTCCCACGAAAAGTCGATCTTGGAAAATCGTTGTTTCGACGTTTTCGCATTATTTGTTTCTGTTTTATCTTTTCTTTTCTTTAACAATTTCGTATTCTCTCCTTCGTTTTCCCTCTAGTCTCTAAAAATGAATCGACAAGTTTTGAGGATGAAGGGTATGTACGGTGAAGGACAAAAAAAAAAAAAAAAAGAAAAAATTCAGAAATACGAACGAAACAAACACAAAAAACATTCCTTCTGAGGTCTTGGAAATGCGCTTTTATCGTTTTACGACGTCACGACGAAGACGAAGACAACGAAGACGTCGACGAAGACGACAACGACGACTTCCTTTAGGTATTGTATCGGTGTAGGATGTTAA
>OU964964.1:7064643-7157143 GCA_918808275.2 Dolichovespula sylvestris
CGTGGAAGTTTCGAGTGTCATCGGACAAATTGAGAACAGGACTAATCGATCGCTTAACTTCGCGAGGTCATTTTAGTAGTCATCGAATTAAACGGTAATGGAAATAATTAACGCTGCTACCTGTTTCGCGTCGAATTTGAGGTAAATCACGTGAATGAATTGAATCTCTGAATTGGACTTTCAACGAAGAATCGATTAGTTCTTCTATATTTCTCTCTCTCCCTCACTCTCTCTCTCTCTCTCTCTCTCTCTCTCTCTCTCTCTTTCTATCTCTTTCTTTTTCGTCTGTCACGTTTCGATGCATTATAAAAATTTAGATATCATTCGAGCGTTCTCTTCGAAATATTTACGAACGATTTGTTCGTAAGAAGGTACTTAGTTAAAAAAAAAAAAAAAAGAAAAAAAAAGAAGAAAAACAAAAAGTCAAAGTATATATGTGTATATATATATATATATATATATATATATATATATATATACGTGTGTGTGTGTGTGTGTGTGTGTGTGTAGCTATCCTTTTTGTTAGAGTGAATCCCTCGGTGGTTTGGTGAATGGAGAAAAACGAATTGTAAAAGGAGTCACATTTTCTTCGCGTCCGAAACCTCTTTACCTCTCTATTCTTTTCAAGGCCGAGAGAAATTCAACGTCGATTTATCTTACGGTACTACATTTTTCTAGTTACTTACTTTACAACGTTAAACTCGAAATATCGTTCTCCGGCACAATATCAAATGGTTTCTACTTTTAGAAATAGTATAATAAATAATAACCGCGGGGAGGACTTGCCTCTGCCATTTAAAATAAATCATTTCTAATGATAATTCTAAATATGTTACACTCGAATGATAATTATTGTTCGTAAAAATGGAAAGATTCTAGTCGCTCGACGATGAACGAAGATTAGTGGGAAAAGAAAAAAAAAAAAAAAAGAAAAAAGAAAAAAGGAAATAAAAGTGAAAGAAGTGGTAAACGAAATGGTATGAAACAATGAATTCCGAAAGAAAGGTAAGAAAGGAAAGAGTAACTGCGAGAGCAAGATAAAAAGAGAAAGAGAAAGTAAGAGAGAGAAAGAGAGAGAGAGAGAGAGAGAGAGAGGCCAGGGGATGGTGGTGGGGTTAGTTCTACCAGAGATATGAGAGTTTAAATAACTCTTTGGAGGTTAGAAAGTTGATAAGGAAGTTCATAGTCCGTGGCTCAAGTAGACGAAGTTACTTCACCGTAGAGTTGACGTACTCGTAAGCACCATTGTTTCGCTTATTGCGCCGATTGCTTTGAATTTCGGCATAATCTTGTACTTTCCTTCCTTTTCTATTTCTCCTCTATTTCTCTCTCTCTCTCTCTCTCTCTCTCTCTCTCTTTCGTTTCTAGGGGTTAATCCATGTAGCAAATATAAAGACGATTTTATTCCGATATTCGATATTAATTTAATATTTATTCTCTCAATAATTATCTTATATAACAATGGTGAATGATCGTTAATTAAAGAATAAGAAAAAATGAAAAATTAGTAATAATTATAATTTTAATTAAAATTATCTTTGACAGTATTAACAATTATTATCACATTTTAAATTTGATTTAATTATTATATTGAATATATGTATCTCTCTCTCTCTCTCTCTCTCTCTCTCTCTCTCTCTCTCTCTAGCTCTCTTAATATATATATATTATATTTGTAGATAAATTATCAATATTGAACATTAACGATTTGCTATATATATATATATATATTGCAAATTGTATATGTATATATATAGATATGTATATATATATACATATAGCGCCTCTGGAAATTGTACGTGTATGAGATAACGAGTAAACTCAAACGGCAGCTTATACATTCAAAGAGAATATCTCGTTCTTTGAGTGGAATCACGGTAGTGGTTGATGAATTCAGTGGCGCATGATTGAAAAGCATCCGTAGCTGGAAAGAGATAGAAATAGTACGAAAGTGATAAATAGATCGGTCGAAGTTGAGATAAAGAGGGCACGAAAGGCCCTGATAAGTGGTGAGGGATAAAGAAGAGAGTAAGGTGGGATGGAGTGGGTACGCGGGGAGGAGCGGGGTTCGAGGGACTGGGAGAGGATTGTAAGTAACGAAAATTACGATGAATCCGTACTTCTCGAAACACGATTGCTTTGAACGATGAATCGTGTCGCATCGATCGATCGAGGGCCAGCAATACTCAGCTTGATTTTAGTATTACACGTTTGAAAAGTCGTTTCGATTCTATCGACTCTGACGTACCTATCGATATATATATATATATATATATATATATATATATATATATGTATGTATGTATGTATGTATGTATGTACGTGTACGTACGTACGTGCGTACGTACATTTGTATTTATATATTTACCTACATATGTACGTAGATATCTAACCGATTTCATTTCGATTCGGAGATCATAGAAACGTTTCGATATTTTCGTCTCTCCATATGCGCGTCCCTGACACTCGCAATGTAATGGCAGTACTGATCATTTTTATTCATGCTGCACGTTTACGCATTCGAACGCTTTTAAAACTGCCATCTCGTTAGTTCCTTGTCCGAGGCACTCTCGCTTACAATGTCGATATAACCGGTTAAAAGCGTATAACGCGACCGATGATGTATATTTGTCTGAAAAAAAAAAATAAAAAAAGAAAAACATAAAAAAAAAATTTTTTTAAATTAAAAAAAAATAAAAAAATAAAAAAATAAAAAAAAATAAAAAAGAGTTGGCGGATTCGACGATGGCCGGTCGAACGCTTTAAATTGCATCTGACAGACCTCCTACGTCATCGATTATTTGTGATCGATCGATCGATCGAACGAACGAACGATCCGAAACAAAACGAAAGATCGATCTGTCGATCGACGGCGTGCCTTCGAACGTCGATTCGTACGAAGTTCCTCTTGTTTTCTTCTTTTTTTTTGTTTGTTTGTTTTATTTTTCTTTATTTACTTTTTTGGAATTTTTCGTTATTTTTGTTTTTTCGATATCGATAGGGATTTATAGTTACTCGATCGATGATCCACTTATCCAATTAACGAATGAACGAAGACATCGGAGAAAAATCTCGTATATCTAAATTTCGCTCGACGATATTTTCTTTTATTTTATTTTTTATTTTTTTTTATTTTTGGTTCTCTCTCCCCCCGTTCTCTGTTTTTTTTTTCTGTTTTCTTCTTTTCTTTTTTTCCTGTTCGTTTGTTTTCCTTTTTTGCTCTCTTTCTTTCCCTATTTTGCGTGGTAATTGGTGTGCGCAATCTACATTTAAAAGTCGGCCCCGGAAGTAACTACGATACGCGCACACCTGTTGAGAATAACTTGCTTTTAATGCATATTCCATTGCAATCCCTTCCGTCCGATTATCTTCGTAATTGTAAACGATATTAAAATTGATATTGAAAAATATGCGAACGATGCCCCCCCCCCCATACCGAGTATGATAATATCTTGATTAACGAATTTGAAAGGGAAAAAAAATATCGTAAACGATATTACGCTTCGAACGTGTGCGCATCAATCTGACATTTACGTAAGAAAGAATAAATAAATAACAAAGTAAAAAAGTAAACAATGAGGGAAGGTAAAAAGAAAAGTGCACGAAGCATTAAATATCTCTTGATAATAATTTTCATCGCTTCGGCCCTAATTTCGAAAGGGAAAAAAATCGAATAGAAATATTAAAGCGTAAAGGGAAATATCTTACGTACTCGTTCGTAATGACGCGTTGACACAAGTAATCTCCGTTTACGAAGACATATATATATATATATATTTATGTATATATACACGATGCACGTTCGTTCGACTTGCTTATGTTAACGGTTAGAAGGGTACACGAGCACGTGCACGATAAACGTACCTCATCCCTATTAACAAGATAACGTTTAACGGCGCGTTGTTAAATTTTCAAACGTAAAACTACCGTGAAAAATGATAATAACCATCCCCGTAAAATGTATCAATACTTACGTGTTAATAGTCGCGAACGGAACGGAACGAAACGGAACGGAACGGAACGAAACGGAACGGAACGGAACGGAACGGAACAAAAAAAAAAAAAGAAAAATTAAAACATTCGTCCCTTTTTCTATTTTATTGAGCACAATTAAGGATATCGAATATCGCGAAAGTAACTGGACCGAACGAACTGGATAAAACGAAAGTCGATGTCGAAAGTTGGGCCAATGAGGTCAGAAAACAGTCGCTAAAGCGGAAAGAGCCGTTCTTATGCCGTCAAGTTGAAAAGCGAACTCGAGGTAACGCTCAATGATATGAGAGTTAGTGTGTGTGAGAGTGAGAAAGAGTCAGAGAGAGAGAGAGAGAGAGAGAGAGAGAGAGAGAGAGATTTGAAAAAAAAGGAAGTAGAAGGGAGAAGCGAAGAAAAGGGGAAAAAAGGGAGAAAGAAAGAGAGACGGGAAAGGTAGACGTCATCTTCACGCTTTGATTTCTTTCCGCGATGGTTACCACCTTCGGTAGAGAAAAGCGGACTCAAGTGGGCGATGACAAATCGCGGCTATTCACGGACTTCAAAATTCGTCCCTTAGAACCTTAGGAGGTGCTCGTAATTCCTAAGCCCTTTTGTTATTTACAGCTACACGGAAAAGGGTGCCGGGAGTTAACGGCCACGGCCTACTTTATTTTCTTGAAAAATCCAATAGGCCCCCGTTACTCCGATGTAAAAAAGATCGCGCGAGAAATATACGTGTGTTCGAATATTCGTATACGCGTACGTGTGTGTTTTATATATATATGTGTATATATATATATATTTATATATATATATATATATATATATATATATATATATATGTGTGTGTACATACGTGTACGTAAATGGCTAGTAATATATTTGAAATTGATTCGAAACGATAATAAATATATAAAGGTTTTCGATCCCTTCGAATGGAACAATTTCGTTAAAACTCTTATGAAAGTAGAATTTTATTTCTCGAATCGTTGAGAAACCACTTATCTTCTAACGTGGCTGTTTATCACCTAGCGCACGAGACGGCTTACCTTTTATAAGAATTAATGGCGAGCGTGGAATGATAAAAAAAAAAGAACCATCAAAAAAAAAGAAAGAAAACGTATGAAGAAGAAAAAAAGAAGCAGAAATATTTGGAAAGAACGTATCACGTATTTGTAAGGAACGGAATGCGATTAAACGTGTTATGGTCGTTTGATCATCGACCGGGGGGGGGGATATATTTTCAAAAGTGTCTCGTATATTCGATACGATTAACGATGAAGGAGTATTCATTGTATTATTATTATAATATTATATGTCAAATCGGTGATGGAAGGAGGTTATAAAAAGTTAAAGATGAAGAAGAAGAAGAAGAAGAAGAAAGAAAAAAAATAAGAAGCAAGGAAAGAAATGGTAATCGAGATAAATATGGTAGCCGTTCGTTCTAATCGTCGAATTTAATCGATAATTAGCGAAACTTGGTTCGTAGCCAAGATTTGTAAGATTAATTAAATGATAACGATTTAAGCATGGCCGAGAGAGAAATTTTCGTTTGTAAGTGTGCAATGAATATATATACGTACATACATACATATTTACACATATATATATATATATATATATATATATATATATGTGTATATATATACACACAAGTTCAACTTTTGAAAACGTAAAATCCAGTCTCGCGTGGGATAGAATGGCGGATGGTGGGAGAAAGAGGATAAGAAAGAAAGTAAGCTCCTACGAACTTGTTTCGTTTCATCGTCCTTCGGAGTTTACACGTCGTGGATATCCGAAGGATAGAGGGTAGTTCGAAGGACGAAGTAAAGATATCGTCTTAACGATCGCGATCGTTGGGAGGGGTTTTGGGGAAAGAGTGCACGTAAAAGATTTAACGTTAAATAAAATCGCAGCTGGTACGAAGGGTTACGAGCTCTTAGCACGTGCACGAATCGTGGATACCTATATAATTTTTTTTTTCTTTTTCTTTTTTTTTTTTTTTTTTCTTTACGTTAGTCGGTACACTTGTAGCGCGGTTAAACGCATTCACGTAACGATAGTATTCCATTCGAAAAAAAAAGAAAAACAAAAAAAAAGAAAAAATAGAAAAGAAACGTTCGTATACGGCGAATCCGTTAATCGTGGCGTTTAATTAAAAGTCGTTCTTAAACGTCATCGAGATTTTTTTTCTGGTCTTCTTCCTTTCTCTTCTTTTTTTTTTTTGTTTTTATTCTTCAATCGACCCGAATTACCCGTCGAAAACATGTCGATAACCGACGTGACTCTTCCTCGCGTTAATTTACACGGTTTAAGGAATAACGTGCGGTCGAGATAACGCGCTCGTATGATCTCGAGGATTTACCATCGAACGAAATAATGCATTTGTTTACGGACGTTCATTTGTTTAAATTCGTTAGAATGCGATCAATGTAAAAATTAACTTTAACTCGATGTTACGGCTCGAGTTCGAACGACGAAATTCGAAGTTGTTAGAGCGATGGTCAAGTGACGTCAATCGGAATTGTGAAAGTACGACCGTACGTGCTCGATAATGATGGAGTGAAGCTTCCGTTATTGGACGGTGTCGTTTTCGATAAGACGAGCTTCTAATCCACCTGTAAGTTAACGTCGAGGAGGACCAAATCTCTCGCGAACTGGTATATTATCCGTGAACTTTGATTTTGGAATGAGTGAGAGAGAGAGAGAGAGAGAGAGAGAGAGAGAGAGACTCGCCCCTTTATTATCCGATGAGTCCTTTAGAGGCAACAACAACTTCAACGTGATATGATACCTAAATACCACTGGATACATGATATTATTGTCGGTATATATATATATATATATATATATATATATATATATATATAATGTGTATCATCTTTTTTTCTTCTCGTATCATCTTTTCCTCCTTTTCCCTTTCTCACGATAATGCAATCCATCGCAAGCTAATGTCGAGCTTAATGGCCGGTATAAATTAGCCCGTATGCAATAAATTTAACACTATCGTAGAAACAAAACGAAAAGAAAAGAAAGAAAGAAAGAAAAAAAAAAAAAGATAAAGTTCGCGCGGAACTAACGAATACCTTTCGAGTGATCTATTTTTATTAGAGAAGTACGTATATAACCGGCTACGTGGTTTAATTTTTTTTCTAGTCCTTTTTTTCTATTTTCTTTCTTTTTTTTTTTCTTTGCTTTTTATCCCTTCGCTTTTGTCCGACATACTGCTGCTGCTTTTCGTTAGAATAGAAAACTTTTTCTTTTCTGTCAGTCACTCGCGTACATAACTCGATTGTTGGGTTACGCGTTAGAGAAGTGTTTGTGGGCCATACAAGCTCGTAATACTACATACGACGGTTACGGTTGAAGCATAGCGGGGTAGGGAGGTCAACGTTCCCCTATTGCGCTTGTAGTTCATATTTCCACCGCGCGTTGTCGTCGTTGTTGTCGCTGTTGTCGCGCGCGTTATGAAAGAGGAGAGGAGTGGGGAGAAACGAAGTTGTCGAACGGCCTTAATGATTCCCAAGAACGTGCGTGTAAACAGGAGGAAAATGACGTACGAATATAAATATGAATATTCTTGACGAAGGGGGAGGAGGAAGCGGGGGCGGGGACATTTATTTAAAGTCAGTTCGTCATTGGGCATTATTTTCGAACGTTACTAAAAGCTCCAGCATATTGAATCGCGTAAAACTGACGGACGTATTATATTTTTCCTCTTTTGATATCGAAAAGAACACGTGTTTCTCGGATGTATAGTAATAGGAGCTTGCGTGTATCGCCGTCGGTGGTAAAGCTAAGGAAGTTTCATTAAATTAAAACTATGTTACCAACGTGAAGTTCTTCTTCGTTGTTTTCTTTGCTCGAGCAGCCGTAACACGACGAGAAAAAGAGGAGGGTCGAAGGAAGAGAGAGAAGAGAGAGAGAGAAATGGAGAGATAGATGAAGAGAGAGAGAGAGAGAGAGAGAGATCAAGTGAAAAGAGGGATAGGAGGGGTTGGGAGGTTGAAAAGATCGTTTTAATATACGCGGGTATATTTCTTTTGTTCCCTTCTTAATCGCATTATCATCTTTCTGTTAGTCTGCTCTAACAAAAAAAAAAAGAGAGAGAGAGAGAGAGAGAAAGAGAAAGAAGGATAAACGAAATAAACGATTAATATATCATAATTCGATTTCTCGTTAATAGTGGGAGGAAAAATGTGAGTAATCGAAATTGACGATATTGCCCTTTAGTTTCGACGTGGTCATTAATTTCAATCCATCATCCAACTACGATCCGCATATTTGATCGCAATCTACTAAGCTTATGAAGCTATCTATTTCCGGTATTCCTTGTCATTGACTCTCTCTCTCTCTCTCTCTCTCTCTCTCTCTCTCAGTTTCTCATCATCTCTCTTTCACCCTCTCGAAACGCCTCCCTCGTTTACTCGCAATGCTTTTGTGCTTCCGGAGCTTCCTCGTTGCCCTGGAATTTGACGCGTAAACACGGACAAAGCGTTGGCTTCCAATCGTCGCGATACGATACAATAGACAATTTGTCAACGAGCCTAAACGCCCGAACAGGAATCGGGCTCTCGTTCTTTTTCTAGTCCGTGCGCGTTAACAGATGCAGCTAGTAGATCAAATTGTGAATAATCGATCGAGGTTCTCTCTCTCTCTCTCTCTCTCTCTCTCTCTCTCTCTCACGAAGGAACAATCGATTGGACACATTACCTTTCGGTTTCTGATTTCGAATGAGAAACGTCTCTTTGTTAATTACACTTTTGTATCTATCGTCGAATCGGGAGCTTTATCGTTGTTTCGCTCTATTCATTGTTTATTTTTTTTTTTTTTTTTTTTATATATTCTGCTATCGTGTCACCCGCATTTATGATTTCGCGTTCGAATCGAGAAAGAGAGAGAGAGAGAGAGAGAGAGAGAGAGAGAGAGAGAGAGAGAAATAGGCCGCAAAATTTCTCCCTCCGTAACTAATACAAAAAGATTATATATCATATTGCAAATTGATACTCGTATAATCGCGATAATAATATCATCGACACGATATATATTATCGTAATAATATGAACGAATTAATATTAGAGAACATATATAGATATATAATTACCTGGCACGATATGTTATTGTCGTATAATGGTACAGTCGAATGAGCGAATCTTTAAGAATAAAATATTCTTGTTATAGACATTTGTATAACTTAAGCGTATAGGTCATTGAGATATATCGACGAAATCGATCTTATCATGTCGATAAGTATCGAAGCAGGTGATTAAAAGAGAGAACGTCTTTTTCTCGGAAAAAAATTATTGCTTCTATTCAAATTGTTTCTACGGCTTGTTAGACATGTGGAAGTACGAATGATGTCATCCTCGAAAGGATGCCATCATAAAACATTCATAAAACGCCATTCTTAAATGGCATTCATAAAACATCTGTACGTAGTAATATTAGAGTAAAAAGGGTTCGCGTTAATCAGCTGACCACGTCGCGTCAATGTCAAGAATTAATGTAGGACACCGTATCGATGATCCTTTGATAGTTATTATTACGAATTTATACGAATATATAGTACGCGTCGAATATCTTTGGAAACAAAAATCATAGAGACTTCTCATACGAAGATCATTATTTTTCCCTTATCGTATCTTGTACCATTGATAATTATTCAACAATTCTTTATAAACGATTCGTTAATAATTATTTTCGAACGTACAATTTCTTCACGGGCTCTCGCGGTTTAATTAATTCCTAGAGAAATTATTGCGACGTTACAATTTGTCGTATGTAATTTCTGGAAAGAATTTTTGAAATAATGAAAAAAAAAAAAAAAAAAAGAAAAGAATAAAAACGAAAGAAAAAAGAAATAGAAACGAATTCTCTCACGCATTTCAAAAAAGTAACAACGAAAATATTAAGCACGAGTAAGATCGTTTCCGAAGCTCGATATATATGTACGTACGTTGATTGTTTCCTCGCTAACGATCATTATACTCGATACAACGCGAGCCAATGAGTGCGACGTTAACGCCGAATAAAATTCAAATAGCGAGATTTTGCAAGCGTCCCTTTTGTATGTACGTATTTTTATTTTTTTCTTTTTTTTTTTTTTTTCTTTCAATGTTTCATATATAATTAACGAACAATTCGCACTTTTATGAAAGTTTTCCGATTAATTAGAAAATATTGGATATAAATATTCGTACACGTGTTTTTGAACGAACGTACGTACGTACGTATGTACGTATGGAATAATAAAATAGATAAAAGTATATGGTGGATCAATCAAAGCCGGGCTTTATTATGAATCCAAACAAATGGCTAACGAGGTATAAATATTTTTCGTCGTTATTATAAAATTTCGATGGTTGGATCTATAAAAAAAAAAAAAAAAAAAAAAAAGAAAGAACAAGCGAAAAAAAAAAAGGAAAATAAAACATATACTGCATTGAAAAGAATTCGGGAAAAGGGGGCAGATCGATAAGAACATTTTAAAATGCTCCCGTGGAATCGCCATGTACTCGCGAGCGGCCATAGTTACCCAAAATGCCTGTACGTAGCCGAAGCAATGGCCCAATTGCGATTGTCAGCTTCGAGGCCTGCAATTTCCATTTAACGCAGTTGTCTGTAAGCCGAATGTAATTCCGTGTGCGTGCGTGATTAGGTTTCGGTAGTAGCAACATTTCCACCGGCTTGTGTACCACCCCTTTCTCCTCTTCAACCCCTTTCAACCATCTCACTCACTCTCTCTATTCTCTCTATCTCTTTCTCTCTCTCTCTCTCTCTCTCTATCTTTGGGTTATTTCCATGTTCGTTCAATCCTTTTATAATTATTTCCACGTAACACATACGGTCTCCCGACACTTATCATCGTATAATCACATGGCTGTCATCTTTTTATTCTTTTTTTTAATGAAATTATTACGAACACGTATTAACCACTTCGATGAGAAAAACTAATTCCTTTGCGAGTTTTATGAACCAGCGATAAAAATAAAAAAAAAAAAAAACAAGAAAAATACAACAAAAAAAAGAACGAACGAACCGTTCGCATATGTTAAACCCAGTAGGTTTCTTGATCGCGAGTAACAGAGAAATGATAAAATAAAAAGGGGAGGAAACGGGGAACGTTAAAAATAAAAAAAAAATAAATAAATAAATAAAAAACGTGCCAAGAGACGTAATCTTCCTCCATTAACTTGAACCAGATAGGTATTCTCTTTCTCGAAAATTTTCATCTCAACTCGTTTCTCAAAAATATCAATGAACTGTCGACTGTACTTCGTGAAAAAAAAAAAAAAAGAAAAGAAAAAGATAAAAAAGAAAGGGAACTCCGATTTCCGTCAAGGAAATACTTCGACGTTACGGAGAATACTATTTTTTTTTTCCTTCATTTTTTTTTTTTGTTCTTTTTTAGATCGAGTAAAGAGCTTTGAATATTTAAGTAGGCATACAAATTTTCCATTTTCCTCCTCATTTTCTAGTTTTCTTTTCTTCTCTCTCTCTCTCTCTCTATCTCTCTCTCTCTCTCTCTCTCTCTCTCTCTCTCTCATTTTTAACCGTTGCCGCGAGAGCAGGAACAATTTTATTTTGCCCTTTCCTCAAATTCTAAATTCTTTAAAACGCCGCGTTCGTGTTTATTCGTACCTCGATAATAATATCACGGCTCTGTGTTCGACCTAAAAAAAAAAAAAAAAAGAAAAAAAGAGAAAAAAATATATAATAAAAAATAGAAAACAAAAAGAAGAAGAGTTACGGAATATGAGGGAAAAATTTCAAATATTTGTGTTACCGACTGTACGCCGATAATATGGTGGTCCATTATTGGATGCTGCGAGAAGAGGACGGGACCGAGGGTGCGGTGGGTGCGACGGAGGGAAGGCCCGAGGGAGGTAGGTAGGGAGGGACGTTATTTTTTGTATTTGCGTATCAAGCCACGACGAAATGATGTATCGTGGCGTTCGAGGGTATATACATCCAAATTCGGCTTATCTTCGTGGCGCCCGTGTACGCGATTTTCTTTCGTAAAAAAGCCGAGTAACTTGGATATTGGAAAAGAAAAAAATATGAAAAGCGAAGAAAGCTTTCTCTTCGAGAGAGAGAGAGAGAGAGAGAGAGAGAGAGAGAGAGAGAGGAAGAGAAAGAGAGAGAGAGAGAGAGATATTATCTGGCGAAGTACATTATGAAAGAGTGGGATATTCGAGAAGCTTAAGGGCAACCCTTTTTTCGATCGATATGGTAAACTATTTCCACTGAGCGTGCACGTAAAGTAAACTGGTTTAGGTATTTAAATGAAATCGGAGTTTGTCTTTCGCCGTTATCTTGTCGCGAAATTTGAGAGAACCATTTGCCGGTGGGATGATTAAAGTAAACGGCGGATCGATGAAAAAGAAAGGGAAAGAAAATAAAAGAGAGGAAAGTAAAAGGGTGGGGAAAAAAGAAGAAGACAACGAAAACGGAGGGGAGAAAAAGAAAAGGAAAAAAGAGAAGGAGAGAACGGAAGATAGGGGGAAAATAACGAACGTAAAGTATTCAAAACCGAGTGGATGCGATTTAATAAAATAGTCGAGGGAAAGTTTTCCGAGTTCGTTAAGGTGCTTTTCAGTGTGGCGACCGTTAATTCGAAAAGATAGTAAAAACATGGGAAGGAATGCGTTTAGAAAAATGCTGTCTTTTTCACTGGCACGCTGTGTTTTACGATAATGCGAGACGTGAATTTCCATTTCGTACGTGTTCCCTGTCGACTCTATACGGATGCATACATACATTCATACTACACACACACACACACACACACACACAAATATATATGTATATATATATATATATATACGGTCTTGTATTATTTCAACGAAAAATATTCAACTTTCGCCATTTTCATTCCTCTGACGAAATTATCGTGATAAATGGGAACAAAAGACGAGGAGATTCTTCGAGGATAAATAATTATTTAATCGTAATTATTTTTCACGCGCACGGACATGCTCGTTCGAGTTTATACAAATAACGACGATATAATTTATAATAATTATTACATTATTGTAAATTACTATAATAATAATAATAATTATTATTATTATTATTACTCTATTATTGTTATTATTATTATTATTATTATTATTATTATTATTATTATTATTATTATTATTATTATTATTACTATTATTATTATTCTTTCAATAACGACGAAAGAGGAAATTTTCAAGCGAAAGGAGGATTAATACAATCGTAACATCTCTCGATAGTTAACGTACCGTTTTCTATGATCATCTCGTTCCATCTCTATCCGTCCATTTCTCGTAATACCCCCGAGGAAGAATAAGTTTGTTAAAAACTTTCGTCGGGGCATTCGTTAATTAATGCGACGAGCCATTAGTCTCTACGACAACGGGAGGGGAGGGATGGATAGGTAGGAGGGGGGGGGAAGGTATATCGAAGTAGTATTATAGAATTCTAGGAGCTCGAAGTACCGCGTCAAACGCGAACTATCCAACGCTATGGCGTTCGTTACATTGTCATAAAATAATGTCGCCGTCTCGAACGTAAACGTTCGCGATATTATTGTACGGTCTATTTTATAAACAACCTACCAAATTAGAAAATTGGAAAATATCAACAAAACGGTTCGCGATTTATACGTACTAACGTATAGATATATAACTTCATGGACTTTAACAATTTCCTTGTTTTCCAAGATCTTTTCGGTGAATTTATAATATATGTATATAATATATATATATATATATATATATATATATATATATATATATATATGTGTCGGCTCGTTGCCCGTAGAAATATAATTTATTAAGAACTATCACGAGGGAAATATACCGAGAGCAAATGAAAATAACGCAAGATGGACCAACAACAAGAAAAGGAAGACGAAGATGAAGGAGAAGAAGGAGAAGAAGAAGAAGAAGAAGAAGAAGAAGAAGAAAGAGAAGGAGAGAAAAATTAAAGAGAGAGGAGAATCAAGGCAAGAAAGAAAGAAAGAAAGAGAGAGAGAGATAGATGGAAAGAAAGAAAACGGCAGCTCTTGGTTGGATTAACTGCAAAGCGGTGATTAGTTTTCACTCGACTGCCTTCGAGCTGAGCCCATTTATTTAAATGACAAAAAATGGCCGTCGGCTTGGACGCAATAAAACACTCTCTCTCTCTCTCTCTTTCATTTTATTCTCTCTCTCTCTCTCTCTCTCTCTCTCTCTCTTTCTCTCTCTTTCTCTCTTCTGCGGGAATCCATTCGTTTGAGTACGTCGCGTGTTTCGTGCTTCTCTGGAAGGGAGAACGGTCGGAGAAGTATCAGAGAAGAACGGTGTCGGTGGTACGGGAAGATGGGGGAGGAGAGGTTACGGAAGGGGTCGAAAGGAGTTCAAAATGGAGCTAGCCGTGACTGAAGCAGAGCTCAGCTGTCGTGCGCAGCCTGTCCGTGGAGAATCCTACATCGTACAGTCGTCCTTAAAAGTTTTCACGTTTTACTCGTTCGCGATTGGGGGACGGAGCTCGATCGACCCTATTTTTCCTCGACTTTGGACTATTTTACGTTTAGACAGAAAGAGAGAGAAAGGGAGAGAATAAGAGAAAGAAAAATAAAGATAGACATTTTTACGCGTACTTACTATCTCTCACAAATTTATTTTATTTATTGTTAATAAAAAATTTCATTATATAATCCATATGTATACCTATGTATATATATATATATATATATATATATATATATATATATATATGTACGTAGATATATAGCAAAACTTTATCGTCACGTTCGAAGCTGGAAAAGATATGATCGTCGTAAGATGTTTCGAATTGTCGAGAATAATAGCCGAGGGGTCGACCGTGCTCGACGAACCAGAAGGAAACAGAACACTCGGCGGAGCAATTAATATCGGTAATCTGGGTCGAAACATTCCCATTTACTTCCGTTCTCGACTGTAGGTACGGTCCTCGACCCTACTCCCTGCAGAGAATCTTTGCTGGAGGGACCACCACCATCATCATCATCACCACCACCACCACCACCACTACCACAACCTTTTCACGGATATATGCCCATCAGCGCGTGCCACTGGCATCTATGATCCTCGCACACCGTCCATTAACATTTTCCTATGTTACCCTTGGCTTCGTTGTACGTGCGTAGGTACTTACGCACACGTCTACGTACACGTATGCATATAACGATGATACGTGCACTGCCTACGCAAGATCTGACCCAGTCGGACCGAAACCTTTAACCCTTATTCATCGTCCCGGGTTTCAATGATGGTTTACGACAACAACGACTAGTAACGACGTAATTGTCTCTCTCTCTCTCTCTCTCTCTCTCTCTCTCTCTTTACGACTTTCACGAACGTAATCTCATTTTAAAGTTGAATGCTTCGAGCGAGGAATTTTCGCTTTTTTTTTTTTTTGCGGAATTTTCGTGAAAAGGTTTGATTATCGTTGAAAATGAAAAACGAGAAAAAAGAATAAAAGGCGTCGAAAATCGATCCTCTTCTTCGAGAATAATTTCTACGCAATGTAACGAAACTTTTCTTCCTCCTACTCCTTCTCCTCCTCCTTCCCCCCCCCCACTACCCCCTTCCGAGAAAAAAATTCGCGAGAACCGATGTCGTCGTTCAAAGCCCTTCGTCTTTAAATACGAGACATTGTTCGTCAAAATCGGTCAAGAATCACGGCTTGTTGGCTCGTTTCTGATGGAGTTAACGCCGTTCTCGACATTTTTTTCTTTCGCGGAAGGACAAAAAAGGTTTTATTTCGTATAATGGCGCGAGCAAAATTGAACTTTGAACGGCGATAAGGGAAGAAGCTACGTACCGACTCTACGGATTTTCGTACGAACGCTTTGAACCATGTCCGCCGTTGTCTTGTATATCGCGAAATGAACGATTATTTTTCTCGTTCCCGTGTGTCGTAGCGTAAATCAATTTGCAGATTTTCTGATAACACTCCGAGCCTTAGAAAATAACGTTTCGATGTACGATAAATTAATATTCAAAAGATAGTACGTTCGATTGATAATTAAAATGTCGTGACGCGCGAGAAACTTGAAATAATTTTTGTTTGAGATTTCCAATACTTAGAAATTCTTATCTCGGGCTTGTTGATCTTGTGCAATATAAACAAATACGGATCACTTATTAACTTTTAGAGAGAGATCATCGAGTTAGTTTTCTTTCGTACTCAGACGAGTGAACATTGACGCGCTCTCTCTCTCTCTCTCTCTCTCTCTCTCTCTCTCTCTCTCAAAACGTGAACATTTATCAATTAATACATTCGATAATCTTTCAATTATTTAAAATATCTTTAATGTGCACGGCGTACATGTAATAAATATTTAAACAATAGTACATTCGCTTCAACTCTACGAAGATCGTGAAGCGCGAGAAAGTGAAAATAATTTTAATTTGGGATTTCCAATTCTTCGAAATTTTTATTTCGGGCTTGTTGACCTTGTGTGATATAAACAAGTACGGTCTTATCATTAATTTAACGATCGCCGAGTTAGTTATCTTTCGCCCTCCAACGAGTTAACATCGACTCTCTCTTGAAAGAGAGAGAGAGAGATAGAGAGAGAGAGAGAGAGAGAGAGAGAGAGACGTGACAACTTATAAACTAATACTATTCGATAATCCTTCAATTATTTAAACAATCCTCAATTTACATTATACTACATGTGTCGATATAATTTGTTCGTTAAGCTCGACAAATACTTCTGAAATTTCTTCGAAATAGTATCTAACAATCGTTGATAATGGACTTGCTACTTATAATTAGAGACGGTATGCAGACAAAGGGAGTCTCTCTCTCTCTCTCTCTCTCTCTCTCACACACACACACAAACACACACACACACACTCTCTGTCTCTCTTTTACCTATACTTCTCTACCGTCACGCTACGTTGTCGAGTTATAGCACCAAAAGCGGAAACTTACTCGATAGCAAAGCACTTCCGCTCGAAAGTGCTTTACGCTCTTTCCGGCCACGGCGCGTAAGAGCGTGCGACGAAGAGAGAGAGAGAGAGAGAGAGAGAGAGAGAGAGAGAGGGATGGATGGATGGATGGATGGATGGATGGATGGATAGACAGAGAGAGAGAGAGAGAAGTAAGACGTGTAGACGTCTCGTCGTATTTACGAAGTGTTCGCGATGCCGTTCAAAATACGTCTTGTACCTTATTCACTTTGGAAAGTCTATGTAAATGAGGTAGTAGAGTCGCGATTTCATTCGGATATCATCTTGTGCCGACGATAGACGACAAGTAAAGTTGTTTCCCTTTTCGAAATCTCACGACGCTCGACTAACTCTCTTTCGGCGTAAATTCGTGCTCGTTCCCCTCCCACCACCACCACCACCACCACCACCCATCCCACCCCACCCCCACTCCAGTTTCCACGCTTCTCGATATTCATGAGCTCCTCCTTTATAATCCTCGGAAATTATTCCATAATTCATTCGAATATTATTCGCGCCGTTGATACCTTGAGATATTTCGAGGAGTCATTCAATTGTTAAATATTTCGAATCCAAAATCAAATATACTTTGCAAATATTCTCGTGTGTTTCACGTACCGAAAAACAATTTTGCGATTAGCAACGTACGGATTGGTGAGACTTTTAAAAATCGTAATTAATTGTGACGATTGATTGATTGCTTGATTGATTGATTGATCGATTTTTCGGAGAGAGAGAGAGAGAGAGAGAAAGAGAGAAAACAATAATGGATCACTTCATTTCTCACGATCGATGAGGCACGATCTGAAAGTACACGATACACACACACACGCGCGCGCGCGCGCGCGCGCGATACACACATACATATGTATATATACCAGCTACTTCGAGAATTCGTGTTTCCTTCTATACTCGAAACTTATTATCTTCCGAAAACCATTAGTCCTTTTCTCTCATCAACGAAAGGGCCTCCCCTGTTACGCGCAGTCGCTACCCCTTTTTTTTTTCGTTCGCTCGTACTTGCCAACACGATCTATGGGGGGAGGAATAAAAAAAAGGTACCACGCATGAAGAGAGAACGATTTATCGCACGCAAAGAGAATAACCAAAGAAAAAGGGAACTTCTCGTTTTGTTAGGTAAAAAGATATGCACGCACACCCACCCGGCGGTAAACGTTATTTCCGTGTTGATTTCTCTTCTCTTCTTTTTTGTTTTCTTATTGTGTTCGTGTGCGTCTCTCTCTATCTCTCTCTCTCTCTCTCCTCTTTCTCTGTCTCTCTCTCTCTTTCTCACTTTCTTTCTTTCTTTTGTGATCCAATAACTTTCTGTCTCTTTTCAACGTATCCACCTAGATCAGTAGAACGTTGGTTACACGTCCATCGTAATCAGTCCTTCGTCATTGTCAACGTATACGAGGAGACCGATCAAAGGGCCAGCAACGTTTCTTGTTGAAGTTAGCACGTCTGCAACGTCCTTTATCTCGCACTTTTTTAGAAACATTTTTTTAAAAAATCTTTCCTCCGACGCATTTGGATATTGTACCGGAAGACACTATGACGATGAATGCAGCATCTTTGTTAGGGAATAAAAAAAGGAGCGTTACCTTTTCGTTGCCTTCTCCTCTTTTTGTCCCCACTCTTTTTTTAGAACTGAAATCGTAACGTAATTACGTTTACGACAATATTTTCCTACGATCTTCATTCGTAAAAGCTTCATTCGTTTTCTACGTCGAGTTCCTTAGATCTTAAGAACCCGAGCATTACGATAATCAATAAATTGATTAATCATAAATCATTATTATTCGTTACGATCATCTATCTATTATCTTCTCTCCCTTCTTCGCCGGCTCCCGTCAATTCTTTCTACGCGCGGTTTTTGTTTTCTATAAAGGAAATGGAAACAAAAAAAAAAAAAAATCAAAAAGAAGGAAAGAAAAAGAAATAACTCGTAACACGAAACACAACGAGGCTCTATTTTATCACCCGGCAATTCTTTCGTCTTTCCTTTTTCCTTCCCGTCTATTCTAGGTTTTCTTTTTCTCGTTTAATAATTTCTTCTTTTTTTTTTCTTTTTTTTTTTTTTAATATTAAATATCGCGATCTATTATATCAACCGTCATTAGTTAATTTCCCTTTGGCACGTATCTCGGTCGTGTTAAAACACGATTATCTAATGCATACGATATTGGCCGTGTTTAAACGTTTACTCGGTGAAAGAACGTAAAGTATTCATAGAATTCATAGTTGTTCAGTCTTTTGCGGAATACACGGTGGTAGGTGGAGAGGGCGGGCGGGCGGGTGGGCGGGTGGGGGGGGGGGGTGGGGGCTGGTGGAAGAAAATGAAGAAAATTAAAGGGATATGGTAGGTATGCAAGACTCGAAACGTTCATACTCGGCGCTTTTCGCATTCGCAAGTGTTTTCCTCTTCCCGCCCTCCCCCTCCCACCGTCCCTCCCCCATCTCCTATCCTCTTACTAGCTAGGAATATCGTAGCCAACAGCTAGACGTCACTTCTATGCCATTCAGGATGCAAAAGTTAGGGGACGTTCTCGGAGACAGGTGGTCGAATAGATCTTTCACTATAATTTTTCGCCTTTTAAAAAATGTGCGTGTTTGCTTCTCTCTCTCTCTCTCTCTCTCTCTCTCTCTCTCTCTCTCTCTCTCTCTCTTGGTCTCTTTCTCTTTCTTTACTCTTTTCGCACACGTTGCTAAATAAGGTCGCGTTTTCTGCTTCCTATCACGTTTCTCTCTCTCTCTCTCTCTCTCTCTCTCTCTCTCTCTCTCTCTCTCTCTCTCTTTCTTTCTTTCTTGCTGTGTTTCTCGCACGTTTTATACGAGCGTCCTTAATACCAACTCGCCTATTGCTGCCGCCTAATTAGAAGCGAAGTTTTACTTCGTACTCTCTCTCTCTCTCTCTCTCTCTCTCTCTTTCTCTCTTTCTCTCTATGTCTCTCTGTCTCTCTCACTCGCCTGCCCGCCCGCTTGGTCATATAAAAAAGATGGAAGGAACGCATATAAAGCATGGAAATGAGAGAAAAACTGAAGAGAGTGGTGGGAAAGAGAATGAGAGAGAGAGAGAGAGAGAGAGAGAGAGAGAAAGAAGGAAGAAAGGAGGAGACGACGGTGAAGCTTAAAGGGATCATAAATTACGAAAACGTGTTTCACGGTGCCGCAAACGTCGACGCTGGCTTGTCGTCCTGTTTACGGCAATAATATAGGTTTAATTGCAACGTCAGCGTCCCCGGCAACCGTACCTTTCCTACCATTGGAATAATAATTACATCGTGTTAGCTGTGCTACGCGTGTTTGCGTATCTCTCAAACGTGAGCAAGAAGGAGAGATGAAAGAGAGAGAGAGAGAGAGAGAGAGAGAGAGAGAGAGAGAGAGAGAGAGAGAGAGTGAGTTAGGGGGAGAGACAGGAAGGAGAGTGAAAGGAAAGCTAGGGTTGAATCACCGAACGTTAAATCCCCTCGAACCCCACGAATTCGAGCTAAAATTCGTCTGATAAGGGGATGTTCGATTAATTTGCCATGTGCGGAACCGATTAACGAATGATATCATGGGAAATGGTTAAGCGTTTGGCACACTGGTTTTATTCCCCTATCCTTCCTTTCTTTCTTTCTTTATTTATCTCTTTCTTCTTTTGTTTTGTTTTCGGTTTTGTCCCTTCTTTTTCTTCTTCCCTTTTTTTACTTTCTACTTCTTCCTCTTCTTCTTCTTTTTCTTCTTTGTTTTTCTCCCTTCGTCTTCTTTTGTTAATTTTTTGTATCAGTCCACCACGAATCGCTAACACGCGAGTACGAAACCTTTCACGGTATAAGCGTGGGAAGCATGGCCTGTGAAAATCCAATAGAAAGAAGAGAGTGAAAAAAAAAAAAAAAAAAAAAAAAGGAGTGGACAGTTTTCAAATGAACGGGGTAAGTGTCGATGGCGGTGGTGGTGTGGTGGCGACGGTGGTGGTGGTGGTTTTTTTTTTTATGGTGCGGAGACGACAGAGACAAAGATAGAAACGGATCGATAAATGAACGTGGTACGTGCCAGGAGTTTCGAAATCATCAAGTGGTCGAAATTAGAAATGAATTGGATAATTGAGGACGATGATCAATTTTTCTTTTTTTTCCCTTCTTCTTCTTATTCCTTTCTTTTTCTCTCTTCTCGCGGAGAATGTGTGTGTGTGTGTGTGTGTGTGTGTGTGTGTGTGTGGAAACGTTTATGAGAAGTTTCAACGTGAGAAATATATATCCGCGATGAGAAATAAATTTTACGTTTATTTTAAATCGAATCGATACTCGAAAATCGTTTACGGTCAGGACGATCACGTGAGATACGTGTACATCATCGATATTAGATAAATTCGAGCTCGTAACTTTATTATTATTATTATTATCATTATTATTATTATTATTATTATTATTATTATTATTATTATTAATATTATTATTAGTGAAATCGATCACGTAATGTTCCTTCCTCGAAAGTTTACGACTTGTGAGCGACCCGCGAAAAGAACGAATGGCAAATACTTAAGTAATACGAGAGAAGATAAGAGTAGATGGGGTGACTCCGGGCATAACTCTCTTCTGTTCCTTACACAAAGAGAGATAGATAGATAGAGGAGAGAGAGAGAGAGAGAGAGAGAGAGTAATAGAGAGGAGGGAAAAAGGTATGGGCAAAAGAAGAGGGGGAATGAGAGGCGAATTTGTCAGAGCTCGATTCGATGGTAGGCAGGGTTCGCGAAGGGATGAATTTGACGAAGCGAGAGGGTGCTTGTAAACACAGAAGGGATTCTTTTTCATGGTAGGGTCGAATCGATCGTTCGAAAACAAACCAAGCGCGTAGAATCCGTCGCGCTTTTGGGTTTCCTCTCCTCATTGCTTTTAACGAATAGCCAACACAGCCCGATAACTTTCTCTCTCTCTCTCTCTCTCTCTCTCTCTCTCTCTCTCTCTCTCTCTCTCTTTCTCTCACCTTCTTTTCTTCGAGAAACGTCGACCGACAACAGGTGCTCCGATTTTCTTTACTTTCTTTTTCTTGAGAGGGGACGTAGGGGAAGCAGAAAGTAGTGGAAGAAGAAAGTGGAAGAGAAGAAGAAGAAGAAGAAGAAGAAGAAGAAGAAGAAGAAAAAGAAGTAGAAGAGAAGTAGAAGTAGAAAACTATCGGTCGAAAGTTATTCTACGTTGGCTAAGGATAAAGTACCACACATACTCCGCTTGCTTTTTATGGGTTCGTGTGTGTGCGCGTGTGTGCGGCAGAGAGCGTGAAACGGAGAATAAAAGTCTTGATATCGTTCCGCGAGGTATGTTTTAAAGGACAGAAATAAAGTGAAACGAAGCGAGGACTTAGTACGGTCGGGGTAAACGGAAGTGGAAAAGTTCCATCGACCGGAGAACCGACACTTCGAGACTCTCTGGATTACAGAATTATCGAGAGATTAGTAGTAGTCGTCGTAGAGAGAGAATGAGAGAGAGAGAGAGAGAGAAAAAGAATAAAAAAAAAAAATTACACGAGAGACAAATCCTTAATCGTGATCGAATTTCCGAAAATGTTTTCGTCTCTTGGAACGCTTCGATATTCTCCTCTCCCACTCCCTATCCCTGTACCCCCCTCCTCCCGCCCCGTAGCCCCAATCCCGCCATGATTCTTCGCTCGAGTAATTTCGACGATTAGTTCGTTCGCCATTCTAAAATTGATTCCGATTGAAAAATCATTAACGCCATTATTAATGAAATAATGCGGGAGTTATTTTCAATAATTTCTACCGTCATTTCTACCGTATTGAAATTTGATTTGTTCCGTTAAATATACATGGTTGACGATCGAGAGAGATTAAATAAAGAAAAAAAGAAAAAAAAAAAAGGAACGTTATCGAACGTGTATCGCACAGTTCCGTTTAATTTTTATTATGATCTTAAAATCGTTGTTGTGTCACCTATACTCTCATCCTCTCTCTCTCTCTCTCTCTCTCTCTCTCTCTCTCTCTCTCTCTCTCTCTCTCTCTCTCTCTCTCGATCGACGAATATCGAGATTGTACCTATCCCGTGACTCCGTAACGTTATCGTTATCGTGCCGCCATTATTCTCCTGGCGCGTTGGTCCGTGACGATTTGCGCCCCGCCATTTATTGGATCGTTATTCGCGCGAGATTACAATCCCCGGTGGTCGGTAGAGGAAGACTTCGGCTAGGTAGTGGTGCCTCTAGGCAGCCAGGCAGGCAGGCAGGCAGGCAGGCAGAGTTAGGTAGGCAGGCACGCCCGGATGTCACCATTTGTTCGAGCCGTCATTTTTCAGGACGTACTATTTCTGGAATTTATTCTTCATCGGTGACGAGAAGCCGAGCTAGCGAGATAAAAGGAGAAAGAGTTCTAGCAACCGCATTTCGTTCGGTCCGTCTCTCTCTCTCTCTCTCTCTCTCTCTCTATCTCTCTCTCTCAACACCCCGTCACCGCTCCATACTTTTTCATTCTCAGATATGTCCATGCTAGGTTTTACTTCGTACCGAATACGAGGATAGCGTTCTCGAAAGATTTCGTTCGCAATCGTAGAGCGAAATTAAAAATAAAAGATCAAACCCATTGATTGTGAATTAATCGGGGCTGGAGGGGGGTCGGCTGAGAGGTCGAAACGGGGAGGAGGGGGAAGGGCGTTGGAGGTGTGGGAACAACTAGTCAAAGAAGACACGTGCCAATTACATTTTTCAAGAGGGAGTATCGTTAATGTTTGAAAAAGGGATTCGTCCTAACGTCGATCACGAGATAGGACGCGATTCAAAATTGGAAGTAAAATTTCTTTACGCATACAAATACCTACGAGTACTTACACGCACACCAATGCCATACACTCTTACGTAAGTACTATATATACATACATACGTGCATACGTACGTACATATGTACATACATATATACGTACGTACGTACATACATACATACATACATACATACATACATACATACAGATGGATCGCTTTCCTTCGGAATATTTATCGTTCCATTAAAGTGATCGGCTGACACCGGCAGATAAAGTGGATTTTTACGGGCGCAAAGGGAAAAGGAAGGAAAAAGAGGCAGAAGAAGGAGGAGGTAGAGTATGAGGAGGAGGGGAAGGAGGAGGTGGTGGTGGTGGTGGAGAATAAGAAAAAGTAGGGACGATGGTCCTTGGCGTCAATTCGACGTCGGACCTACATAAGAATGGGGAATACCTATGGCGGATATTTAGTTTGGCCTATGGCAAAGTAAACTATTCCCATTCTCTAGTCGAGGAGAAACGTTGAATAATTTTGGTCAGTAGTAACGGGCACAATGCTGACTGCCCGATCGTAGGCACTTAACCGTGAAATTCAATCGAACGGTTAAATTCGTGAAAGACAAGCTCGGACGATAATACCGTCTCGCAAATGGGGAAACTCGTACGACAGAATTTCACAAGCTGATGAGAGTGGAACGTGGAGTGAGAATTGAGGAGCGAGGAGCGAGGGGGTGTGGATGGGTGGGGGTGGTGGGAGAAGGCGTTCGAGGAGGGAGACAAAGGGAAAGACCTTTACCACGAAATGAAATTTAAAGTCATCTACGTTTTCGGTTAATTAACGTTAAGTTGTAAATTCCTTACTTCCTTCCTTCTTTAACAGCGCTAAATACCTCCCTAGGACCGCATCAATTGCGGTTCGAATGAGAGAGAGAGAGAGAGAGAGAGAGAGACAATCCCGGTACCGTACTCGTTGTTAATTAAAGTTAACCCGAATCGATCTTCTCTCATTTTCAACGTTAACCTTTGATCTCTATACCATTTCGTTGCTCGCTCAAAAACGATTCCAACGAATACGAATTTGATTTCATAAAGCTAAACGTTATATCAACGAGAAAAATGAATTCTTTCGATCGATCGCCCCCTCCCCCCTCCCCTCCCAATAGTTATTGGCGTCGTAACGAAAAACAACAAATAATAAATAAATAAATAAATAAATAAATAGAACAAAAAGAAAATAAATAAAAAATCTATCCCACCGCTACCGACCGCGGCAGAGCGTTCCCGGCCCTCTACCTCCGAATTTGTGACAAACGAAAAGAAGAAAAAGAAAAAAAGGTCAATTTATTCGCAACGATTCCTATCCCGATATTTTAAATACTAATCGAGTTTTTTTCTTTTTTTTTTTTTTTTTTTTTTTTTAATAATAAATGTTAAATAGAAACGTAAGGGGTTAGGGGAGGGTTATTTGCTTTCTCGTCGGTTGATTTGCGTGACTAAGCGTAATAATCAAAACGCGAAACGATGAAGTTTCGATAGGAAGGGTTTATTATTTGTGCGTGCGTGTGCGTGTGGTTTTTACGGGCGCAAAGGGAAAAGGAAGGAGGTTGATGGTTAATTCGAAAGGGGGCGGGTGGAGGGGGGAAGGATCTGAAGAAAATTGAATACTTTATTCCTCGTTAGAACGAACGTGCGCGTTGTCCGATATTTGTCACTGTTTGTGTGGTTAGAAAACACATCGATGTTTCTAAGGGTGCATAAAGCATGCATAAAGCGAGTAATTATTCTTCACGGTGAGAAGAACGTAACGCAGATAACGCCTCGCTCTCTTATTGGTACCCTTGTTTCCTTGTGTGATATCGCATCCCTACATATTACTATAAATATATATATATATATATATATATATATGTG
Organism: Dolichovespula sylvestris; assembly: GCA_918808275.2. Taxonomy (NCBI): domain Eukaryota; kingdom Metazoa; phylum Arthropoda; class Insecta; order Hymenoptera; family Vespidae; genus Dolichovespula; species Dolichovespula sylvestris. The sequence goes on from OU964964.1 coordinate 7,090,220, forward strand.
TGTGTGTGTATATGTATATGTATATATAGTATATACACCATGGAGATAGAATTGTGCGTGTTTCGAGTACGTCGCGCTCATAGAATAATGCGCATATTAATGCTGTAGAGTATAAATTAGTTTGGAGATTTGGCTAGACGAGCTGAGAGTACGTACGGCAGGAAAGCATTTCTCTCTCTCTCTCTCTCTCCGTCTGTCTCTCTATCTCTCTCTCTCCATATTACTACTACACTACTATATATCATATATATATATATATATATATATATATATATATGTATATATATATATGTGTGTGTGTGTGTGTGTGTATCTATATATGCTATATATACATTTTCGTATATACGTATCAGTTGACTAACACGTACTAATACCAATATAACGATACAAGTATACGAGAGCCATATGCGTATTTATAAACGTGACAAGTAGGACAATGAAACCTACACGTTCTACATGTTTCCTGGCAACCTCTGCTCTTGATTTATCTGATGCTGCTATGCCACTACCTTACTCGAAGAGTCTCACAAATGCGTTCGAAATCTCTCTCTCTCTCTCTCTCTCTCTCTCTCTCTCTTTCTCTCTATCTATCTCTCTCGTTTTCACCTTCTCTCTTTACGTTTATTACCTGAAGCGGAATTGTTCTCGACAAAGTTGGATTATCATGGAATGTATTTTCGGTAATGAAATACTGAATCACGGGAAAAGAATGATTGCCATCGAGAACATACCTCGTCACTTTTTCACATTTATTGAGAATATGGAAATAAAGTGATTACATGATTTATTACGTAGTTATACGTTAATTGCTCCCAATGAATATATATATATATATTTTTTCTTTTTTTTTGTAATTTCATACTGACATACGTATTCTCGAGAACGAATCGATAGATATTCAATCGTTCGGAATATACCTTACACTTACGTCCGATTCAAATTTTTAACGAAATTTCCAAGGTAATAATAATATTTCTATATAATCAACTATATTCGGATAAACTCGTACAACGTTTTCTCTTAACGATCTCTGATATTTGCAGGGAACGAAATAATATTGTCAAAGAGAAAATCGTATTTCGATGAATCGAAAATAAATACAAATCTCTGACCTCTTCGAATAGACCAATACTTGACGTAACGGAGAGAAATATATTTCTTCTTTATTGTTTCTTTTTTTAGGCAGAAAGTAAAAAAAAAAAAAAAAGAAACAAATGAAAAAGAAACAAGCAGGATTATATTTCTCTTTGGTCTTATTAGTATGGGTATAATTAATAAAAATTTGTAGGATCAGTAGTAATACGATAAAAGAAGATTGAAAGAAAAATAGATAGATAGATAGAGAGAAAGAGAGAGACAGAGAGAGACAGAGAGAGAAAGAGAGAGAGAGAGAGAAATAGCTTCGATTATACTTATCGAAGGAATGCGAAATGAAAAGTCGTCTCACCTACTTTACATTCGGTCCTCGAAGGCTGTCGTTTCTATCGATTATCCCTGATTTCAAAGTAGCGAACTCTTTCTTAAGATTTACGTCGTTTCCGTTCGTAAACAGAGTGAATTGCCGTCATCTTTGTTTTCAAATAATTTCCATAGTAGATCCGTGCGTATGGAAATTGGATTAGGAGAAGCGAGAGATTGAAGTTATTAGGTAACAACGTCGAAAGTGGCCGAGTTAGTGATTCTACCGCGTTCGAACAAGCCAATGAAATTATGATTGCATTCGATGGTCATCAGGATAACGAGTCGGTAAATAGACGAGCGTTAACTGACTAACTAAGTCATTTAAAATGAAGGAAATTAGTGTGCAACAAAGTGGCGATGCAGATAGTGGCTTAAGTACGCGTATGTACGTATCTACGTATTTACGTGTATATGTATGTATGCATTTATGTATGTATGTATGTATGTATGTATGTATGTATGTATGTATGTATGTATGTAAATATGTATGTACGTGTTTGCTACGTAGTTAAAAGTACGTTTCTGTCACGCAAACTATCTACAGTATTTGACGGATAATAGGCGTTCTTTGTAATAATAATAAATTGAAAAACGTCGATCTTTCAACGTTACGATAATTAATTAACGATCGAATCGACGTTTTTTAGTTTTTTGTTCTTTTCTTCTTCTTCCTTTTTCTTTTTTTTCCCCCTTTCGTCTTTTTTCTTTTCTCTTATCCGTTTTCACCTTTTTCTTCTTCGTCTTCGTCTTCTTCCTCCTCCTTCCTTCTTTGTTCCTAAATGTGTCTGTATAGATCTTCGATGAATTATGGACGAGACGGATCAAAACGTCGCACGAGAAAACAACTCCGGCTGTTTAGGACAATAGAGAGAAATTCCGTGGTAACTACCACGGCTAACTCGGCGTAATTATTTGCGGAACATTAATGGTCCGCATCATTAATAATTTCGTCGTTTCACGTCGATGCTAGGTTAAGCATTAATAATGCTATTTGGCTAATCAACTATACCACGGAGAAATACTCGCATGAGCGTTTATAGATCGCGTGCCGGACCGAATTAACTGAATAATTAATCGAATATTGAAGAACCCATCGGCTCTCCGAGCAGAATAAACGATGAGACATAAAGCGTTACGTTGAAAACTATTTCAATCACGTCCTTTGGACAATGTAAATCTTCGTAACGCTGGTGGTGTATGAATCTCACCTCCCTTCGCCTCCTCCATCCCACCCCAGTTCTCACCCACGTTTTACTTTCATACATTCGAAATTCAAATTTAGAGTGTCTTCCCTTTTTGCATTTTGTTTGTCTCTTCTTTTTTTCCGTATTTTTTTTCTTTTTTCAATAATCGTAACCCCAGCGAATAATTTCCCCGTCGTTACAACGAGAGATGCTTTTCGTTCCACGATTTCACGATTTATTGGCAAACGTTATTATGCAATCGCTTTCAGTGGATGGAGAAACAAAATGGAAGTGGAGTTTTCGAACGGTCGAACAGATATACACGAAACTCGAATATATGTATGTATGTGTATATATATATATATATATATTTATACATATATGTAAATAATATTAATCGAATAATGCACTGGTAACGCAAGATTACCCTTTCAATAGCTTTCCTAGATGATACTAATGGACTCTGGACGGTCCAAAGCTTTATAGAAGCTATTTTGCGTTAATGATAAACGTAGGTTAGATAAGTATTGATTTTCCATTGTTGTATGTGTGCATGGCTCGTGTATAAGCTTCGGTCGTTTCGTGCTTTCCTCTCGTTTTGCACATTCTAATAATTTTGTTATAAAATAGAGTGAGTGAGAAAGAGAGAGAGAAAGAGAAAGAGAGAGAAAGAAAGAGAGAAAGAGAGAGAGAGAGAGAGAGAGAGAAAGAGACAGAGAGAGAAGTTTTCTTATCATCGTTCGTATAACATCGCCAGTTACGTACATTTACATAAATGTTGAAATCAAGTTCTCTATGAATTTGGAATTATTTGTCCAACAAAAGGAACTTCGTTATCCACTACAACTACCGATAGATAACAAAAGAAAAAAAAAAGAAGAATAGTAATTACAATATTAATAATAATGATAATGATAATAATGATGGTAATAATGATGATAATAATAATGATGATAATAATAATAACAAAACCAAACAAAAATAATAATAATAATAATAATAATAATAATAAATAAGATATATGCGTGCATCGAGCAGTGAGTAAATATCGAATCGAATAATTAAAATTAACGAGCTAATTTTTACGGGTCGTGTATGGATAAATTCTGATTTATTTAAATTCGAACGATTAAATGAACGAGAATCCGCGCGTCGATTTGATTTACTACTAATTAAGAATTGTCAATTTCCAATTCAGAATCGTTTTAACTCGATCTAATGAGATTATAAAAAAGAAAAAAGAAAGAAAAGGAAAAAAGAGGAGGAAAGAAAAAAGAAGAGAAAGAGAAAGAATCTTTTTCCACGTACGTAGATAAGAGATACTCTTATGAATTATTATTTATTTCCTCTCTCTCTCTCTCTCTCTCTCTCTCTCTCCTTCTCTTTTTCTTCTATTTCTCGACGGAATCGGATACATCGACTTGAAACTTTATCGATTGGTTAATAAAGGTAGAGTCGAAATTAGAAGTTTTAATAAACACGTTATCAACGGATATGCCATAATTGATATTCGCTCTCTACACGTCCGCGAAACTAATTACACTTCCATCACCTGTCGATATTGATTCGCCATAACCTATCGATAGATAGAACTCTTATGTGTATATATATATATATATATATATATATATATATATATATATATATATATATGTATGTATATATACCTTGATACCAGCATCAAAAACTAGAATGAGAGAGAGAGGGAGAGAGAGAGAGAGAGAGAGAGAGAGAGAGAGAGAGAGAGAGAGATGAAAGATACTATCTATATATTTTTCGTTTTTTTAGATAATACATTTCGCAATGTATAAAATCACGGCGTAATATTAATAGGAAAAAATAAAATGTAGATTCATATGTGTTCACGTTAAATACATACATACATACATACAAACATACATACATACATACATACATATATTTGTTATTCAATGCTTATACATACCTACTATTTTGATATATCTGATGCTTACTCAATATTTTTCATTATTCCATTTCTGTAGACGCCTTACATATAATTTTAGGTATTACCCTATTTGCATTATGTCACGACGACAGGGCCTTCAAAGTCAAACTTGCTGTCAATCGATAAGCAAAGGTGATCCTTCCATCGGATCATCTATAAAATTACGTGTTGTCCAGAACAAACGGGTTTAGGGAAGCCGTCAATTCGCATCGGCCAAATCAGGTTAACGACAATCACTTTCAATCACACGATCTGTCTTCGTTCGCTAGTGCGCGCGCGCGCGTGTGTGTGTGTGTGGGTGTGTAGTGCAACGACGTAGAGATAATGCAATAGAGCGAGCATTTTGAATGAGTACGTTAGGTGCGTCCACGATAATTTGTACTATGCTTCCATAGGATCGGGAGACAGGATGAACGGTAGACGAACGGTAAGAGACAGAGACAGAGAGAGTGAGAGTGAGAGTGAGAGTGATAGAAAGAGACAGAGACAGGACATATAGACAGACAGACAGACAGACAGAGAAAGAAAAAGAGAAGCAGAAGATGTCTGTAGATTGATGGGTATACTTCCCTCGATGGCATTGTTATCTCGAAAGATAAACACTCCCTACTGAATTCCATTTCGAATTGTAATTGCTATTCCTGTTTATTCTTGCACTAAATGTTACCTCTGTCTGTCTGTTTATCTATCTACCCCTTTCCCTCTCTCTCTCTCTCTCTCTCTCTCTCTCTCTCTCTCGTTTTTTCTTTCTTTCTTTCTTCCTTTCTCTTTTTTTCCCTGTCTCTCTTTTTCTAATACAGTTTCGCGAACGAATAGATTTTTAGATTTTTAACTATACCTATATTCTACTTTCAAATACAATTACTATATATATATATATATATATACTATATATGTATATATACAATATATATAGAATATATAATATATCTACAATTACTATATACACATATATATATATATATATATATATATATATATATATATATATATATTATAGTACTACTGAAAGTCTCATGTTGACACTGACATATATTGCGTAATATTTATCTTTCGATTATTTCACGAAAACTCTTTATCCGTTGATATTTCGATGATACTTTCAATGATCAGGTATCGGTTCGAAATCATTTTGCAATGTAAATGTATATTATTTGGTACGTAATATTCGTTATATCGTGATATATATATATATATATATATATATATATATATATATATATATTATCTTCGACAAAATCGAACTCCTTTCCCATTTTCAATCTCTGCATATCACCTTTTTTCTTCGTGCGAAGCCCTCATCCTTCGGAAATTATTATAATATAAACTGATGTACTCTTAATCAAGGAAGAAGAGTATAATTAATTAACATTCTGCAAGAAATAAGAGGAAGAGGAAGAAGAAGAGGAAGCACTGAAATACTTGGAAGAGAAAGAAAAAATGAAATGAAAAAAATTGGGGGGAGGATGGATGCTGATAAATATGCATTGGATAAAATAGAAATATGATAGTTTTCTACTAAGCATCGAAAGGTAGAAGGCTAAAAAGTTTGACGAGGGAATCACTAGGAATTAAATCGCAATTAGTTCGTTTTCGGAATTCGAACAATTCGAAGTTTAATTTCAAATAATAATAAAAGAGAGAGAGAGAGGAGAAAGAGAGGACTTGTAACACGAATAGAATGAAAAAGTGAAAGGTTCTTTTAAATAATAGATAAAAAATGAAAACCATCCAATCATTTCCTCTTAACCGATGCCTGATTTAACCTAAAATATTCAGATGTCCTCGTCAACGGACGATTTGTCGGGCTTGGCTCGATCGACTTGGCAGTCCGAACAGCGAGATAATCGGCCGAGAGAATCGTTTTTAACGGGAGATAAAGTGGAACAAAAAAAAAGCAAAAAAAAAAAAAAAGAAAGAAAAAGATTGGAGGGAGAGAAGAAAAAAAGGAAAAAAAAAATAATACAAATAAAGGAAAGGGAGAAAAGAAAAAGCGATATAGGTTTCCTCGTCGATTAAAAAGTTATTCGGACGTTCCTCGTTTGAATTATAATTATCGTCCCCGAAACTCGCGTTTATTGTATTAACTCGATGAATAAGATTTAACCGGGGAATAAGTGATTTTTTTTTTTTTTTTTCGTATACTTCGCTTTTTGATAGATAATTTTTACGTTCGTGATTGTCGGAATTAAAGACGAGAGAGAAAATATTTATTTGGAAGAAAGATCGTGGCCATTCGCGGAGAGATCGGATGAACTTCGTACTAATAATATTTCACTGTTAACCATTAATATTATGATCTAATAATCGGTAAAAATACATGGGAAGGGTACGCAGTAGGTGCACGTAGAGGTTATACGATGAGCTATGCAATAAAGACATTCCTTTGAATGGCAGGAATGCGGGTATGAATGTCATGCCGACATTTAAATTGGCGTCCTCCATTTTGTATTATGAATTCTTAGGAAGTCCGGGAAGAAGAAGAAAGGAAAAAAAAAGAACGAGATATTCATTCGTCCTGTTTCGTTCGATCAATTCGTCTTACGTTGTAATCAATAATTGTACGAAATTGTAAATTCTACTTACAATAATAAAAAAAAAAAAAAAAAAAAAGACCGATATAAAACGATAACAGCTCTCGTAGTTCGCTTTATTAACGGTGTTCAATAAAACGTGTGATAATGGAGTAAAAGAAAACGGCATAATGATCGTAACGTCGTAATAAAAGGTAGACGACGATTGAGAAAGGTACGCAACATCGGCGACTAATGTAACAAACAGATGGGTATGTTTAAAACAATCCTCGCGTTAATTTAATATTCGCCATTTACGTAGTTGCGTTTGATTACCGTTGCATTTGTATAATACCCTGTATTCATTATAATCTCGTGTGATTCACATATGAATCGGTACATTTAATAGATAATTAATTTATCATGAACGATCAATCGTTATTTATAATATTTGTATGTGTGTGCATGCGCGCGCGTGTATGTATGTGTATATTTATGAAGTCTTGAAAAGAGAGATTCGCGAATTAAGTTTTAATAAAATTTTGTAAAACTTTAATATACATCGAGGAACGATATACGCACGATTTTATACGCGCGCGCGCGTTTGTATGTGTATACGTGTGTGCTTACAGTAGCATCAACAGTTTTAAAAAACAAATTCTTTTTCTTTTGTTTTCCAACTTCATTTTTTTGCGCGTATATAACGGTGTATCAAAGAGATATTAGATCTATATTTCCTATGGATCGCGAATGATCTTTTTTTTTCTTTTTTTTTTTTTTTTTGTAGAGATCAGCATTGGCAAAATAATAATGATTTTTTTTGTTTTTCATAGTCTAAAAGCAATCGTTATCGGTGACATATTAATTAGAATGAAACTTTCCGCTTTTACGGAAATGAGTGTACGTGAAGATAACAAATAGAGAGAGAGAGAGAGAGAGAGAGAGAGAGAGAGTGGGGAAATAGATATTCAATATGCATACAGATATATATGTATATCGAATGCAACGTGCGTGCATTAAACTGAAAACAAAATTGGAGTAGGTCCTCAAAAATTTTCCCGTCGTATCGCCGAAGTCGTCGACGACGATTTTTGGCTTTTATGCATTCCACCGACGGCATCGACACGGCAATTGACGAATTACGTCATTTGAAAAAAAAAAAAAAAGAAAAAAAAAAAAGAAAAAGAAATCACCCTAGGCTAGTGTACGCACCTCCCACCACATTCGTTCTTCGTTCCCTAGCGATAACCATCCTGCGCGTTCTATCTCTCGCATTTCTCGATAATTCATCGATTAATGTCGCGTACGGAATACGAATCGGACGACGAGGGGGAATAAAAAAAAAAAGAAAAGATTAGAATTTCACGACGATCCTCGAGTTAGTGACGTCGAGAGAGAGAGAGAGAGAGAGAGAGGGGGAGAGTGTATAATTTTAGTAGGAGGTCGACGAAAAGAAAAGAAAAGAACAGAAAAGAAAAGAAAAGAAAAGAAGAGAAAGAAAGAAAGAAAGAAAGAAAGAAAGAAAAAAGGTAAAAAGACAAAAGTAAAAGTAAAAAAGAGCAAACAAAGTAAATAGAATGGTACCGATATCGATCCCCCCGTCCTTGCAATTTCGTACCGCGTAAAGAATGAAGAGAGGAGGAAACGAAAAAGAAAGAAAGAAAGAAGGAAAAGAAGAAAAAAAAAAGTACCGATCATTCTGCCGTGTTCAAGGACGTATCTATGGAGGAACGCAATCGTGCGAATTTTGTCGTTCGAAAGTACTCGATCGACAACACGACTAAGACGACGGGGGTTCGTCCGTGAAAATGAGGGAGGTTTAACAGCGTGTAAACTCCGCTGAGACGAGAATGGAAAAGGGGGAGAGAGAGAGAGAGAGAGAGAGAGGGAGGAGAGAGGAAGGAGAGATGGTGGGAAGTAGGGAGGGACGAGGGAGGAGGAAAATTTCGTTAAGCATCGGAGCGTTAAGGAACGATTGTCGTTAAGTTTAGTGGCACGTTCTCGTAACGCTCGAAGGAGATCGTGGGTGGTATGGAAGGAGGGTGAAAGAGGGAGAAGGAGGAGGAGGAGAAGGAGAAGGAGGAGGAAGGTGTGTTTCCGAACAGAGTTTGCGTCTCGTCTATAAGTGTCCACGGTACTGCACGGATACGGTCAATGACTACTTTACGCTTCCAAGAGGACTAAGCGTTTATCGAGCGACACTGGGGAGAGCACATACACTCTAAGCGATATCGATACTCTCTACTCTCGACATGAAAAAGAAGAAAAATGAGGAAAAGAGGGAGGAGGAGGAGGAAAAGGAGAAGGTGTGGAGGTGGTGGAGGAGAAATAAGCTTTCCTTCGGAGAGTAGTTTTCACCGTACCGCTCGTGGTAAATCTATAAATTCGTATGATAAAAGAATGATGCGATAAAGTGTTCGAAAAACGTTCGCACCATACATTTTGCAGCTCTTTCCTCTTTTCTTTTCTTTTCTCGTTTTTTTTTTTTCTTTCTTTCTTTCTTTTTTCTTTTGCCTTCCTTCACCACTAAGATTCAATATTTGAAAAATGCAAGTAGAAAGCTCGCCTGCTTATTATTTTCCTATTCCTTTCCTTTCCCTTCTAATTTCGCGTACGAACGTTTTTACTCTTTCGAGCGTTTGTTCCTGTTTATATGATTCTTTTTTTTTTTTTTTTTCAATTTCATACCAACAATCGTTTCCTACGCGGCCGGGTTAATTATTACGGGATACCTCTTACGCAAACGAATGATACGACATGGGCGCGTATGTCAAAACGTTCCCTTTCGTTACATTGAAATATTACGTTTCGTTCTATGATATGAAACATCGTTGGAAAACAAAAATATAATAATCTCGGGATCGCTTTTGATCCGTATTTTTTTTTTTTTTTTGTTGCAAACGATACACATACGTATCAGCATGAAATTAATATGGGCGTAAACGAATGGTACATCCCGCACAATGGTAAACGGATAAAGAATGAAAATACGGAATGAAAAAGTTACAATAGGATTTATTATTTGCACGTTCAAACGAACGCTTATAATTTTTCACTGACAAAAGATTAGTTATACATGTCTCTCTCTCTCTCTCTCTCTCTCTCTCTCTCTCTCTCTCTCTCTCTCTCTCTCTCTATGTGTGTGAAACAGGCATATATTTACGAATATATGTACGTAATGTTTGTCCATTCGCAAAATTCGTAATATAATATACCGTCGGTTTGACATAACAAATAAGATAACGATTCATCGCATGTACAAACTAACTCTCAAAGTTTCTAAACAATGAAATAAATGTCATGCGAATTCGCTTACCCATCGACGACAAATAAAAAAAAAAAAAAAAAAAAATTCAAAAGGTATATTGGTACGTGCGCGGTCGTCCGGTATTCCTGTAACGCGTAAATTTTTTAATTCCTCACGATTTTTGTCTATCGCTCCCCGAACGAATCGATGTTTGATCGATTGATCGAATATAGTTACGTACCACGTATACATATATACATGTATCGATGGCATGCGACGTGCGCTATCGTCGACCGTTAACGAAAAATTTCACCTACGAAAAGCATTAGCTTTTTTTCACGTTCGTATATTTCGCTTAGCCGTTTAGATATTTTTCGATTGGGAAAACAAAGAGAGGGAGAGAGAGAGAGAGAGAGAGAGAGAGAGATAAATGGAGAGAAAAGATATCTTTTTAAACGTACACGATGCGAATTACGAAGAAATGATTTCGGATATTTTTTTCTACTTTTCTTTATCTTTTTTTTTTCTTTTTTTCTTTTAAATTCTTTTCGTTGGCTTCAGTCGACCGGAAATACCAAAAATTGCTCACGGTGTTGCTCTCTTTACGACAGGAGCCGTGAATTTTTTTTCTCCCCGCCAAGCCGAGGGGTTGCATTATGCGACGATTCTACGATAGCTTACATCGGGACAGTGAAAGGGATAGAAGGATTTAAAAAAAAAAAAAAAGAATAAAGAAATGTATATATATATATAAATATGTAAAGAGAGAAGGAGAGAGAGAGAGAGAGAGAGAGAGAGAGAGAGAGAGATAGAGAAAGAGAGGGAAAGAGGGAGAAAAAGAAAGATAAAAAGGAAACTACTATATAGAGGAAGCGAAAAATATTTGATGCATTCGAGTTTCGCTTGGCGTGATATGCGCTATTCATAGAATGGAATGTCGAGCGTGTAAACGCGAACGTTCCATGATCTTCCTCTATATGACGGGCTATAACACTTTTCATGTTGACCATATATACGACAAATAGCCAGCCAGTTTCTCCCTCTCTATCTCATTTCGCCTTTTGTCAATTTTTTTCTGTCATTTTAGTCTTTTGAATTTTGCTCGAATGTGATAAACTATTGAAGAGAAGAAAAGAAAATAAAGCATAAAAAAGTATATAGAAAAAAAAATCAAGGAAAGGGAGAAGTAATAAGGGAGAGAGAGAGAGAGAGAGAGAGAGAGAGATTTTATGAAAAGCATTTTATTTGCGAATCGTCAATAGCTTTAGCTTTCCTTGTGTTTATCCATGAAATACTCGATAATCGAAACGTTTTTCACACTTTGATAGATTAATTTCGAATTTTCAAATTCATCTCTATGTACCCGTGTTTTTGTTGAGATTCTCGTCGAATTAAAACGGCGAAATTTAAGATAAATGGAAAAGATCTCTTATTTCTGTTTGTTTTTTGTTTTTTGTTTCGAAAGAAATGAGTGAAGAAAATTGGATAAATTCGATATGAACTGATTATTCTGAAAATGATCTAAGTCAGTTGAGATTATTGAAAATTTTGTTTCTTCAGATACTATTCTTAAAATTGTTAGATTATTTGAAATTAATGATTTCTCTCCCTCTCTCTCTCTCTCTCTCTCTCTCTCTGTTTTTGAAGAATGCATTTTTTGAAAAAAAAAAAAAAAAAAACCATTTCATTTTCGATGGCCAAATACAACATTATTTATTTCTGATCGGATAAGAGTTTTCGAGATTATTTCAAAAATTAACTCCATTTAGTCAAACATAAATCTATAAATTTTCTAATGGGATTTTATTTTAACGCAAAAAAAAAACAGAAAAAGAAAAAAAATAAAACGAACAACCTTTATTGGAAACATTTTTTTTATCCGGCCTGTACTTTCCCAAGATATATTTAACATTGCAGTATCGCTCTTCCATTTTATCGTAGTTTAATAAATTTTAATTATGAAATTTTGGAAAACAAAAAAAAAATTAAAAAAGAAATTTTGTTTTCTTTTTTATAGTCATTTTATGTTCAACGTATAGATTTTCTCATAACCCGAAGAATACTACAGATGATATGAGGATTAATATTTCATTGGAAAATATAAAAAATTTTGCACGTATAAATAGGATAGACATCTGACTTTTATATATATATATATATATATATATATATATTTATTGACTTTAAATAAAGATCAAAGGTGAACTTATAGGAATCCGTTGTAGAAAAGGCGAAGAACTTTATCTTTTCGGTGGTCCACTCGTCCGATATCACTGTCGGACGTTAAGTGAATTTCTTTTAGGTACGAACCTATTCTACGTATTTTCTGTAACACGCGAGACTAGTATTCGAAAATAGAACACTCCGTCTTGGAAAAAGATGATTTTAAAGAAAACACACGCGATATACTTTCGAAGGTCTTTCATCGAAAGATCCTTTTAAAAAGTATTTGAACGAGGAAGGGTACGATTGACGATTCCCTATCGAAAAAGCCGATTTATATCGTGATAAAAATTTAGAGTACGTAATATTTTCGATACATAGATGTATCCCTTCTTACTTACACATATAATACGATCTAGTTAAATGCGTTAACCTTATAAGAAGTAAACGATGAGTCAGAAACATACTTTCCTACATTTTTAACGTTTTTCAACATAAATCATAAATTTTCTACGAACCATCAACGATTTATCATTGTCCCAAAGCGTATTATTAAAACTGTTCACGTATTACTGACCATGCAAAAACATGAAAGTTCTACGTATATGTATGTGATATATGTATATATATATATATATATATATATATATATATATGCACGCACACGCACACGCACACGCACACACACACACATATATATGTAATAACGACCGCGGTAGCTCGAAAAGTCACGATCGCAAACCGCGAACGTGCACTTCGCGTTTCAAAGTTCAACGAACGTCAAAGGCATAGATTAGAGAGAGAGAGAGAGAGAGAGAGAGAGAGAGAGAGTAAACTCACTCAAAACTCCGAACATTCTGTTCATTTTCATTCTACTCGAAACGTGTAGGATGTTTATAACCACGATTACGCCGACTACAACATACCTACGTGCGCGTGAATTAAATGGACATCGATCGAGAACATTTCAATACTATGCTCTATGATAGAAAATCTCGATTGTCGAATATTATCGATCGACATGGACGAACTTCGCGTTTCGAAAGGATATGGTATATTCGGCCGATCGAAAATTGAAGGGCGTGTTTCAATTAAAAGTTGTTAAAAAAAAAAGAAAAAAAAAAGTAGAAAAAAAGAAAGAAAATAAGTTGTTTGAAACCAACCTCTATCTCTATCTCCCTTTTTTTTTAATCCTCTCTCTCTCTCTCTCTCTCTATCTCTCTAGTTTTCCGTCTCTCTCATATTTCAACGAAAATTATCGAAATTAAAAAAGTTCCGAATGGAGTGGTTTCTCTCGCAATGTGACTGCATTTACAATCCGTACCAAATGTACTCCAATGACAATCAATTCAAAGGTAGCTGCAAGCCAACGGGAAAAACTCTTCCCGCGTGCACACCAATCGTAAACGTCGCTAGAAGAACGAAATGCGTAGCCTTGCGAATCGTCATTAGCATATTCCTTTTAATTTTAATAATGGCCATAATCTATCGGATATCAGCACTTAACCTGTCATACCATTATTTCTCGTATCAACGGAGGATCCCGTTGAATACTCGCTTCGATGATAGTACATTGATCGGTAACTTAAATCAAAGCTCGATTCCAAGCTCGCATCCAATCTCGAAACTTGAACAACCTGACGACTCCGATGTGATACAAGATACTCACCCTAATCTCGGTAAGCCATCTTCGAAAAGTTTCGTTCCATTTAATTAATCTTCGAATCTGTTGAGGGGATGTGGTAGCGAGGGCGGGATAGGGAGGAAAGGAAATTCTCTATCTCTTTTTCTCTTCTATATCTCTTAACGATTTACGTATTACGACAGAGCACTCCGAGGACGGTGAGGATTCGGATCAATAAAAGATTTTACGCGGTTCGTTTTGTGAAGTAATATAATATAAAAAAGAAATAAAAAAAAAAATAATAATGAAAAGAAACGAGGAAAGAAAGGAAAAATAAGTAAAAACACGTTCCAACGTATATACGTTGTATATATAGAATCGGTGAGTGGTAACGCTTTTAATTATACATTCTAATGAAATCTTAACAAATCGATAAAAGAGAGGTTTAATATCCGGCTCTTTTATCTTTCATTTAAATCTTCCCGCTATCTCCACTTTTTTACATTATCTTTGTAAAAATATTGAAAGAGATATTCGAGTATATTAAGCTAACGTATACATATACATAGATATTATATATACAGGTATATACATACACATGGACGCACTAACGGCAATATCGATACGTTTATATTGGGATTGAAAAATTTTATCCCCGAACGTTCAAACGCGAGAGACCACCACGGAGAGAGAGAGAGAGAGAGAGAGAGAGAGAGAGAGAGAACGTTTTTTCGATGACCTCAAGTTCAAACATTTTTTGTCCTTTTTTTCCTTCGTTTTCCTATTTCTTCGTCAAGAAAGCACGTATAAAAAGAGAAAAAGAAAAGAAAAGAAATGCGAGGCATAGTTAAACGCGTAGCGTTACGTTGTACTGCGTGCAAAATCGAAAGAAAAAAAAAAACACATCGGATATATATAAATAATACAACTTATTATATTATTAATAATTAATCTCTACAGATAAATAAAAAAATATACAAACACACACACACACACACACGTACATATATGTACATTTAATTTCTTCTTTCAATCACGTAAAAAAATCGCACAAAGATCGAACGAACTCTATCCACTGTTGAACTGTATCCTTATCCGTGGTATCCTTTCGAAGTAATAAATTAAAATAGTCTAAGGACGTTGATGATAACTGTTCGATCAATCGTTCACGCGTTATCGAAGCGTATTCACTTCTAACTGCGTCAACATAGACCGTCAATATTTCCCAAAGTAAACGCTGATCTCGAGATGGCGTAGGAATATTCATGATCAAAACGATAACGAGTTCGATAAAGGGCGAGGAATATCTCATTGTTTGCCAGTCTATCATCTTCACATCGATCGGCGTAGTACCGTTCTTCTCCCGTTTGAACAACACCTTCTTTCTTATGGAAAAATCACCGTGACATATGCACGAGATATCATAGTTGTCTGCGTTCGTATAAGTTTCGCTCGCATTCTCCACGATCTTACTGTCCCACAATTTCTTCATTTCCTTCGCCAATGAATAATTTCCCGGCGAACCATCATCGGTTGACATCACGGATCTGTGAGAACAATCAGAAAAGTCACGTTTGTTATTTATCCGATAAACAAATGTTTCGACATTTCTTTGATAGATGGAGTAAAAGGCAGAGGAACGAAGTAATAAGAATGAAAAAAAAAAAAAAATAAAAAAAAAAGAAAGAAAGATCAACGCGAACATCGAATATAAAATCATTCGAGATGACTTTTAATGTTTATTCGTCGTAGTTTATAAACGATAAAAATAAAACGTCGTTTTGTTTCAACTCACCTTTCGGACGGCTCGTTCGTAATTATCGTACTCGTTAGTTTCATGTAAAATTCTCGATAAAGCTCGAAACTTTCACTTTTCAATCTCAAACCTATCCCGTGAAACCTTCCGAGACATTTCAAGGATAACTTCAGTTCCTCCTCGTTCGTCATCCTCCTTCCATTATCTTGCAAGGTTTCGTATTCGTTCTCTGTTAAATCCTCGAGAACTATTACCGGCATACCGTATCGTCCCATGTCAGAGGCGTAACACTTTGGAAACAGTTCGTTACCGTAAACGGATAACATTTTGCTATAAAACATTTCTTCGTTTTGAAAACGGGCGAACGAGTGTTCCGATTGAACGTACGACGGTAATAACTTGACGATCAATGGGAAACTCATTGGTACGCCGGAAAATCTTACAACGGCATTAACGCGATACAATTCCCATAGTTTCGTCGAACGATCGGCCATAATAGGTAGCGATTCGACGATGGCCGATTCGAATTCAACAAATTCCCGCGAACCCGACTCGCAAAAGCATCGATTATAAACCATTTCCGGTAAGAGTTCATTTTTAATAAACTCCACGTTGTATCCCTTCGATCCTTCTTCATTCGCCATTGTAAAATCGTATTTATATATATATATATATATATATATATATATATATATATATATATATATAATTCGTTCGTTCGTATGGTTTTTAAAACTAAAAGACTGAAATAAAATACTTGAAGCAATTAAGGACATAAACGATAGTGGCAGTGGGAACGGTGGAAGTGATTGCGGCCTCCTTCTCGTTGGAACTCGTTTAAGTTTTCGTACGCTCGTAAATTATACCAACTTTTTCGATGGCGACTCGACTCGACTCGACACACATACATATATATATATATATATATATATATATATGTGCACACGCGCTCACACATACACACACAAGCGCGTATATGTATATAAACAGTTTAAAACGTGCCTTCAGCGAGAATCGAACGTTGATAACGGTTATCTTTCTGGAATATCTGCCGAGTTTAATTTAGTCCCACTGACACTCGTTTGTATATACACATGTATTAAGTGCATAAGTATATATATACATATACATATATATATACAAAAGTTATATATATGTATATATATAACTTTTTAACTAATGAATTCAAGGAGCGGCAAAGAGGGTATGAACTGTGCACGTCGATCCGCCTTCTTAAATTTTAAATTCGTGAAATAAATCACTTCAACGAATCAGTTGAAATTTTAACTTTTGATTAACACTTAGACCAAACTCCATTTGGTATATATCTTCGGTAGGATATTATTTCCTTTAATAGGTAGGTATTGAACGTGGCACTCTCTCTCTCTCTCTCTCTCTCTCTCTCTCTCTCTCTCTCTCTCTAAACGTGATTACGTTTTCCGTCAGCTGCTAGAATATTTCTCGATTATTATTAAACCGTTCGTTATATCTCGATAATTATTTCGAGAGTTAATCTTACGTACGAGATACGTATATCGTCCGGATCGATCCGCTATTATTTTCCAAAGAAATATGTAATTTTCTCGATGAATAATTCAGTGGTAACGTGGTAACGTTGTAATATTGTAATTATCGTATCTCGGTACATCATCGCCATAATCGATCCTAGCGATACGAGTTTGATCGTCGCACAAAATCGTTCACCCACGTTCTTATCTCGTTTTCGCCCCCTTTTTAAAATTTTTTTCCTTTTCGTTTGTTTGTTTTTTGGTTTCTTTTTGTCTTTTTTTTTTTTTTAATTTTCTCAATCGTCAATATTATTTCCCCCGGTCGTTTATAATTTTACGGATATTGTACGTGACCACGCCAAATCTTCGAGGTAGGTAGCGTGATCGCTAAAATTAATAAAATTAGAACAACGAAACGCTGACGCGAGAAAAGCGAGGAAAAAAAAACGAAAACTCACAACGAATTTCTATTTCACGAATATAATATCATTATCGCGATATATTTCTATTTTTCTATAGTCGTTATTGCTCCGTCGTAGAATACATATGTATTATACGGCGAAGCGTAGAACCGAGACTGTGAATATGAACTTCGGTTAGTATGTTTTATCTTCTCCCCGCTCCCCTCTTTTCGTCCAGTTTCGAAATAACAAGCCGTTCGCGTCTCAATGTCGTCACAAACGAGTTTACGGCTCGTCGCTCTCGCCTACGGCCGCGCAGCTATCGGTAGAACGTTTTGCCAGATAACAAATGGCCTCGTATTTCAAGATCGATAGATAAAAATATAAAACAAAAAAAAAACAAAAAAAAAGAAAGAAAAATGCTACTGTAAAAGAAAGAAAGAAAAAAAAAACAACAACGAGTACCAAAGTCCTCTTGACTTTCGATCGAGTTTTTAACGTATCGATCAAAAATTTGCAAATCGAAATAGGACATTTACATACCAGAGATAAAATTCTTTCGAATAAATACGTCCACCGCATCGATTTGATATTAGCTTTTCGAGAGAGAGAGAGAGAGAGAGAGAGAGAGAGAGAGAGAGAGAGAGAAAGAAAAATAAAAATAAACGAAAAACAACGCAATTTTTCAATTTGATTTTTAACCGAGCGTTACGATTATTATTAATTTAGTCCCCTCTGGCATGACGGACAGTTTGAAGTTTGAGTTAAAAAAGGAAAAAAAAATATTAAAAAATAAAAAAACACGGTTTTGTACTTTCGTATTTTTTTTTCTTTTGTTTTTTTTTTTTTTTTTTAATTAAATCCCACAAAAATATGTTTTCTCTTTGAAGTAACATATAAAAAAAAAAAAAAATCGCGTTATTTTAGACGATAAGCGACGGTCCTGTTAATAGAAACGTAAAGTAATAATTTTTCCGCTGGCTAGACTAAATATCGTCAATTTTTTAAGAAAGCGTAAAATTGTCCTCAAAGATATAATACAACGTGTACATTGAAAGAACAAGAATCGCTCGAATTCAAGAGATAGAATTATTTTCTTTTTAACGTGACCGAATTTCGAGGCCGGGTCATCGTATTCGTAGAAAGCATGCTGCGCCATCTGAATACACAGAACGCAGAATACGGATCACAATCGCAAATCATTCAATCAATGTATTTCCACTGTAATCAACTTCACAATTGCCCCTCTCACTCAGCACTTCACGTCGACCGTACACCGACCTCCTTTTTCTCTTTCTTTCTCTGACACACACACACACACACACACACACACACACACGTTTAAAGCCTTTTAACTTCTTTTGATAGCTTATACCTCCGCAAGTTTTTAGACCACTAAACTTTCACACCGATCATAAAGAGCAATTGTAATAAATTTCATTTGAATCGCAGACAAATAGTAATAAATTTTGAAGAAATTTCGAACACGTAGATTAAGGCTTTTATATCGATAATAATTCGTAAGGGTCTTATTATAGCACGGGTGTAAAATTTTTTAAAGACCGGCAATCCCGGTTATCAAGGAAGTATAAGACGTTGTCTATCTTCAGGGGCGACGCGAACGTTCGTAGAATGTGTCACTTTTTTTTTCTTTTTGATGCATCATCGATGAAACTTTAGGAGATATTTATGTAATACTTAAAAATTCGTTTCATTTTGTTAGTCATCGGTATACGATCGAGTTTTTCGATCAAATTCAGATAATTAACACAAAATTTCTACCAATCGATCTCTATAAATACCGATACTCGTTAACTTCAGATCCATTATAAAATCACGAACTTGTCTATTTTAACGAAATTATGTCTCCAAATTACAAGTAATAAACTCAATAAATTCATCGGATATGTTTTCATCATTATATATTTCAACGTTCATGCAATTACAATCAAAATAAAGGTAAAAGGACTGAACTGTTATAAATTTAATAATCAACGGGTTGGACGATAGCAATGCAATGTCGCAAATGAATCCTTGTCAATCAAGAGTACCTTTACAAACTAATCCAAGTAATTTTCAAACGTGTCAGCAAACGAATAATCAACAAAGCACGCAATGCTCCAACTACCCTGGGAATTCTCAAGGTAACTCGATCGGGGAAGCCTCGTAACTCGTTCGTTCGTTCGTTCGTTCGTTCGTTCGTTCGTTCGTTCGATCGTTCGTTCGATCGATTATTCGAATGAAACTTATTCGCTCCAGGACAATATATGCAGGGTCCGTTCGGTCAATTTTACCAGCAAGAAAACTATCCGTCAGCACAATATCCCTGTACAACGCAACTGCCAAATAATACGACTAATCTCTGTCAAGGGATTCCTTGTCAAAACACTATGTCACCTATGCAGACTCAAGCGAATAATAATTGCGGATCTCTACCCCAAAATATAATCGATCAGATACGTTCGTGTATACCTAACACAGCGCCGATCTTTATTATCCCTGGTGGTTGCCAGCAACCATTGGTAACGACTACTCAACAAGCAACTACAATTCCTGACATATTAAATCCTTTGGCAAGTTCGAACAAACAATCAAATTATATTCCTACCCCATTACCACCACCGATCTATCCGCCTACATTTTATCCCTATCCAATTCCTTTTCCTATATTCGATCCGTACGGAGGACGATCCAACGAACAGCAAAAGAATCATTGCGGTTGTTCTTCGAAGAGCAGTGGCGAATTGACAGGATCGAGACAATTTCCAGCATTGTTACCTTATCCCCATAACGTTTATCACGAGGAGGAACATCGTTGCACGAATACCACAGACGACACGATATGTACAAAAAGAAATTGTCCCTCGGCTATAAGTCTTCAAGCTCTGGCATCCCAGTTGTTGTCCGTACAAGGTATCGTCTCTTGCACGGCTACCCGTTTACTTCTCCGAAAGATTCCAGGATCGAATATAACGACGACGATGGAGGACACCATGCAGAGAGCTCAAAGATCTATCGGCGCACTCAACAAGGATCAATTGTTGGTAGAGTCTAGGAACTCTCAGCAAGTGAACGCTTTGATAAATCTTCACATGACTGCAAATCCACCGGCCAACATTATTCCGATCCTAACGTTGGTCCAGCTTAAGGTGAACGTTCTAAAGGCACAGGTGGAAAATCTGATAAATGCGAAACTGATGGAAAATCAGGGTTTGGAGGTAAGATATATGACTCTAAACTTTCTCGTTAACGAGTAGATCGTTGATATATATATATACATATAGATAGAGGCGACCGATTCGATAGATCCAACGATTCTTGCCATGAAGACCGACGCCGAACTCCGCGAGTTCCTCGTGACATTAAGACAAAAGGAATGCGACGAAAGAGTTAATCTGAATTTCGCGCCATATCGTTCGCAGCGCGTCATAGCTGAGAGCAGATTGTCTAACGTTCAAAAAAAGGTGCAACAGGTCGAAGCCGAATTCGAAAGAAGAAGGTGCAACGTTGCACCGTCCATACCGCCGATGTCAACGAGAATCGTACGAGAATTCGCCGAAACGCCGATCAATTTTTCGAGCCATTTCGATTATCATTATCCGGATCCAACGAGTCCAAATACGATGACGAGAGAATCTCCGGATCCGTTCGCGATTACCCCGAAATCACCGAGGAAGCTACGACTTAAACCGCACGTAGGTAGTCCCGAAACGACCTACGATTATTCGATTAAAAAGAAGGACCCGATGGGAACCGCGTACAACAACGACAAAGGTTCACAGATGGAGCCGGAAACGAAGGGAAGGAAACGAAACGATCGATGCGACCATAAGAATTGCGATTGTTACGACGAGAGCTCGTCCGGGGAGAGTTCGGAGGAGGATAAAAAAAAAAAACTCCAACTACGGATCGACGAGAGAGGCAACGTGACGGTTAGCAGCGAGGCTAAATTAAATGGCGCGTCCTTCATGAAATTGGCGTCGAACGTTTCACTTCGAACGGCAAAGCCGAAAAGCGACGCGTTCGATAGGAGAGATCGCAAAGTGAAACCTAGTCGAAACGGGATAGAGGATACCGGTGACATCCGCGGATCGTCCTTGCCGCGGCGAACCGTTTCGAAGGTCGAAGAAGAAATCTCGGAGGTTACGGAAACCGACGGGAGGATCACTGTTGGCACCGATGTCGATCGTGTGCCAGATGTGAAACCGTACGGCACGGTTGGTGGCGAAAAGAAAAGGGAAAGTATCGAGAGCGCGGAGTTAACTTCGAAAGAATTCAAGGACGAAGCCGGAGCGTACGGGGACGCGAAAGGGGAAACGTATGTATCCGTATCCGACGTTAATTTGACCGACGAAGAGAAAATGATCAAAAAGATCGTTAATTCGTCGCACGTTAAAGAGTTTACTCCTTCGTATGATAAAGAGGTTCAAATTCCTGAAAGTAAGTTTGATAAGACAAGTGTGAGTATCGACGAAGGCGTAATAGAAGTTGATAAGATAAAGAGCGATGCGTTAACCGAGGAATCGCGAATGAAAATTTCTACGGGCGATTCGAAAGAAAAATTGTACGACGTAAAGGGAGAAAAAATCGACGATAGAGCAAAATCAGAAACTACGGGCGCGGAAAGGATGATGGGAGTTGAGAGCCCTAAGATAACCTCCTTAACCACGGCGAGTATGAAAATCGAACCTACGAAGATCGACGAGGAACGTACCGATGAACAACGTACGGCGGGAAGTTCGAAAGTCGCCGACGAACTTTTCGATAAGTCAAAGAAAACGTTTCTGACGAGTTTGAAGATCGGTAATTCGATAAAACCGGGAATTAAGGACGAGAAGGAGAAGACGATCGAGGTTGGGAGTACTAAGAAAACGTTCGTAAGCACGGCGAGTATGAAGATCGAACCGCCGAAGATCGACGAGGAATATATCGACGAACCTACGCTGAGAAGTTTGAAAATCTCCGACGTACTACCTGAGAAACCAAAGAAAACATTTTTGACTACCTTGAAAATCGGTAATTCGGTGAAACCCGAAATTAAGGATGAAACGAAGGGGACGATCGAAGTTGGAAGCCCTAAGAAAACGTTCGTAAGCACGGCGAGTGTAAGAATCGAGCCACCGAAGATCGACGAGGGACATATCGACGAGCCTACGGCGGGAACTTCGAAAGTCGCCGACGAACGTTCGGAAAAACCAAAGAGAACGTTCTTAAGCACGGCGAGTATAAAGATCGAACCTCCGAAGATCGACGAGGAATTACCTGTTAAACCAAAGAAAACATTTCTGACTACCTTGAAAATCGGTAATTCGGTAAAACCCGAAATCAAGGACGAAGCGAAGGGAACGATCGAAGTTGGGACTCCAAAGAAAACGTTCGTAAGCACGGCGAGTATAAGAATCGAACCACCGAAGATCGACGTGGAACATATCGACGAGCCTACGGCGGGAACTTTGAAAATCGCCGACGAACGTTCGGAAAAACCAAAGAAAACGTTCTTAAGCACGGCGAGTATAAAAATCGAACCACCGAAGATCGACGTGGAACATATCGACGAGCCTACGGCGGGAACTTTGAAAATCGCCGACGAACGTTCGGAAAAACCAAAGAAAACGTTCTTAAGCACGGCGAGTATAAAAATCGAACCACCGAAGATCGACGTGGAACATATCGACGAGCCTACGGCGGGAACTTTGAAAATCGCCGACGAACGTTCGGAAAAACCAAAGAAAACGTTCTTAAGCACGGCGAGTATAAAGATCGAACCACCGAAGATCGACGAGGAACTACCTGATAAACCAAAGAAAACATTTTTGACTACCTTGAAAATCGGTAATTCGGTAAAACCCGAAATCAAGGACGAAGCGAAGGGAACGATCGAAGTTGGGACTCCAAAGAAAACGTTCGTAAGCACGGCGAGTATAAGAATCGAACCACCGAATATCGACGAGGAACATAACGTTGAACCTACTGTGGGAACTTTGAAAATCTCCGACGAACTTTCTGATAAACCAAAGAAAACGTATCTGACGACTTTGAAGATCGGTAATCCGATAAAACCCGAAGTCAAGGACGAAAACAAGAAAACGATCGAAACTGGAGATCTTAAGAAGACTTACGTGACGAAGGCGTTCCTCAAAATCGAGCCCGAGAATGACGAGGAGAGGCAACCGAAAACGAAGATGTTTAAAAGCGATCCGATGAAATTGAGAATAAATCCGAACGATATGGAAGGTAACGAAAATCGTGAATGGGATAACGCTAATGTTCAATCGGTAAAATCGTTTGCCGGTTTTTATAAGTCAACTGTTAATTTCGTTTTAAAAGGGACGAACGAAAGAAATCCGGAGAAGAGCGCTGGCACGAGTACGATCGCGAAAATATCGATAGGAAAGAAGGAGGGTGACGATGACGACGATGATGATGTGATAGGGAAGAAGGAAAAGTCGGACGTAGGAACAAACGAGAAGATCGTATCGGTGTTGACGGAGATTAAATACGACGAGCCCGAGGCAATAGCCGAGCTATTTAGAAGTGCGTTCACTCGAAATTTTCAGTTGGATAAAGATATCGCTGAACGATCCTGCAAATCGAAATACGAGAGCTCGGATACTGGGAACTACTATACGATGGCATTATCGTTCTCGGAAAATCACTTCCCATGGAGAATCGGTAAGTCCTTGCTAATCGGGTGCAAATAAATCTCAAGATAATTAACGGATTTTCGATGATACCGTACGCGTGGCCGGTTGATAAAAATAAATGAAAAGAGAGAGAGAGAGAGAGAGAGAGAGAGAGAGAGAGAGAGAGAGAGAGAGAAAATAGGGATTGTATAAAATAAGGACGAGAAAAAAAACCTGTACGGAGAATTAAATGAATCGAATAGTGGGATAAATAAAAATTTTCGTGAATTCGTTAATTATCCCACGAAGAAAAGTCAATAGGAAGATATGTATATATATATATATATATATATATATATATATATATATATATATATATATATATATAGCTTTACTGTATAGCGAAACGTATTCAGTTTATAATTAATTCACTCTGATTAATTCAGCTATAGAAAGAAATAGAGAGAGAGAGAGAGAGAGAAGAGAGAGAGAGATAGATAGAGAGAGAGAGAGAAATAAATAAATAAAAGAATCAATGTCACTTTGCAGATATCAAGAAGCAGGAGAACGATATAGAACGTTTGAATAATCGAATCCGGGACGCATCTGAAAATACGTATCATCCGGAGGAAACAGGGAGGAAACTAAATACATGCAAGTATAAAAACGACACGACAAGATTCCCGTTCGTAAATAGCGATCGTGATACCTCGGATAGTTACGTCGATAACGACAGAGGTATATTATCGGAAATAATCTCTTTAATGTATAATCAGTTATCATATTTCGGTGGTGCGATCAATAAAATCCCGTTATTCGGTAATAATGTTCGATCGAGCTTCGACGGATCCGTGGCCGAGAAGATTAATTCGGGATCGAGCGATCGTCGTTATTATTCGACCAGTCGACGATCGAGGGAGGATTTCGAAAAATTTTGGACAGGTCCTTGCAAGGAGTATCACGCGATATTCGAAGACGTTAGGAGACTCGACGACGACGAAATAGAAAATCACGATCGTGTCGGGTTGTACGATTCGATACGATCGATCGAAAGGTCAAATAAAAATGTTACTGAACGCGTTATCGGGACTGGCTCGTCGCGTGTAATAGTACCAAGAAAACACGATAACAAAGAGATACGAGATAGATTGAGATATATGATCGTCGAAGACAGGTATAATAAAAAATGTTATTTAATGCCGGAATTGGTAACGACGTTTCGCGGTCACGACTCGCGACCATATGCAAGACCAAATCTTATTACTCGACCGTACAAAATACGAAGACATTTGTTGATCCGTAGTCGTCTCAAGGATCGAAACGCTTTCGAACAAAATCCCCTTCCCCCTTTCACGATCGTAAAACGAACGCGCGTCGGTAACTGGAAATCTTTTTGTAATACGACCAACAACGGTGAACGTTGGAGAGGACGACGAACGTTTTCTCGCTCAAGGTACGGCAATAAGAAAGGCGAAAACTTCTATTCGTTGCCTTTGATAACGGAAAAGAATTCGAAAATTAGTTCTACGCTTGAGAAATCGTCCACCTCAAAGGCAATACCCGGTGAATCCGACACAAAGACCACCGTAACTTTCTTCTCGAACGATTCCTGCGTATCCACCGATGCTACCGGCTCCGCTTTCGAGACACGTCATTATTGAAAGAGAGCACCGTTTTAAGAAACAACAAAAAAAAAAAAAAGAAGAAAGAAATGAAAAAGAAGGGATGGGGGGGGGAATAGGACAGAGAACACCGAGAGTTCCCGATTCAACAAATTCGTCCCAATGTCATTTTTAACGGGGAAAGATAGAAGGAGGAGTAGGGGGAGGGGAAGGGAAAGAAATAATTACACGTCTCGATGAGACAGGAGATAAGTTGTAACTTTTTTATCTTTATTTAATAACTTTTTCTATCTCGTCAAATAATTTTTTTACCGCTATAGCCGTTTAATGAAAGAATTTCAGAGACTTGGCGTAGTTAACGATACTACAAACAAAATCCAACAGCTGAGAGAATATTCGTATAATAATATAATAGATTTGTTTTCTTTTCTTTTTTTTTTTTTTTGTATACTATAGCGGGTGGAAAATGAGCGAAAGGGTCGGGAGGATGGATGGAGGGCGGGTATATTATGAAAAAGTATACATGTATGTATGTACGTATCCACGTATGTACGACGACGTATACATACATATAGAATTTTTCGATCGGTCGCACACATACACACGCGCACGCGCACACGCACACGCATACTCGACAAACACTAATTTCGAATAAAATTTTTCGGTATGACCGTAGAATCAGAGTATCGTTTGTTTCATTCAATAAAAGTCAGAATATAATTTTCACTTTCATACCTATATAGATAGATATATGTGTGTATACATACATATATATATATATATATATATATATATATATGTATGTATTAAATTTCTTACAACCTAAAAAATGAATTGGTAATAAAGAAAAAAAAAAAAAAAAAAAGAGAAAAAAGAAAAAGAAATGGACAGATTTGAAACACACACGCACACGCACGCACACACACTGGTCATAAATCGAAATTTTTATACCGTGACATATGAAAATATATAAATTGCAATCTAAAAATCGAAAAATGGAAAAATAAAAAATGCGAACAAACAAAAAACAAAACAAACCGAAAAAAAAGGTCAAAGATAAAAGAAAGAAATATGAGGAAGGTGTAGTAGCGTCATACCGTTTTCCTTCGTACACGCAGGCTTATTTGTATAATAATAACGAAAGTAATGTTTAAGCGTTAGCTTTATAAAGTTAAGGACGAAGCATAGATAGGAATGATAATTTCCATATTGATCGTGTCAGAATGCATTTTCATTTGTCGTTTAGACGTTTGGGTAGCGCTTTTTTCTCTTCTAATCGCCTCGGCAAATTGTAATTTAAAAGATAGAAGCTGTATATAGCCGTGTATGTCGAATTATTGCTATGGGTACCGATCGTACATTCGTTGGATCGACATTCATAAGTGGTGCATACGTTTATGTGAATGAACGTCCGACACCAACGAACGTTACGTACTACAATATGAAAGTTACAAACGGACCATGTGCTTAGCATAAATATACTAGATACTTATACAACTAACGATTAACCATCATTTTTATTAACTTTGTTTTATTCAAAATACGTTTTGTCAAGTCAGAGCGAAGAATTGAAATTTCATTTAAATAATAATAATTCGATACTTTTTAAATATGCTTTTCCTCTTTTCTTTTTATTTGTCTGTTTCTCTTTTCTCTTCTTGTTTCTCTCTCTCTCTCTCTCTCTCTCTCTCTCTCTCTCTCTCTCTCTCTCTCTCTCTCTTTCTCTGTTTCTCGATATAAAAGCTCATTCTTTCAAATTAGTCCGCTAAATTGCAACCAGACAGATAGATCTGGAATATATATATATATATATATATATATATATATATATATAAAATAAATAAAAAGATCTAATAGTAGTATAGCATCGTAATGATAATAATTTTCTTGCTAAGTATATTTCAAGGTACCTACCCATTTTATCGTTAAACGTGGAATTTTACGCGCTAAGAATTTCCAAAGATGAATAATTTTGAGATCATTTATCCATGCTAGTCATTAATCGGAAGAACACATAGATCATAACACTAAAAGGATAAGATCCGTTGATGCAATACTCACACTGCCTTGTTTCTTTCGTTTCATTACCCGAAGATCTTTGTTTTGTCTTTTTCAAAGCTTTTTTTTCACTTTTTCTCTTTTTTTTTTTTTTTAAATAATTAACGTTACGGTGCACTTTAATGTTCATTTTGTTCATAATTATCGGATATACATATTTCTTTTTTTAAAAAACAAAAAAAAAAAATAGGAAAAAAAATGTATGGACATTTTTCTCATTAAATATCTCATCCAATATCAACGGTTCTCGAAATATTACTTTTTTTTTTTTGTTTTTTTTTTATGGACGAATATGTACAAAAATATTTACAGATACATTTACATCACTGACATATATATATATATATATGTATATATGTGTGTGTATATATTATATATCTTTTACAAATATAAACACACATACATATATACATACATACATAAATATACATATATATATATATATATATATATATATATATATATATATATATGTGAGAGATGAATATTTCGTGAACAAACTTAAATATTTATACGTTATAATCGCAATAATTTAATTAAAAATTAATACTTTCTACGACAAATCTTTGATTAAAAAATCTATGCTGCTGGCGAATACACGCAAACCCTACGATCGCTGAAATAGATCGTTTCGAAACTTTAACAACAGGAATTCTTTGTTTTGAACTGTACTACGGGAGTGAAAAAGTTTACGGTTACGTAACTCCGTGCCCAAAAGGGCAAGTTATATCGGCTGATACGTTGAGCCATTATATGAATTATATCTTAAAATCAGTTCACCATCAACGAGAAAACTGCATTATTCGAACGTCAGAAATTACATTTTCTGCATTGGAAAAAGTCTCTAAAGTATTTCAATTAACGGTTAACGGCGCCTAGAAATTATCAGGCGACGCGTATCGTTCACACATTATCGTCATAACAGATCGTAAAAAGGTACGTCCATCGAGGATCATTAAGTGTGTTGTGTGATAGGCAATTATTTCGGATTAAGTATCTTTCAAAAACCCGACATCGGCTCGAGTTAACACGGATTTCGAGAATGTACAAGTCGAGTTTCTTCATTCAGAATGTCAACTTGAACAAAGGCACGACGTAGGTAATATGCTTGTGCAAAATATTGTCATATAAAAATTAAAACCTCCCCAATATTCTCGACAACTAAATTAGCAATAAATATAAACGACGACGCAAATAGTATTGCATATAAAATGTACAATAAGATAATTGCATTTGCTTGTTCTTTTCTTTTCTTTTCTTTTCTTTTCTTTTCTTTTCTTTCTTTCTTTCCTTCTTTTCTTCCTTCTTTTCTCATCGCCTCGTCCCTTCTAAATCGAAGTTTTTAGAGCCACTATATTTGTCCTTAAAATGAAAGAAGCATCGTATTTGACAAATCAGTTCTGTGTTAT
Source organism: Dolichovespula sylvestris (assembly GCA_918808275.2). Taxonomy (NCBI): domain Eukaryota; kingdom Metazoa; phylum Arthropoda; class Insecta; order Hymenoptera; family Vespidae; genus Dolichovespula; species Dolichovespula sylvestris. Next base: position 7,119,755 of record OU964964.1, read on the forward strand.
CTGTTAATTCTACATCGTTTCTAGGTCGACCTATGGATAAGCCTTCATTTCAATTCACGCCTTTGGTGTACTCTGCTTTTAGTTGACCAAGCGTTACTTTTATATCATGGAACGTGGGTCTCTTCTCCGGTTGAAGATCCCAGGCCTGTGGAGCGTAATAAACGTTAGAAGCTTTTAACGTCAGATATTAAGGGTTTACGCGCAAAACTTATTCCATCTACCTGTCTCATAATGTCATATACTTCGGGCGGGCATCCATCCGGTGGTTCCATTTTGTAACCTTTTTCAACGCACTTGACAACGTCGGCCAGAGGCTAAGAACGAATATATTAATATAAATAATTCAGTTACCGTACCGTACGACGAGATTAAAAGTAATATAAATGCGTGTAGATAATGGAGGTCGTTTTTAAAGTGAAAATTACTTACGATACGCGGATAGGGCACGCGTCCAAACGAATAGATTTCCCATAGGAGTATTCCGAAACTCCACATGTCGGATTTGTTGGAAAACTTCTGAAAAAAAATGAATGATGAGATGCATCGTAGGGCTGCAAGGAAAACGCTTTTAAAAAGCTTTTTCGTTCGGCAAGGTAGTGCCGGTGATAATATATTTACGTTCTGCTTTAAAGCCTCGGGGGCGGTCCATTTGATGGGCAACTTTCCACCATCGAGGGAGAAGTTTTCGTCTCGCGCCAGGCCAAAGTCCGAAACTTTCGCGGAATTGTCTTCCGCAACGAGGACGTTTCGCGCGGCCAAATCGCGATGGACTACGTGTCTCGACTCCAAGTATGCCATACCGGCGCACGTGTCGCTGGAAATAAAACGATCGTTCGTTCAATGCCGGCCGAACTATAGATCCCCCCTTACGGGATATAAAGGAAATATCGTCAAGATTTAACTATGACTTATTATATGTATCCATATAGATTACGTACTAGGCGAAATTGATTTGATCTTTTTTAGAAACGTGCAATCGCCCCCTAGATCTCAAGTAATCCACTAGGGATCCCTTGCTCATATATTCCGTAACCAGGTACATGTGTTGATTATTGAATACAAGACCAAGTAATTTAACGAGATTGTCGTGAATCAACGAGGTCATTAAGCTAGCCTCGGCCAAAAACCTTTGCGCAGCCTCGCTATTGTCCTTCAACATTTTAACGGCCACTCTTTCGCCTCTATAAACACCGAGTAAAACGTCACCGAATTCACCTTTACCGATACACTCTCTTAATTCTAACTCGTGAGTCTGAATAACCCAGCCGGCCTCGATGAACGCCTTTGGATCGACGCAAAAGTCCTGTTTCCCTTGTTTCGGTAATGATTTCGTCAGCTGCGTGCAAAGCCCGTCGGCATCTTGCTCATAATGTTCGACCAAGAGGGCCAAATTCTCGAAAAATTCTTCGTCGTCGATGGTCAACTGATTATTCTTGTATTTCACTCTATAATGTTGCACGCGTCCTTGATAACACACGCAGAGGGTATAATCCCCGGGGAAATTCGTCGACTCGCGAACTAGGAACAGACCGTCTTCTCTGGGCCGTAACAACCTTTCCGCAGTTTCCCTAGATATCTTCCCGTGGAACCATCTGTAACAAGGTTCGTTATTAAAACTAACATTTCTAATTTAACGGCGCAAAACGATAATGTATCTTTCGTTTTACGTTAAATCATTCGATACTTCGAGGATATATGTGTATAACAACGCTTGTCGAATAATGTCGATATATTATTATCAAAATTTGAAAACGATTTCATCATAATTTTATTGAAATTATCTATGATGGGATCGAACGAACGTATCTATTCGATAAAAATTCCTTCTCCTTTTCTTTTCTTTTTTCTTTTTTCTTTTTTCCCCCCTTTAAATTCGATCGAACGATCGGAGGTTATCCATATAACATGACATCGAATATTTCAAGTCGTCGAACGGCTTCTTCTCTATATATATATATATAATTGTGGATACGTACGGCATAGCATTCAGTTTGACTTCATGCCTTGGATTGGCCGATAGAGCGGTGGTATTTCCGGGATTCGTGACGTTCGAAGTAAGGAGGACCGGTGAGGACGCCGTGTTCATATGGCTCGTCAGGTTTGGGGATGTTACGCTCGAATGCGTGGTCATCGTTGGTGATACTGGATGGGACGGAATGTTGCTCGCTGACAGATTTGGAGGGGCGTTGTGCGTAGTGGTGTTCTGAATGAGAGGGTGGGTCGTTACGTTTGAAGGGATCGTGTGATGATTTTGATTGCCATCGAGCTTCGCTTGCCGCGCTGGCGCTGACACATTCGGGTATCCACCACCCGCATTGTGATAAGTTGGCATCGCAACTGCCGCACGGTGAGCTTTACCGATCTGAAAAGAAGACGAAGACGAAGAAGAAGAAGAAGAAGAAGAAGAAGAGAAAAATAAAAAAGAAAAAGAAAATATTCTAAATAGCTTGGATATTATCGAGTCGTCATCGTTTCCATCCTTCGTCCGACGACAACAACGATGTCATTGTCCTTTGCACAATTTCCGTTGCATCTAAATTTATTTGGACATCGGAGGGAGAAAAAGAGAGATAGAGATAGAGATAGAGATAGAGATAGAGATAGAGATATAGAGAAATCGTGACACGAAGTGGACATCCTCGTGCTAATTTCGGGACGTCGCTCGAACGCGTAGGAGTTTATGAGGCTCGTTTCGCAAATTAACTTATCCGAAGCGTCGGACATCGAGCTAGCAATTACTAACTGACCATGGACTGCGAGGTGACTCTTTTAAACGCTGCATTTAGTTTTAAGTGACCATTGTCCCTAAGCCGTACACGAGCCATTACTGTTACCGCTGTTACTACCGACCGCCCCGTTGCACCATCCATCCGCGCACGTTAGAAACACGTTGGGTACGCTGATACGTGAATATATGCATTCGGCCGAGCACCACGATGATTCATCCCGAGAATATATATATATATATATATATATATATATATATATATATATATATATATATACAACGATTATGAAATCAATAAGGCGTTACTAATATATAAACACAAGTTGTATTTAATGATACGCGACACAACTTGGAGACTTCCTTTGAAATCCTTAACCAGCTCTCGTCTGGTACCCTTTTTTAAATATGACTTAATCTTATAACGAGACAAACATATTTGGATGTCTATTAAGGTAGACTAGAAATTATCTCTCTCTCTCTCTCTCTCTCTCTCTCTCTTTTTCTTTCTTTTTCTCTCTCTCTTAGATTCAGATTTAGAATTTCTAATAAATCGACTAAATCGGTGTGACACTGTACGTATGAAATAAGGAACTATCGTAGACGTCGAGTCCCAACTAAAAAAGTGAAAGTCACGATGAAACTCAAAAGTCCAAGCATTGTGGAAGACCGAATGAGATGTCATTGAACCAAGCGACAATATACGTTGTTGCTTTTACCACGGCGTACAACTCGATTTTCTTTCCTTTTGTAATGTCCCTTTTCATCGACTTGATGAAAGGAAAAACGGGTAAAAAGAAAAAAGGAAAAAAAAAGGGAAAAAAAGAAACGAAGAAGAAGAAGAGGAGGAGGAGGAGGAGGAGGAAGAAACTTCGTTATGAAAGAAAGAAAAAAAAAAAAAAGGTGAAAAAGAAATAGATTGCAATAGTTGGGTAAGCTGATGCGGCACGAAAGGCAACACGATAATTTCTCGCTCATTTTCTATGTAAACTATACGAGGAGAAATTCCACCACCGAGGGAGATACAAATCCGCGAAGCGCAAGCAAATATTGAATAATTCAAGTTGGGTTTATCCTTGGTTAGCGTCTGTAACGAGCACAAGCGTTATGTCACGCGAAAATGTATAGTTTCCCCTTATCCCAACCTCCTCCACCCACCCAATCTCACCCTCGCCCTCGCCCTCGCTCTCCCGCCCGCCAGCAACGCACTTGGTCTCGTCTACTAACATACGATTTGTAGTTACGTAAATCTTACGAATATTCCCGTGCCGTGTCATCCTTTAATGTCTAATCTTCGAAAGAAAATGAAATGAAGAAGAACGGTCTGTTTCACTGACTAAACGAAGGACTAATATTTGTCGTCACTACGCGATGAGTATTAATAATAGTTCTCTTTCACGATGATCTACCTGATAAAATAATAAGCGATAAAGGCACTTATGACGTTTAAAATAACCTACCTGATAAATCCTAAGAAATGCATTTTACCTTCTGCAAAGGAAATGAAAAAAAAAAAATCAATTGAAATCGTAAATTATTTTATATATATATATATATATATATTTTTTTTTTTCTAGGATTATGAGTCATATAACGAAATAACATAATTCCTATGATTAAAACGTTCAACCAGGAGGAATGTATAGCGTGCCCTTTTAAACGGCAAACTTTTCCGTTGCATGATATCAGCGAAATCCGGATGAAGGCACGAGTTAATCGTATTATGTTCATCTAAGTAAGTGCCGCGTAGCCGTGTGTGGTTTAAAAAAGTGCCGCAATAGATGAGCAAATACTCGATATACATATATATACATAACATACATACATACATACATACATACATACATACATACATACATACATACATACATCATACATACATACATACATACATACATACACACACACACACACACACACACACACACATATATATATATATATATATATATATATATATATATATATATAGACACATTTTATATACGTATACTTGCACATATAAATATATACACACCTCTCTCTCTCTCTCTCTCTCTCTCTCTCTCTCTCTCTCTCTCTCTCTCTCTCTCTCTCTCTCTCTCTCTCTCACACACACACACACACACACACGCACAGAGATATTGCGCGTCGTTTCGTGAGTGCATGTCATAGAAATGATGTCATTCAAGGTTAGCCGTACTGTCAAAACGTAGAATGAGCTGTCTCGAATCACAGCTGATTGTAAGATGTCCACGTGCATTTGTAACAGAAGCAGCGAGAAACGAAGACCGGTGGAACGAGAGGAAAGTTTTATGATAGATAGAGAGATGATCTTTCTCGAGAACGTATAGATCGTAGGAAGAGAAACGTAGTAGTAGTAGTAGTAGTAGTAGTAGTAGTAGTAGTAGTAGTAGTAGTAGTAGTAGTAGTAGTAATAGTAGTAGTAGTAGTAGTATGCCCAGTAAAAATTTTATACGCAGTAACGCGAAAATATCTACTCGCGATTTTTTTCCCGTTCTTTTTTTTTTTTTTTATTCACTCATTTATTTATTTATTTATTTATTTACTTATTTATTTATTTTTTTTCAAATTCCGAAAAAATAAAATCGTTTTGAAACTCGTTGACAAATTATCGAATTTGTTCCTCGTATTCTTAACGATAATATAATAATATTTGAAAATAAATAAATTACAAAAAAGAAAACAAAATTTTTTTAATATTAACAAATATTTCTTAAAATATTTAATTGGGGTGGGAGGGGGTAGGAAAAGGAGGAGGAGGAGGAGGAGGAGGAGGAGGAGGAGGAGGAGGAGAAGAAGGAGGAGACACCAATAATATGATCGATTTTGAAATGAATGAAAAATCTATCGGAGATATTATTATAAGGAGAAATTCTTTCCCGACATTTGAAAAGATCATTTTTGAAAAATGATCGATCACGTTGTTTCGATTCGTTTTGCCTCATCTGTGTGGAGTTCTTTTTCTTTTTTTTTTTTTTTTTGGTTCTTTTTTTCTCACGAACATCTGCCCGCCCGGTACAATCCTTCATTTGTTACACGCTGAAAAGTCCCACGAAAGAAATTAATGAATTTGATTACTGTAACGAATCGTTTGTACGCCGCGTAAAGCTATCAAATGGAATTATCGATTCGCCACGAAGAATCATTGATTTGTTACTCCAGCGATAATCGTCGTGATTTTAAATCGATCGGCATGAATTGTCGATCAATCGGCTCCTTTATCCGCGCTTTACGATTGAAAACGTTTCCCGTTCGTATTTTTAACGACGCACATTAATAATAAATCGTTTTTAATCGATCCAATTTGCGCTCTCTCTCTCTCTCTCTCTCTCTCTCTCTCGCGCGTCGGATTATCGATACCGAATTTTAACGATTTCGATTGATAATATGAAATAAAACTCATTGTGTCTTTTTTTTCTTTTTTTAACCATCCAAAGAACGAGAAGCACGTAGACGCGACTGGAATATATTCGCCATTAAAAATCCTCGTTCGTTTCAAAAAGGCAATTAATCTTTCTAATAATAATGCGACAGATCTATAAACACATTTAAGTATAAACAGAAAAGGGATAACGAGAGAGGAAAAAATAGAGATAGAGGTTAATGAAAAAGTGATTTTGGCAGGTGTAGAGCGAGTCGACCGTCGATAGATTTATGCGAACGATGCCCTGTCGTGGTCGATGTATATATCTCTCATTCTCTCTCTCTCTCTCTCACTCTCTCTCTCTCTCTCTCTTTCTCTCTCTTTCTGTGTTTCTTTCTCTCTTTCACAAGCATATTTTGGCACACCAGGTAGAGATTGCGATGGAAATAAACGGCAAAATTCTCTTTGGCGATTTCGCCGGTAATTTATGCAAAGCTCATTCGAGACGGTGTCCTGTACGCACGTACCGTACTATTAATATCACCGTTGTGGATCGTTCGAGGTCCGAGGTATCTTGGTTAGTATGAAAGAGTAAGAGAGAGAGAGAGAGAGAGAGAGAGAGAGAGAAAACAAGAGAGAAAGAGTAAGAAAGAGAGAAAGAGAGAGAGGAAAAGGAAAGACGGCGAGAGATCGGAATAGGGAAAGGGAAAACGACGGGAGGGCTGAGAACGTGCAACAGATTCGCTCGGTTTGCACGCTGCTCTTTAACAGTACACGTTACTGTACCATGACCCATCGTTTACCCATCTGGCCCATCATCAAAATGACAACGTGATTGTTCGCCAGTGATTTTACGGGAAGTTTCTTCATTTTTCTTTTTTCTTTTTTTTTTTCTTCGCGTCTGCATCTTCCTTTCTTTCCTTTTTTTCTTTTTTTCTTTTTCGTTTCTGTTTCTTTCCTTTTCTCTCTCTTGTTTCTTTTATATATATATATATATATATTTTTTTTTTCTTTGTTTTATAATTTTATATATTTTAATATAATGTTATATATTTTATGATAAAAAAAAAATATATATATATGTACGTATGTATGTATTTTACATGAACAACATTTAAAAGCGCACTTTGGACACTCAAAGGAGGATGAACGCATTCCGAAAATTCAGAAATAGAAACGGCTGAATTCTCTCTCCGGAATACGTCCCTGTCCTCCGGACCCTCGGCCCCAAAACTCTTTTTTTATTCGACATATGTGCACTTGATAATCTCGAAAGAGACGTTCTTTTCTTTTTTTATTTTTTTTTTTTTTTTCATTTATCTATTTATCTATTTTGTTGTTGTTGCGTTTGTCTTTCTTTTATGTATACGTTGTAAATCGAACGGAAGAACGTTATAATTTATTTTGTTGAATCGTAAAATATTACCTAGGCTGCACATTGACCGTCCATCGTCCGAAGAATATCGTCCCACTGTAACAACACGACATATGTAAATCTATTTTGATCGCCAAAGCCACTTTACGTGAGTTAAATTCAAATTATATAAGGATCTAGAAAACGTTCCGCGAACGAATTCTTTTTAGTTAGTTAGAAACTCGAAACTCGTAGTTGAGAGCGTCAACATCGTCGTTATTGTCGTCGTCCTCGTCGTCGTCGTCGTTGTTACAATAGCCGTTTTCAAACGATCGAAATAAGACGCGAATCCGATATCACGCGATGCAAGCATTTTAATGAGAGCCCACATGCTATTATAGTAAGCCCGTATAATGTAATCAACGCTCGGTTAACAATTAAAATGCTAAAACAGAGGATCGAATGAGAATTCTTACTCGAAGACTTTTCTCGTATAATAAATTTACTTTCGGGGAATGTTTTTTAAAATATATGTATATATTTAAAAAAAAACATATATATATATATATATATATAAATATATATATAAGTATATACAAGAGATCACATTTTATGGTAAATAAATATGGTAGCTAATGGTTTCACTTATAAAAATTATCTTGCGGAAATATATACACACACACACACACACATATAAAAATGATAATAATAATAATTAATACATAAAATATATCGTATCGCGAAACAAAGCGAAAGTTTGATCTTCGATCAAGAGCTGGATATCGTAGCTTTGATATTTCGATAGCGCGACCGTATCAACAACAACGGGCACAAGGTTACGATCCTCTACCTCTCACCCTGCTCTCACCGTACGACCGTAATTCAAATTAATTAGGTAAGAAGTGCGTGTGAGAGAAGCCTTAACTACCGAGGAGAGACGGCCGGGTTGCTCACTCGCGAACACCTTAGAAAGCGCGCCACGATTGTAAATAATCCAACGTGGTTTACCTTCGTATAAAATGAGCGGCAGTGCGAACTGAGGAAAGAGAGGAAAAAAAATGGAAAAGAAAAGAAATATATATATATATATATATATATATATATATATATATATATATATGTGGGTATATGGGAGGAAGAACGCTCCATTTACAGTGTACAATAACGCATTGTGACTAAATTATTCCCCGTGTATGGCGTGCGTAGACCGTTAACCGCATAATTAGCCAATAGCTAATTGCTAGAACTCGCATGATCCTGTACACCTCCAACATTGACTACTTTGCTACCTTCCAAATGCATTAATCACTCGATTCACACTATTCTTCATACGTTAGCACGATGGGAATACCGGTCAAAAAAATTCTATCCCGATGGATTTAAGCTATGGGATATTTTCCGTTTCATTTGTTTCTCATCTTGATACATTTTAACGGGAAATATTTTAAGAGCCTAATCTTAAAGTTTACTTGATCTTTGAAATAAGTAATGTTCATAGTCCTCTAGATTAGATATCTCGAAACGAATAATAAGTTATTTACTGGCATTTAATTTCTTCTTGACAGGAAAACTTTGATGCGTACTCACAACCATCGCGTACAACCTTTGTATGGAAACGCTATAAATCGTATCCTTGTTGTCAAGTAGACTAAAATTAGATTCATATAAGACGGATACAAAGATCATGATAAGAGTAATCTTAAAGGACTATACTCGGTAAGACTGAAAAGTAATATTAGAAACTTGGAGAAGACGTTGAGGGAATAATTTTTAATAACGTCTTTAAGATCATTATAGATCATTCTCTACTCTAAAGCATACTTCAAAATATTGTCGCTTGACACACGTGTAAATAGCTTCAAGCCCAAATAATATGAATACAAAATACAAAACTATTTACATAAACTTCTTAACAGACGTAGTTTGCATGCAATAAGTCTGTGCCATTTAAATAACGCCCACTTGTAATCCTCAAAAAAAAAAAATATAATACACCCGGTATAATTCAACGATCGAACGTGGGCCGAGGTGCACGCTGCGATATTAACTATATATCGTAACGCGACGAACGATCGTTCGTGCGTTTCACTTCGTAAGTATGCCGAACGTACGTGTCAATGAAATTTTGAACTTACTCGATGGTATCGAGGGATATACAAAATTTTAATCATCTGCCCGCGTATTTAACCAAAATTATCGGGCTTACCTAAGCTCTCGGCCAGCTTATTTAAACGAGGACTCAAACAGACATAGATAAAACACTGGCACTGTCTCACATAAAACGAATATTTATAAAAACTACACGAAAAAACGTCATAAACACCTTGCGAAACGTCAGACTCACTTCGGGCGGGCGGCCATTTTGCTCCACACGAATCGAGTGAAGAGTAATCTTTTGCTCCACAGAAAAAACGAAGCTGTAGTTTACTTCAGGGCAATACAAGCCGATTATCCCAGGTGTGGCAACTTCTTTAACTAAATTATGATTAATTTGCTTCATTGCCCGAAAGAGTGCGCCAATCTCATCCAATCACAATTCTTCCTTAACTCTACCTTCTGGTTTCTATTCTTTCCTAGAAACTTTAGAACGCGGGAATAAATTATAATCGTGAACCAATATGAATTTAAATAACGAATAATGATGATAATATTTCATTCGAAAATATATTAATATATAGACACGAAGATTTTTTTTTTATAAAAATGTTATATACGTATTTAAGAATTAATTTGAACTCGTAATATTTTTCGAATAATATAATTTTATTGAATAGAAGCTTTACAAATCGTTCATGTATATTTGTCTATGAAAAGATAGTACCCGTTAAAGCATTTGAATTATTAATTTATATTCTAAAACTAACAAACCGAAAATATTTTTCACTTTAGCCTAACACAATACCATTTCTTCATCCTATTGATTTATTATGCCTTTTATAAATACATCGAGAGATTTGAAATGAAATTATTGTAGACCAGGCGATCGTCTGAAATGAGCGGACGTTGTAAACGGAGTTTCTTCGGCAAATCCAGCTATCTCCTGAGGTATTATAGCGTATTCCTCGATGCTGGTACACGGTCTGCACATGCATTCTAACGGGGCTTTGGTAACGACCTATTAAATTCAAAAAATGAAAATGTTTTCAAAATTATTCTCGATGTATTTTCAATGCTGGTCGAATTTTCAAAATCGAGACATTCGAACAAAAGGAAAAAGAATATTATGGATTGTATTTCGTTAAAAAAGAAAAAATCATTGAAAAATTATTTTCCAAAAGTTCTTCACGAGGCGATTATAATAAAACCATCGTTTGAAATTCCCGCGATCGTCATCTTCTATACCACCAGTACTGGCCGTTTCTACACGAAAACAATATGGCGGTACAAATCTCGTGGTGTCAAACGGTTTGCTGTTAACATCAATGTTAAAACGACACATCGACTCGGATTTGAAAGGTTTATGGTGTTTCGCGAGAAGTTTTTAAGTTCAATAAAGGGTTTAAAAAAATAAACTCAACTTTCGGAATTTTCTCTCTCCTGGTTTTGCTTTCGGACAGAAAAGGGATACACTAGCCTCCCTCTCGCCGCTTTCTTGACAACACATGCAGCTTCTTTCCATTTGCCAAATTTTCGACCCGGACACCTGTAGCGAAAGGTAAGTTAAAAACTTATCCATTAGGATACCATTATTGATTAATGCGATAATGATAATATGATTGGATGTAGTGTGCATTAAATTAGTGAGTATTTTTTCGAAATAGCATACAAAACAATGGACTTGCTCAGGGATGTAAATTTTACTATGAATCCACATTACGCTTTCTTTGCAATATAAACTTTATTTGAAATTATTTATTTAATTTATCCAATTAAACAATAATCGAGACGTTTGTTCGAGTCTTAAAACTTTTTTCACGTTTTAATTTATTCCAATATTTCTTTACGTATTTTATTATAAATAAATTTTGGTTTTATCATAAATAATAATGGAATCATATTGCATAATTTTCATTATATATATATATATAATATTCATTATAAAATTAAATGTTAACAATTCCATGTTACATTAACTCATTGTAATAATTTTTATACTCTTTCAAATGTTCTATAATTTTAATATGAATATAATCTAATTATTTTGAATTTTTCTTTAACAGTATAATAAGGTGTCTCTTTTTAAAAATTGAGATATGTATGCTTTAATCTTTTTAAAGTACTGCTTCTTTTTTGAAACATATACACAGTTAAAATATTTTTTATTTTACCTGTAGATAGCTGCTACAGCGTCCTCTGCAAGCATAACTAGGTATTGGCTTTGGAATACAGCCTGGATATTGAAGAAAGTGTATCACTGGAGTTGCTTGACATTCATCAATTCCTACGATTGCTTTGGTATTCTTAAATAGAATACATATCACCAAACTTGTTATAACTACGCAGTAAGTAATAAAATCTAATGTTATTACATATAACTTTTAAGTTATTAAAATCGATTATGTTTAATACTTTTTATATTTGATACTTGAAAATAATATTTTTTTTTTTATTTACCAACGTGGCACCACAACATCCTTTTATTATGATACATTCTGCTTGCTCTCCGGCACTCTACTGTGCTTGTTGAGCCTTTGCTGTAAGCTTTTATACTCTGCGGGTGGCCATTTTTCCTCCCTTCTCTTAACTACATTTCTAAATGATATTAAGGGTGTGTATATTAAGTTCACACTATTTCCTTCTTTTTGTGTGTTTAGTATTTATAACCTTTCTAAATATTATATGATAAAAGATTAATACTATATGGTATCATGTAATTAAAACTGATAAAATAATCCATTTTATTGAAGAGTAATATATGATGTAAATTTTCAATATGTGTTCCTATAATGGTTAAATACAAAATATCAATATTACTTATAAATATCTCAATTGTATGATGGAATATTTATCTAAGTATTTGCTTGCAAAAATATTATCAATTTCAATTTAAGGTTTTCATTAACTTTATAGTATTATTCTTTTATATATAATATATATTCAATTTTATATATATATATATATATATATATATATATATATATATATATGTATGTATGTATGTATGTATGTATGTATGTATGTATGTATATAAAATGAAAAACTGGTATACTCATATTTAATAATAAAATATTTAAAGGCTTTGAGAAAAAGTATTATTAAAGTTCATTTATTAACGTTATATTTATAAATATATATAATCAAAAATATTAATATATCACAATATATTGACTATAAACTTTTATTCATTTAATAAGTTTTTATTATCTATTTAATTCATTTAGGTGACTTTTATATAGATAAAATTTGATATTCTAAAAGTCATTCCCTTACTCATTATCTTAAAAAAATTACATTATCTTTTCAAGAAAAATATAAAGTTCATATATCCAATATTCTGATTTATAATTTAAGTTTTTGTATCATTATATCATATTTTTGATATTATCACATATGAATATATAACTTAATTTGGCCCTTAGGAGTTTATGTAGGTATTATAAAAATGTGATAAAGCATTGAAAACTTTAGCTATATATTGTTACTAATTCATAATTATTTAAATTAGATTAAAATATTTTGGATACATATCCTAATCTCAATAGTATTTTACTAATATCGCTAATATTCATAATGAACTTTATTTATTTTTTAGTATGGAAACAAAAAACATTTAATATTTCGGGTAGGTAAATTATATACAGGAAACATATTTTTATGAATATAATTTATTGTAAGCAGTGGTACAAGTATCTCCACATTTTCAATTCAAGTTATTTTTATCACAACTATGCATCAATTTAAATTTATTTCATTGTCAAATTTCATCTGGAAAAATTTCCACATTTTATACACTTGCATTCTGCTGGCTCGCGCAATTTTATTTCCATGACCCCATCTTCATCGTTTATTAACTTTATTCCATCTGCATCATAGCAATGATTTAAAATAACAAGTCTCTCCTTCAAATAACTTTCACGGCAACAATAACATTCCTGAAAGACAAAATAGATATATGTATTTTATTTAGTAATCCATTTTTATATTATCTCTTATAATTAGTATATATACCTTAGCGAATCCAGTGGCAGTAATAACGCTTGGTTGTACTTGTGAGGTACAAAATCCTTCACACTTAGTAACTGATATATCACCACTGCATGTTCTCTTTATATGTCCAACCTCATCATATTCATCTATGAAAAAAAAATACCTCAATTACATTTTTTTTTTTTATTTCGTTTATTTCTTTCTTTATTTACTTTTTTTTTTGTTTTAATTTTCTTAGTTATATATTATGATACTGTACCTTTAGTAATATGAATTTCTGATTGTAATGTTTCACAATTTTCATCTTCTAATATTTGTGCAATAACACAAAAATTATAGCAGGATGTAATGATCAACAAAAATATGGTGAATTTTGTCATCATGAGAATAATATTTAAATATTTTCTTTTCTTAGGATTAGTTTATATTTTAGTAAAGATCTGATCAAAGTACAGAGGAGAAATGAAACCAGAGAAATGGAAACACTTGCTTTTATAAGAAAGTATCCCCCAACATGTAACAGCTTGGGGTGTTGAACCCCTGCTAAGACTTAATAGCTAGTGAAACCACTTCTAGCTTTTACACTATAATGTGCTTTATTTCCTAGCATGATATACTTTTTTTCAGAGTATTTTGCATTATGTATTTAATAGCTTTTTTATGTTTTTCTATATGGTAGGGGTAACTGTATCAAAAAAGGCTTGCCTGCCTTTGGTAAAACATTTTCTCATCTTATGTAACTCGTATCTAAGTTTGGTAATATTAAAACAAAAACAGTGTAATATATAATAGCATATTGAATTTTTGAATTGATTATTTATTTTTAGTGCACTTTCTAATGAACATTTCTCGTACATCCCGGACAATTATCCCTTAAATCATTTTCATCTTCAAATAATACACCGCACCAAATACAATAAAAGTACTTTTCACGTAAATATTTTGTTAGAATATCTAATTTCTCATTAACAGTAAGTTCTTCTTCTTCTTCTTCTTTCTCTTCGTCTTCTTCTTCTTCTTCTTCTTTTTCTTCTTCATTTTCATCTTCTTTTTTCTCATTATCATTTACCCAAAACCATGATTCAAGAGGTTCTTCTTTATTCGCTTCAGTATCTAATTGTTGACAAACTTTTTGGCTTTTATGTAAATCTACTTTTAACATTTGTTCTAACTTTGTTTCTGCCAATCTTTCTCGGAAATCTTGCATACGCGAATTATCTAATCGTGTATCTACTACTTTAGGTTTGATTTCTTTTTTTACTGATGCTTTGCCTAATCCATGTCGATCAGCTTTCAATTCTATCCCAATTGGCTCAATCATACCGGATTCTGTTTTTCCTATACCTTGTCCTGGTTTATATCCCATTTTCATAAGCAATGCAAACCCTATAAACAAAGAAGAGATAAATAGAATTAACCTTACAAGATATTTGTAGAACTCACCTTTATTACTACTTGTTATGGCATTAGACATCCCCTCTTCTCGTTTCTCTCGCTCTATCAAATGTATTGGTTTATTTTTTTCTCTCATTTTTGCTTCATGCTCAGCTTTTCTTTTTTCTAATTCGAATTGTCTCTTATCTGTATGCCTATAAACTAGACTTGGCGTAGCACATTTCTCAGACAATTCCAAAAACTTATCGGACATATAATCTTCATCATCTGACATTTTAGGTAGTTCAGTTATTTTTATACTTAATATCAGGAAAAAAGATAGAAATTTTGTATGTAAACTTTCACCTTTGACAAAAATTTTCATTAACGCCTGTGTCACTTCTCAATTATCGTTTAAGATAAACTTTATTTATAATTTGAAGAAATAGAACATTTATTCATCGATAAACTATTCATATTTACGCGCTTATCTTTTTAATGTTTAGGTATTCGTTAGTACAATGACATTAATTGAGAAACACTTCGATAAAACACCATGTTTAGAGGTTAAGACGCAGCCGTGCTTATAACACGTACTAAACGTACAACAAACATAGTCTCTCGTAGTGGCGTCATTAACGTAGTAGGAAAAAAAACTGCATATCAATCATAGAGGAGAAGCTTTTAAAATAGACAGAGGATTGAACTATTTTGGTGTTTATCATATTATGAAAATTATAATAATAGGATCTTGAGGAATATTTAATCGAAAAAATATTGGAAAGTGAAGAAGAATATTATAAGGTATAAACCAACGGATCTTTTTCGATATATACTCTCGCGAATAATAAAGCTTTGAAGCTTAGAAAATAATCAATACGAAGATTTTTATTTGAACGTTTACAGAGAGCTTGTTATGTTTGAAAAGATCTTATAATTTATATTGGCATTCAAGGAAGAAACGCCCGCGTATATTTGAAATTATTCAGATCAGCATGGAGATAGGGGATAGCGTGATGTAATGGGACCCCGCTCGTTCGCACGAAACGAAGAGGACACAAAAGTGAAAGGATTAAACGATATCATAATACGTCGCCTTTTATATTCATACAAATTAGAAGAAAAAGTTTATTCATAATGTTATCAGGTTTATCATTAACCTTTTATTTAGTCATTATTTTTTAGTCGTTATTTATTCAATTGGTCTTTTGGTTATAATCGATTCGAATGAACTCGTCCAGTAAATACGCTTTAATACGTATGGCACTTACGTCCCTCAATTATGTCATCATCGGCAATTACTCATTTTCATAGAATTCCCAACGAGCTAAGACAAAGTTTTATTGATATATTTTAACGAATATAGGATTAATAAAGGTGACATTTATTTCTTCACCATATTTACATCCCAAAGATATTCGTTTCGATAGAGATTACATTCTTTTCGAATAAAAATTCATTCGAGAGAGAGAGAGAGAGAGAGAGAGAGAGAGAGAGAGAGAGAGAGAGAGAGAGAGAGAATCATGATAAGAAGGGACGTTTATCTCTTTGGTTAATTTCCTGTTTCCGATATTTTCCACCGATAGAGACGATCAGGTTCTTACCAGGCTGTTCGTTCTTTCGTTCGCTAGTTCTATAAAACATAACCTATAGTGGTTACAAGTTACGAGAGGAGCTTCAGGTATATTCGCTGCCGTAAGCGATACACGTACAGGTACATGGATACGTACGATTTCTATGTGTGCATATATATGTATATACGTGTATAGTCGAGGATGTTGGACGGCGATTGGCGGCTTGTAACATGGCCGACCGATGCGCGAGTCGAGCTGCGCAGCTGACAAATTTTGTCAAACTTCTGTATTACTGTATGACTCTGTTATATAGAGTGTTAGAAATCATTTAGCGATAGAATCACTTTGTTCTCGACTTTTGAACAATGTATCATCCAAAAGTATCGCGTTTATCTTATTTTTTGTGCGAGCCCTGTGAGAATATATAAGAGTTTAGAGCGTAAAAGCGAAAGGTGGAAGAGTGAGTGCAAGGTAGAGAGAAGGAAGGAGGCGTTAAAAGGAGGACTCGTTTAGAGGGAGGAAAGTGCTAACGTGTAGAGAGGGAAAGAGAAGGATAGAGAAAGAGAAGCAGAGTGGCCGATCTGCTTATTTCGAGAAACATACCTTTACCTGTATAATCGTTGTCATAGGTTTTTGGGAAGTGGACCCATAAAAGCCAGTGAATTATTTCGTTAAGCGGTAAAGGAAAATCGAAGTGGGAAGGATACGAATCATATATTTTCATTTCGATCCTATCGTATCGAGACGAGACTATGCACGGGAAAAGAAATCCGTAAAGGTAACGAGGAACGATCGAAGAAAGACGACAAGAACGGAATATTTATAATAACGAAGAATAAAGATTTCTTTCGATCGTGGAAACATGCTAATTCGTCTGTCACGAGGAGGCGTGACGAGTCGCAGGTCGCCAAGAGTTTCGAGCACGATTCTTCTCGTGACCGAATTCTGAGGTTCGGGTGTGTACGAGGTACATTGTTGCGTCGTGCCCAAGTACGAAATCAAGGAGGAACGATTTTATCGGGATTTTCCCTCGATGAGATATACTACAATACCGCGTGCGAGTTTCTATCCTCCTCTTCCGCATTTTTTCTCGACGCTCTCTATCGCTAAAGTATATCATTACGTCCTCAAGGCTATTTTGGAATAGAGTTCACTCTGTCTGGTTCGTCCAAGATATTCGGCTATGGTTGTAGCCAGTGGTGGATGGGTACAAAATGCCAATTATCCTGCTGCTCAGAATAATAACAATCTGAGCTTGAGCAACATGCAGGACAATAAGATGGCACCGAAGGTTGTCCTGATTTGCAGGGACAACTCTCATCCGTTTCAAGAACGTACGTTGACTTTGGAGGAACCTGTGAAAATAGGTCGTTCGGTGGCCAGAGTAAGGGCCGCTCCCAATAATGCGATCTTTGACTGTAGAGTGTTGTCAAGGAATCACGCGTTGCTTTGGTATTCCGGTGGGAAATTTTATTTACAAGATACTCGTAGTAGCAATGGAACGTTCATTAACAATCAAAGGTTAAGTACTTCTGGCTTAGAATCTGCGGCAGAAGAAGTATGTTCCGGGGACATAGTTCAATTTGGAGTGGACGTGGTAGAGAATACGAAGAAAGTAACGCATGGTTGCATAGTAGCAACGATAAAGCTTTATTTACCTGACGGTAAAGAAGCTAAGGCTAGTCTTAGCACGTCCGTTACGCCGATGGGAAGTAATGTTTCCTTAGAGGATTTATATAAGTTGTATCAAGTTATACAAGAAGCTTCTAGGAGGGAAAAGGCGCTTAATTCTAAACTAGGACATCTTCAACAACTGGTAGAAAATATTCGAAAAGTTACTAATCAGTCATGGAAGGCATTGATAACAGAAGATCGTTTGTTATCATGGGTTGAAACTGTGGAGAATCAATTGGTTGTTTATTCTAAAAATTATACAGAAGATAAGATTAGAAATGAACTTGTAAAACTTCAAGAGGAAAAAGCACAGTATCAAAATACAGCAAAGGAAGCATTACAGAAAATTTTACAAGAAAAGCTGGAAATTGCTAAAAGGCTAGTACATGTAGAAACTCAATTAAGCGAAACGGAGGAAGAAAATCAGAGTTTGCACAGTGTTTCAAAATATACTCAAAATGAACTGCAGGAACTTAGTGTCAAATATACGGAAGTACAAAAGAAACTTCAGGAAACGACGAACAAACTTTTGGAAACTGAAGAAAAATTAAAAGTAGTTAAGCAAAATGCAGAACAAGAAATACAAGTTATATTAAAAACATTGGAACGTCAAGAGGCAAAAGAACAAAACTTGTTGGCAAGATTACAAAAGTCTAGATTAAGTTCGGTTAATATTCTTAAGCAGATCACTGCCTTGAGAAATTATATGCAAACTCTGCAAGATATGGATCCAAAATTAGTTACAAGTGAAAATTTTGATTCGAAAGATGGAGAAAATCCTATAGATGCTATTAATGCAATTTTGAATAAATTAAATTCTATTAGTGCTGGAAATATAGAAATGGATTCTGAAAGTAATCTTAAAGAAGAACAAGATAACCAATTTAATTTACAAGATATAGATTCTAACCAATTGAAAGTAGTGAATTCTGAGTCATTTAGTTCAAAAGAGAAATTGGATGATTTGGCAGTGGGAAATGATAACTTAACTGAATATATTTTGCCGCCTCCATCTAGGAGAACGTTAGTAAATGGAAATGCTAATTTAGACAATTTGGATATTAATTCTGATGCTGATATAGATTCTGATGCAACGGATGAAACATGCAGTGTTGCTAGTGACGATGTCAGCATAAAGTCGACTATAGAAAACAAAAAAGAAGAGCATGCCTTTGGAGAGACTAAAGAAATATTTGTACCGCCTAAAGCGGAAGTTAGATTCGCGTCCAATGAAAATGGCGAGCAATTGGAAGTTTATTATGAGCCAACAGAACAAACGGAGAAGGAGAACGAATTATTAGAAAAAGCAAGTGATACCGTGGATTCTGAAAAATCTTTCAAAGAAATGGAGAATATAACAACAGAGAAATATGAACAAATTGAAGAAAAAAATGTCAATGAAAAAGTTGACTTAAATAAAGACTGCGACGAAGATCATCTAGAAGGAGATTATATTAAGACATTAAAGCCTATGACTAAGAATGAAAGTATGCAGCAGAGTTTGCATTCAAAAGAATATATATTGCATACTCTAATTGGATCTTTAGATTCTTTAAAAGGTGAAGACAGCCTGGAAGCACAACAAGTGGTCAAGCAGGAATTAGAAGAATTAAGGGACTCGTTGATTCACGAACCAACTGAGATCATTATGGATAGGTTGAAGGAATTGTATTATCGTGCGAAAAATGAGGCTCAAAGGATGCAGGAAGTTAATGAAGAATTAGTAATAGTGAAAGAAAAGTACAATGCCTTCTTAGACGAAAGAGCAGAACTATTAAAAAAATATACAACGTTAAAGCAACAGTGTGGTGATCTGCTAAATGCAACCTACACTGTGCCAATACATTATGTTGTTCCCATTGTAATAGCGTTAGTGTGCATGTTGCTAGAAAAAATCTTCTAATGTTTTTTGCTTTTGTAAATAATTTTCTCTGTGAGAAGTAATATATCTCCTTTTTAATTTTTTATCTACAGTAATAATAATAATAATAATAATAATAATAATAATAATAATAATAATAATAATAATAATATTAATAATAATAATAATATTAATAATATTAATAATAATAATAATAATAATAATAATAATATTATTATTATAATAATTAATAATAGTAATACAAAAAAATAACAATATTAGTTATAATATGTGGTGCAATCACAAACTCAAGTTTTATTCTGTATAACTGTAGAAGTGGATTTAAGTCTGGACAATTCATAATCTCTATTTGAGAAACTTAACGTTTTTTTATACGATTAAGATTAAACAAATGTGTAAATAGTATGATACTACAAGTGAACCTATCTTTAAAGAACCAAATTCAGGAATTTTTCAGTTTTTTCTTTTTTTTTTGTTCCTTTTTTTTTCTTTTTTTTTTGTTCTGTTTTTTTCTTTAAATTCTTTTGGAGGAACGAAAAATCAAAGGCAGTATTATATATATTCTATGGACATACGCGTTGTGTATCGATTTAGAATGAAACTACGGTTAGGTGGAACATATTTAGAGAAGAATCTAGACAATACCACTGAAAATGTTCAATATGCTGCCAATCTGAATAATCATATCTTTTAAAAGTTGTGGTGGCATTTAGTATCGGATTACAATGCCACACGCTTCGTGTTAACACGTCGTCGCGATTATTTATAATGCAACGTCTTCGCTGGATCGATCAATGAATGGCAAGTGGCTATGACACAAAATTAACTGAGCAAAGTGTGTTCATCAATATATTGTCTCGTTATTTTCCGTTTATTGTATCTTTTAGTTTCTTCTTTTTTTTTTGCCTGCGTATGAAAGTAACAAACAAACAAAAAAGAAAGAAAGAAAAAAAGATATAGACAGAGTCTTTCTTATTTTACGATCGACTATCACGTCGAGGTCACGCATGCGAACAAATTTTTATAAAATCTGGTGTACGGTGGCTGTGTAAATCTTTTCTTCTTGTTCTTCTTGTTCTTCTTCTTCAAGATTTCTTATCGCGACATTTATCTTACCAAAATTTCTGTTTCGTCAACGATACCACCCACCACATGCATACTCATTCACATACACACACAAACATATATAGTCCTTACGAAATTAATAGTTTAAAGTTCACTTTTTCTTTCTTTTTTTTTTTTTATTTATTTATTTAATGTTTTTTTTTTTTTTTTTTTTTTTTTTAATATCTTTCATATTATCATTTATAGTTGGAGCGTCGTTTCATAATACACATGGCACGTGTTCAGTTATTTGTAAAAAGATGTGTTGCGTAGATTTTCACCGCAAGCGTGCTTCGTGCACAGGCATGTTATTGATTGAGTTGTTTAAAATAAAATTGATTTTGTAATGGTACCGCAAGTTCTATTTATCGATAGCGTATAATTACGATTATCTATTTATCTATACGTTCTTTAATCAATGTGTTTTTGTCTACGCGGATTGTGCAACAGCTTTAAATGCTCACTATTTTCGACAATTTAATTGTTATTTAAATAATACATTTTCTTTTTTGTACAAATTTGATTGTTTTTTTTATTTTTGTATTTGTTATTATTATTTTTTTTTTTTTTTTTTTTAATATGCACGCTCGATCTATATCTTCGTTTGCATTGATATCATCGTATTAGAAAGCATATCTAATCGACCGACCTAATAATTATTAAGCAAACTATTCTCTTATACTTCTAGAATTTTTTAAAACTAATCGGTACAAGGATTTTTCAATCCTACTGCGATAAAAAGAAAATGGACCTAGGCATGTATTCAAAAATAAAAAACAAAAGGTAAAGAAAAGAAACAAAAGAAAAATAAATAAAAAGGAAAAAAAAAATTGACAAAAAGAAATAAAAAGAAAAAGAAAATTTAGAAAGGCAGATTTCCGAATTGTACACTTTTCCATTGAATTCTTTTTTATATGAATATAATCGAATTTAATCGTACCTTCTTAATTCATTAGTTTTAATTAGAGTGCCATTGCTCGGTCAGAACATCTTCCGCGTTAAAAGAATTATTAAAGAGACGTAATCATAAGAGAGAAAGAAAAGCAAAGAGAAAAAATTAAAAAAAAAAAAATAAATAAAAAATAAATAAAAAAAGAAAGAAGAGATTGGATTATAAATATGTTCTCGACTTTTTTTCTTTCAAGAGAAAGAAAATCAAATAGTCTCTCACGATTGTCATTATCGTCACTTGAATTTAAAAAGAAAGACAAGAGAATCGTGAAAATTTATATAGTAAATCCTACTTGTACATAATATTGTTGATATAACCTTAATACTTATGTATAAGTCATATAAATAATAAAAATTAACTTAATTGAGAATGTATTCTTTTCTCATTTTGTAAGACCTAAGGCATGTGCAACTACTTGTAGTAGAGCAAAAGCAAATGATAGATCACTTATATTTGTATTATCTCTAGACGTTTTTATAAATTAAAAGAAAACAACAAAAAAGAAATCCTATTTTATATGAATTTAATTGTTCAATTATTGACTCATTCTTACGAATCTTTCGTTGTCTTGTCGTTAAAAAATTTTATATCGAAATTTTTTACACGTTTTTACGAGAACAAATTTTGTCTTCTAACAATAAATCATGTTTGTAAACGTGAAAGAGAAATTAAAAGAAAAAACAATAATAATAATAATAATAATAATAATAATAATAATAATAATAATAATAAAAATAGCAAAAAATAAAAAGATAAAAAATTTATAAAATAACCAAAAAAAAAAAAATATAGAAAAGAAAAAAAAGTTGGACGAGCCGGTAGAAAAGGAGAAAGATAAAAAAAAATGGCGTAATTAAAAAGAAGGATACATTGAAACGCAATCGATATGAAGCGCTATTTTTAAGAGTTATATACGGTACAGGTCTCGCGTATCTGTATTTTACAGTCTCTTGATAATTCAGCCTATATTCAGCTCCATATCAATTGGCCATATGTTATTGAAATAAACGTAGTCCTCTCATGAATGAATCTCTTTCGTTAGCATCGTCGCTTCTGCGACGTTATGATGCGAGAGATTATGTAATTTAGATAGGAAAATACACGTTGATACGTACATCGCGGTTTGAAGGATCGTTTGAATATAAAGACGACATTATATATGTTATATATCATCTTACACGTTAGTATCGACCGTATAATACGTAATAATAATAGATAACATAAATTTCTAATCTATTTCTCTCTATCTCTTTCTCTGTCAAACTTTTGATGGCTCTTCTTTGTTTTATGTTTTGTCTCTAGTTACAGGAGATCATCGTCTACGGGTAATCGAGGAGTATAATTAATAAAAACGAACGATACGACGAAGTATTATCGTAATTATTAATCTTGTAATGCTGATGTCGGAGCAATGAAGAAGTTGAATAAGAAGGTGGAAAACTCGTCGAACGAGCAAAATAAAAATATGTCGGATGGACAGGTCACGAATGGCGATACATCACCCACTCGCATATGCAGAGATTTTCTAAGGAACGTTTGTCACAGAGGGAAACGTTGCAAGTACCTTCACGAACGTTCTGACGACGATCCGGTCGAGGGTTACACATTTTGTCACGACTTTCAAAATGGCATGTGCAATTGGCCGGGTTGTAAATTTTTACATTGTACGGAGAACGAAGAGAAACGTTTTCGTGCTACGGGCGAGTTGCCGGCTCATGTTTTAAATAGGTTGAAATGTAACGGCGAGAAGTCCGAGTATCCGCTTTGCAAAGATTTTATTAAGGGTACTTGCCAAAGGACACAGTGTAAATACAGACACGTTAAGAAGGAAGAGCCGCAGCATAGTAGTCTGACCCAAACGTCGCATAACAGCGCGTCGAGACCGCCGCACAATTTCAACAGTCCTAGCAATAACGAGAGCCGTAGATACGAGGAGGACAGAAAGTAAGTAATAAGAAGGATTTCGTAATATTTCTTATATCATCGTTTTATTTTTGGATAAATCGTGATTCTCGAAATGCAAAACCGTCTTTCAATTTTCGCGTCAACCGCCCCCTTGTTAATCAATGAATTATATTTGCATATAGTTTCCACTGGCCGATGGAGGAGCAACACAATTTAGTCGCGAACAACGGCTATAATACGTCCCAGCATCCAACTGATTACATAGGACCGCCTGAGCCAAAGCGACGAATAGTTTCCGGCGAGACGGTCGTCCACTTCGAAACTTCGCAAATCGTTGGTCAGCATACCGCACAGCCGGTTACACCGGGCTATTATTATCCAGTAATACCTCGTAATGAAGCTAGGGCTATTGTTTTAGAGGATGAAAATGCGTTATTACGAAAGAAGATAGAGGAACTAAAGAAACAGGTTATTATCTTCATCTCACTCGTATTATATATATATATATATATATATATATATATATACTCCGAGTGAATCATCGAATATTATTATGATCATGACGATAATGATTATTATTATTTTTATTATTACTATTATTATTATTATTATTATTATTATTATTATTATTATTATTATTATTATTATTGTAGGTCAGCGATTTGACCGCGACCAATGAATTTTTGTTGGATCAAAATGCTCAATTGAGAATGTCGGGAAAGCGAACTGCAAATGTGACTGCTGTGACAGTCCCAGCGGTTACAATTACAAACACCGTACCACCGTCCCAAGCTCCGACTCCACAACAAATGGTAAACGCCGCGGTAGCGGCTGGTACGTTACGTACGGTTACAGCGAGCGTAGCCACTGTTCCAGTGAGCATAGCTACGGTCGCACCCGTATCTATTGCCGCGGTGTCCATGGCTCCTGTCTCGATTCCACCACCCATCGTGACCATGGCACAGCAGACTATAACGATGAGTGGTTCTGGTCCACAAGCGACGAATCAACAACCACCGAATACGCAACAACCTGCCAGTTTACCTCTCTCAATATCAGGTGCAACCGCACCTCTGGTTTCCTATCCTATTATGACTCAAGAACTTAGGCCTGTATTGCAGTAATGCATCGACCGGAGAAAGCTTTTCGGTTTAATAGATCAGTCAAGGAAAATAGGAGGTAGTTGCTTTCTGTATTTGTGACTTTGGGGCTCGAACTTTGACCGAATTTCTTTACGATAATAATAACTTTTAAAGAAATGGTGAAAAGGCAGAAAGTAACGAACGCGCGCGCGCGTGTGTCTGTGTGTGTGTGTCTATATGTTCTGTTTCGGTGTGTGTGCGTGTATGTGTGGGCGTAGGCGTTTGTGTACCTAGCCGAAATGCGTCTATGTACATCTAAAGGATGACTTTAATGAATACCAAAAAATATTGACGGAACTGCTGTTCTCTTTATATCGGAAAACTTTATATAATTTATTATGCAGGGTAAACGTATAAAAACGCGACACCTTTTATAGCAGTACACAGTTTCCATGCACTCCTTTAAGATGTTCGTACATCTTCACACGATTTGTATATATATATATTGCTTCCTTCTCTGGTTCTTATTTCTCTCGAATATCGCATTTTTACTTATATCCTTAGAAATTTACTCTACAAAGTAATAAAAAATGAGGATCGTATGAATGTATAATCAGTATAATAATGTGTGATTGAAATATAAATTGTTTCCAATTTATTAATGCATACGTAATTGAATATATAGATGTTAAAGAAACAAAAAATCACTCTGACTTTGTTTTATATGATAAACATCACAATAACTACAAAATAATATCGATATATGCATATAGCCATTTGCAAAATAGCTAAACGAATCTGTGAGAAAAATTGTAAAGTAAGAAATATGTAAGAAGAAGGAACTCATTTAGATTATTAAATTAATGTAAGTACAAAATAGAATGAAATATATTAGGTCCCAGTGAAAACACGTCACTGAATTAAAGTAGTAGCAAACCCCGTAATTGTTTTCTGTATGCAAGGCTGTAAATATTTTGTTGCTTCACTGTTTTCCAAGAAAATGTTTATACTCCCATTTTCAATAAATAAGTCGACTATTCTTATAAAATAGCAATATTTTAATAAATTAAATACACATCAAGGCCCATTGTGCATATTTATGTAAACTTTTGACAAAATCGTCGTATTTGTGTAAGGAAAAAAAAATAAAAAAAAAAATAAATAAAGAAGGTAAGAATTCTAATCATAATTTGACGCGTATTAGGGATATATAAAATATTTATAATAAATTATGAAAAAATATTTGAAGTTTATTTATTCTTGCAAATATATGAAGTGGAAACGTTAATGTCGGGAAAGAGGAAACAATTATATAACTCGGATTTACAACAACTCGTAAAGAAAACAACTTTATGTTGTTAAAAATCCCGAATCTTTATTGAACGTACCACCACATATTACATTATTTTTTTTTCTTTCATTGATACGAGTACAATCTATGGTATATTTAAACTTCTGCTTATATCGCATAAATGCAATTGAGTAATTAAGTATAAAGAAAAATAATCTTAACACAAAATAGTTGATAAAAAAGAAAAAAAGAATATAACATACGTTTGGTAAAAACTAAAGTATTGATTATTTCTGTTTTAGATAAAAACAAAAATATATTTCGGATGCGTTATGCCGTACGCAATGTTATAAAGTTACTATTTTCATTCTACATATTCCTTCTGACGTAATAATCGCACAGTTTTTCTTGCGTTTTTGGGGATTTTTAATTGTAAATAAAATGGAAGTATGATTTCATAATTTATAATATCACTATTTTTACATACAACATTATTGTTGGTTTCTTAGATCTTTGATATGTACAGTACTGTAATCGTTTATTGTCAAGAACATTGTCTTGCATTTTTCA
This sequence comes from Dolichovespula sylvestris, assembly GCA_918808275.2. Classification (NCBI taxonomy): domain Eukaryota; kingdom Metazoa; phylum Arthropoda; class Insecta; order Hymenoptera; family Vespidae; genus Dolichovespula; species Dolichovespula sylvestris. The sequence continues at coordinate 7,146,696 of OU964964.1, forward strand.
TTACGTATATTTTTATTATCGACGAATCGATATATTTCATTTTTTACTTTAAAATGTATATATATATATATATGATATATATATAAAAGAAGACAGCAGTGATTTGATAGCAGTGTGTCGATGCGTAAATGCATGCAGTTATTGCATTCCTTTGAAAAATAGGAAGATTAAATTAACACATTTGGCTTAATATATTCCTCACCCTTTATCAGAATTTGTGCTATAACTTTTGTTAAAACTATTATTTCTATGCTGTCGCTGGCAGGAATTTAAATGATCTGTTTCTTAACCAATAGGCACCAGCTAAAAGGACGGTGCAACAAAAACCGACTATAAAACGTAATTTCCAATGGTACTTTGAACATTTCAACACATTAATTACTCTAATAGTTTGTTCTCTAGTATCGCGTTCGGTTCCTGAATTTTCTATTACAAAGTTTGCCATATCTGCTTTCTCTTCTAAAGACATTTGTGCTTCTATTCTTAGTTTCGCTTTAGCTTCTGTAAATCCCGTACGTTCCATTAATCTTTGCAATTGTAAATCCTCTTCGCTGAAAATGGCAAGTAATAACAAATATTACTATTTGTTTAATAATAATAATAATAATAAAAATAATAAAAAATGACAACTTACCAAGTTACGACAATAATCTTATGCAAGTAACTTAACATATGTTTTGATTCAAAGAGTAACGGTAATTCTAGAACTATAAACGAATGGCCCTGTACAAAATATTTAAACGTTTGCCAATATATTTCCCTATATATGTCAGGATGGGTGATGGCATTTAATTTTTTTCTTTTTTCAACGTCATTGAAAATTATATCGCCTAGTTTAGCCCTGTCAAGTTCTTTTGTGCCGAGAAATACCTCAGGACCAAATTCCATTTGTATTTTATACCAAGCTGGTTTTCCTGGCTCCACGACTATAAATATAAAAAAGGTATAATAAGTAAAAGACGATATTTATATTAAAATCATAAGGGCAACGTCGATAAATTTATATTTTGAATAAGAGATTTTATATTTTTCGAATACATACTTTATTCGTTCAAGAAGCTTATACTTGTCGACAAGGTAAAAGGGTAAAAGTCATTTTGAATGACCTACTTATATCGTACAAGAATCTACATAAACAAACTTTTGCATTAAAAAGTTTATGTATGTGTGTGTGTATACGTGTATATATATATATATATATATATATATATATATATATACATACATACATATACATATTTCTTTTTAATTATTGCTTTTAAAAGAATAATTACATCATTTAATTGCACGATGACAACGTAATAATGAAAAATTCGAACCGATGTCTATTTTCAATTAATTCTTAATACTTTTATCTCGTTACGAGTAAAGTTCATTTTGTATTCAATGTGACACCAGTAATATAATTAATCATATCTAACCTTTACGGGCTATCGCATCGGCATCAATGACGGGTATGCCATGTTCGCGAAATACACCGGCCACAGCACTTTTTCCAGTGGCTATTCCACCTGTCAAGCCTACTAGGAACATTATAAAGATAATTTAGATTAAAATAAGTCTCTACAATATTTCCAGAATTTCGTCACGTCTACATCGTCATTGAACTAGACATCGGTTTCTGAAAAGCTCTCAAACCACTCCGTGATATTGAACCTCGTCAAAACGAACGACGTTCTTATCACGTCAAATTCTTCTAAATATTACCTCGAAGTTACTAGACTTTGTCGCGATAAAAATATCCCTAGCTTCAAATACGAGATAGATCATTATGGTCGTGCATCCGGTGGATTTTAATTCAAAATTATACGAAAGATTGATTCATACGAATGATTCATTGCTTGGCGATTAATTTGTAATATCGAACAATTGTTTGGTCATAATAAACAATAATAATTTAATTATACATATATAAATATATATATTAATATATTAACGACATTTTTTAATTATATTTGCTATTAAAATTAATGGCAAAATCATTTTGGAACTATTAAAGAAGCGTATAAATAAACGAGATGAAATAAGAGAAGCATAAATAGAAAGGGAAAGAATGTACGTATAGAAGAGATAAAAACATTTCGATCGATAGAATGAAAATTATGAGTAAATAAAATTTGGAGGAAATATATAAATAAAACACTGTTATAATCTTAGTCCTCAATAATTAGCCATATTTTGTACTTAAATCTTACACTAACTTTGAAATCGAAATATATATATATATATGTATGTATCTATGTATGTATGTATGTATGTATGTATGTATGTATGTTACATTATATATATACGTAGAGTAAGCAATGACCTGTATTTACTTTTATTAGCAATTAATTCATCGAATCCATCTAGTTATCGAACGATTCGTTTGTATTATTTACTTCATATCATTTCCCTTCTAAATAAAATAAAAGGGTAAGCGTACGTATATACCGATATACCCATGCGTATATACATACACGTACGTTAGTATTTTATTGAAAGTAGCGGTTGCCCCTCTCCAAAGAGGTTAGGTAGGTTAACTTCTCCCCACCACTGCCGCCGACCACCACCACCACCGCCGTTCGACGTTTACACGTCGTGCGCCGTTTGTGCGTTCAGTCTCTTCGCCGACAGACGGCGGTACGGACGTATACTATCGCGCGCGCGCTCAACGTTCTAGGAACTTTTGCCTTTGCCGTACTGGCAGACACCTCACAACAGTGTCTACTCTCAAAGATGGCAGATCAATTTGTGTTGTATTATCATGTGACGGTGAAAAGCTCTCGTTGATAAGGCGGTACGTGCGTTAACTGTCGTAAGATTTTCTTCCTGTGGAAGGACCGCGTTCCACAAAGTCGAAAATCGGCGCGATGGCGGACATGAAGAGTCCACCGTTCAGTGATATTAAGAGGCCGGAGGAGGTGGTGGCGATGGCGATGAACGACAGCTTGAAATTCGCCGTCCTGATTGGCTTGATCGAAGTGGGACAGGTGTCTAATCGGGAAGTTGTCAACACGGTGCTTCATTTGGTGAGTGACCGTTTTTTTTATTTTTTTTCCTTCTTCTTCATCTTTTCCGATACATATACGACGTATATTTTCTTTCTTCGTCTTTTTCTATTTTTATTATTATTATTATTATTATTATTATTATTATTATTATTATTATTATTATTGTTATTATTATTATTAACATTCTCCGGAAGAAAAAAGCCGACGTCATTTTTTGTATCGTGATCAAAGGATCCGACCGAAAAAAGAGTTTGGCCAGTGCCGTAGTATACGACATAAACCGCCGGCATCTTCGGGGGTGGGTTGTTTGACGGAGGAGAGAAGAAAGACAGAGTTAATATCACGCTCTCTTTCTCTACCCCCTCCACCCTCTCTCTCTCTCTTTCTCTCTCCCTCCGTCTCTTTTCTTTTCTCTCTCGCTCGTTCGTTTTACTACGTTCGTCGGTCAAATCCTTGTGCCAAGGTGAACTGAACTGTCAAACGCGCGCTTCTCGATGTAGCGACGTTCCAACGGTTACGTTTTTTCTTTTCTTTTCTCTTCTTTTTTTTTTTATTTCCGACGCGCAGCTCGTTACGGGCTATGTCGCGAGGACTGCGGCCACGCGTTTTTTTTCTCACCGTTAACAACCTCTTATCGCACGAGTCACAAGAGTTCTGTTTATTTTCTATCGGAATGAAGGAAAAGCAAAAAAAAAGAAATGAGAAAATTCCATTTTGAGAATTTTACGAAGGAAAAATAAAGAAGAAACAAAATCATCCCTGTGTCTCTTTTAAAAATATCGTTATTTCTCGATCGCGAATTGTGGGAAAGAGAGAGAGAGAGAGAGAGAGAGAGAGAGAGAGAGAGAGAGAGAGAGAGATGTGTGTCGGTAAACCACGTTTTCGTCGCTTCGTCTCGTCTCGTCTCGTCTCGTCTCGTTTCCTCTCCTCTCCTCTCCATTCCCCTCCTCTCCTCTTCCCCCTCCTCGCGTCGCCATACGTCTCATTTCGATTAGTTTCACGATTGATTTCCCTTTACGATCATTATTATCGATCATTCCGTGTCGTAAAATTTTACGATCTCGATCGTTATTATTCCTTTCGTCATAATATACTTTATCATTATTCTCATACTCGCCAACGGCGTTATCTCGTCCGGATCCATTTAGGAAACTTTTCGACGTGTCCGTCAACCGACAAATTGGCCCGGAGCGTTTGTTTCACTCCGCCACCTGTCGAAAATTAATTAACGAATTTTGAGGATGCACGACGGAGAACGCGCGCGCGAACCCCCCTCCCCCTCTTCTCTCTCTCTCTTTCACGTTCCTCAACGTTCCTCGGAAGCGAACGAATCGATCGAAATATTAATAATCAGATTTATTTTTCGGACGTCGTTTGTCGTTGGTACTATTTAGGGGGTAGAAGGGGGGGGGGGGTGGGGGGAGGAGGAGGGGTAAACAACAAAAAAATCTCAACTAAATCGAACTCTCGGCTCGCCTATATCATTTTATAGCTTATAATAACGCATGCAACGTATATTTCTGCGATATGCGTGAGATTTTTCAAAGGATAGTTTCCGCGTACACGAGAAAAGGTGAAGTACCGGGGGATCGGTTATGAAGCAAAGAAAAAAAAAGATAAAGAAAAAAGAAAGAAAGAAAAGAAAAAAATATAAATGAATGAAGAAGACGAAGGGACGACGGTCAAAGGGATCGACGTAGTATATGTCGTTCCCTTTGACATACATATATCCCTTTTGCGCGTGACCATCCACCGTCCGACCGATATATAACTCTTTCTTTTTCGGTCCTTTTTTTTCTCTTCTTTTTTGTTCTCTATCTTTCTTTCTTCCTTTCTTTTTTTTTTCAGACAACCGAGAAGTACGTTATCGGCAATTCGATTGCAATTTTTTTTTCGAAATTGCACGATACGTATATTTGTTGTTGCTTGCAGAATTTACGAGAATGACGTAACGGACGACGATCATTTGCGTATGCAGAGAAAAGCCAACGTAATCGTTATTTTTATTTTCAGTTTTATTTTTGCCTTTTTTTTCCTTTTCTTTTCTTTTCTTTTCTCTTCTTTTCTTCCGGCATCCTTACACCTTCCCCCCTCCCACAGCCCATTGCCCCTCTCCCCCTATTTCCACGCCTCCCCACGAAGATTATTTACTGTCATTGCTTTTTTGAATCATTTACGTTGAGCTTAATCGTCGTACAATTAACGGTTACTTTCATTCGATTTATTTATTTACATATATATGTCGATTATTTTATGTATATATATATATTTTTTTTTTTTATTCGATTATTTTATATATATATATATATATATATATATATATATATATATATATTTCTTCTTTACAAAGATGTACACGATGGAGAAATATACGTGATAGAAGTATCGATGGCGGTATAGGTTCGTGTGAAACGAAACAACACAAAAAATAGATATATATCTTCTCGAGCGTCGATGAAATTAAAAACGAATAGTATTGGTATTATTCTAGAAAGTCCATTGATTGAAGTAACTTTTGATAGCGAATACACTTTACTAACGTTATCTGTCCAACGATAAAATTCATTATCGGTTTTGTGAGATATTCCAATGGTTTCGAATGGAAAGAGGTGTAGATAGAAAGAGAGAAAGATAGAGATATAGAGATAGATAGAGAGAAAGAGTGAGAGAGAGAGAGAGAGAGAGAGACATTGATCGATCTTACGTAATATCGTGAAAATATCTTACTTTGAAATATTACAAAATTGTATGTAGGCAGAAACGTGTATTCTCTTTCTGTCTCTCCCTCCCTCTCTCTCTCTCTCTCTCTCTCTCTCTCTCTCTCTCTCTCTCTCTCTCTCTCTCTCTCGTTCTGTATCTTTCAACTTTTTCATTTTTTTTTTTATTTCATGGTCATAATGTTACGTCATGGAAGAACGTTTCTGACAAAGGTGTGGTAATCGTTTAAAATACCCGCCTTTATTCGAAGAACGAACGAATAAATGAATAAACGAAGGAACGATGGAACAAACGAACGAACGAACGAACGAACGAATGAAAGAAGGAACGAAGGTGAAAACGAAAGAAGAGAGACGATCGTTTTACAAGAAGAGAGGCAAATAAAACCGCGCGTGGCATTTCTTACGTAGGAGATGCGTCCTACGCGTCGAACAAGTTTTCTTCTATTCCCTTTTCTTTTCTTTTTCTTTCCCCCTCCCTCATTGATCGTCAACGACTATCCTTTGGTCATGATTATAGCTGGGCCAAAAGCTTTTTAACGAGAGCTTACGAACGTTATTCGTTGGCGATTAATGTCGTAAGGACGATTCGATCGATCGCAATCGATTCGTCGTTAGATCGATAATATAATACCTTCAAGCTTCCTTCTATATCCCGTTTTATTCGGCGTATATTTATTTTATTAATTTTTGTTTCTGTTCTTAACAATAAACATTTTAATCGTTCTTCTTTATTTCAACGATAAACACATTCGAGATGTGTTAAAAACAGATGACGTTTAATTACCGTTTGTCCGAAAGTACGACGATTGAAAGTGTGACGAAGAAGAAATATTGAAGAAGTTAATAGTTGAGAATGAAAAGTGTCCGACATAAATTGTCAGAAACAGAAGGAAACTCGATAGGCTGCTGATCAATCATGTCTGATGCTTTTTATTTATTTATTTTCTTTTTTTTTTTATTCTTTCGTTGCGAATGACTTTACGTCATCGCGTATTTATTTGTAATAAACGATCAATGGATATAACCGTGCCGAAATCGCGGGTGATCCAATCGATCGCGATTGTACGGGTTTGATTCGACGATAAGTCCGATTCGTTGCCTCGTTTCGTACGAATGGATCTCTCAGAATTCTATATTTATTTAAATCCATAGATACAACAGGCGTATATGTATATCTGTACACGCGGAATGTGGCACACACGCGCGTGCATTTATTGACATATATTATATAATATAAAGATAAGGTCGAATAATATCATCGTACGGAGTAGAAACGTGCGATTACTTACGTGTTTTTATCAATCCGTTTTATTTTTTATTTTTTATCTTCTTGCTGTCTTTTCTTTTTTTTTTTGGTTTCCTTTCCCTTCTTTTTTCCTCTCCTTCTTCATCCCTTTTCCTTTCCCGGCCCCTTCCCTTTTTCATTTTCCTTTTCTTCTTATTCTTTTTTTCGTTCATACACATTATCTACTCCAAGCCAACATGTACGTAGAGTAGAACTCGTAACGGGCTCGAATTAGCGTTGGCGTTGTTTGAAATTACGAGCCTATCGCACCGCCCTTGAAAGCCCTTAATCTAGCTATTGTTCAAGGTGGGTTACCGCTGCGAGCATCGGATCGCGTGTTACGACGCCGATCATCGATCTCTCTCGCTTACTTTCCCATGTATATGTGTTTCCTTTCCGTTGTGCTCTTCGTTCTTTTTTCCCCCCGTGTTTTTGTTTTTTTTTTTCCTTTCTCTTCTTTCTTTTTATCCTTGCATTTTGTTTACTCCTCCGTCATTTTTCGTAACGGCCGAGTTAACAGCTCCCCGTGCGAGCGACGAAGAAACGATGCCACGAGAGGATTTAAATGCAAGGATAGAGAAAAGAGAAAAGTAGACAAAAAAAAAAGAGAGAGAGAGAGAGAAGAAAAAAGGAGAGAAATCATAAAAAGGAAAATTAAAAAATAACAGAATGAGAGAGAGAGAGAGAGAGAGGGAGAATAAGAAAAGTTATAAAGTATCGACAAATGCGAGGACAACGAATTTGCGTTAGGCGAATAGCGTGCCAAAACGATAAAATTTCCTGAGATTATTTTTACGGTCGAGGGAAGGTGTCCTCTTTCTTTCTTTTTTTTTTTTTTTTGATCAGCGAATAGCGTGCATATTTATGGTGTCACGTCGATTATTTCGAGAGAGAGAGAGAGAGAGAGAGAGAGAGAGAGAGAGAGAGAGAGAGAGAGAGAGAGAGAGAGAGAGAGCATATAGGAATTTTTCGATAGGAAGCTTTTCGTTCGTCGTATCACCTCGACGTCGACACGTTGATAAAATGTTGACGTTGAGATTAGATAAACACGTATGATCGACGTAGACGAGAAATAGAATGGATTTATCGCAATCCTAAAAGCTCCAAATCGATTCTCGTATCCATTAAAAGTAGTAAGGATAAAGAATTTTCTTTCCTTTCTCTCTCTCTCTCTCTCTCTCTCTCTCTCTCTCTCTCTCTCTCTCTCTCTCTCTCTCTCTCTCTCTCTCTCTCTCTATCTCTCTAATTATTTCCATAAGATTGTTTTTGGTTGCAAAAGATTTGTCTTTCATTCTTTTTTTTTTTTTTTTTTCGAAAGATCGATCGAACTTCCCTCCTCGAATGAATTTTCCTTTCGATTTGAGAATAACAAATAGGCGATATTCTTTTGTAGTTTTAAAAGGATTGTTACGTATACATTTAAGTACACCGATGGTAACAACTTCGAATTAGGTCGATCGAAGTCCTTTAAAGACCGCCGAAGAAGAAGAAGAAAATTTTTTCGAGGAGTGCGGGGGGCGGGGGGGGGGGGGGGAAGTTTAATCTTAAGTCGTTCAATGAAACAGAGAAAGAAATTTCAAGTCGCGTAGATTAATATTTACATGCGCATGTTGTTACGTTATGCGTGAGTACTTTTTTTTTTTTTTTTTTGTTCAAATTTAAAATCGATCGATCTATCTGTCACAAAGATCGTCTAATTAAAATTTTATCCTCTTTCCTTCTTATTATCTTTTCTATGGTAAGATCGTAGTTTAAGATCGTTTACGATTTTCTATATTTGTCTTTATATTCTCTCTCTCTCTCTCTCTCTCTCTCTCTCTCTCTCTCTCTCTCTCTCTCTCTCTCTCTCCCTCTCTTCCTTGCTTTTTCCCTCGTCTTCATACTTGCAGATTCGTAATATTTATCGTCGAAGTTGCACGTCATTCTTCGTATTTCATGATTCACCTTGAGTTCCCTCGTGGATACCACCGTTAATTAACAAGAATATAAATATATATATATATATATATATATATATATATATATATATCCTTTTCATTTTGCGCCGTTTTACATAGAACCAGATTTTCTTAAACGAAACGTTAAAGTAAAGGAGAATGATCAAGGATTATGTGAACGAGGAAAAACAAAATGGAAATGAATTAAAGTCTTTTGCGAATTTTCTATTTAACGAAAAGAGGATTTTGTACCTCGTTTAAAAATAGGAAGAAGAGAGGGGGGATGGGTGTGGGTGGGTTGGAGGAGGAGGAGGAGGAGGAGGAAACAAAAAGAAAGAAAAACAAATGTATTTCACTTGAAGTCACTAAGAGTCGTGATTTAATTTTTCCTCCTGGCTATTTCTGTATCCTTCGAGTATAAGGAATTCATTATTTTACGTAACGATAATGATTTAATATTTCTCCAACGTGTAATTTTATTTCGTCCGTATATTATCGATGTAACATGTAAGGATGTATAAGGAAAAATCTGATTTATTTAAATTAAGACAACATAGATGGGAAGAACAGGAAGAGATAGATAGAGAGAGAGAGAGAGGGGGGGGGATGAGGAGAGGAGGGGTGGAAAACAATTAACGAGATTTAATTAAAGCGTTAAGGGATATTTAAAAAAAAAAAAAAAGAAAGAAAAACAAGAAAAATGTGCTGAACGAAACTTAAGGACGAAGAGGAGAAGCGGGAGAAGGAGGAGGGAAAGGAGGAGAAGGAGGAGGAGGAGGAAGAGAAAAAGGATGGTGGAATGAAAAGCACTTAAAAAGGGAAGAAAAACTTTCTCTCTCTCTCTCTCTCTCTCACTCACTCACTCACTCTCTCGATCTCTCTTTCTCTCTCTGTGCGCGTTCTCTGGAATAGCCATTGCGAATTACCTTTTTAATTGTACCTTTATTTATTAGAAAGGGTCATTAAGCACCGTTTCGGTCTGCGCCGAGTAACGAGTACGAGTTGTCACGCTTGTCGGCTTATCGATCATCACGACGATGCAACAACGACGAGTCACTTCGGTACGTCGCGCGGAAACATTAGTCAACAACATTTCTAATCCGGCTACTATGATTTAAAGCGTAACTTTTCCTGTTCGTTATATTATTTTTTTTTTGTTTTTCGTCTTTCTTCCTCATCTTTATTTTTCGTTTCAGTCTTCTCTCTCTCCCTCCCTCTCTCTCTCTCTCTCTCTCTCTCTCTCTCTCTCTTTCTTTCTTTATTTTATTTTATTTTTTTTTATTTAATGCTTACGAAAAACGTAGTATAGGTTTATGTTTATCTCACTTTTGCCGAGTTGACCTTCCCACGATTCGCTTTAAAAATGTCGTCTTTTGTATCTTTTCTTTTTTCATTTTTTTATTTATTTATTTTCTTTTTTTTGTTTCCTTCCTCTCCCTTTTGTTATCGTAATTTTCGTTTTATTGTTGCCAGCAGTCCGAGCATATCAGACGATCGTACGTTTAATCGATCG